>JARQOD010000002.1:585291443-585403162 GCA_033576555.1 Oophaga sylvatica
CCTGGTCCTTAGTATGTTCTTTGGAAGGAATAGTCATGCACCAGTCCTTTGTAATGACCACACATATATATTTATACATGTAAACTAGATGGTCGCCCAATTCTAACGCATCGGGTATTCTAGAATATGTATGTAGTTTATTTATGCATGGCTCCGCTCCCACCCTCCCATCCTTGTATACATGGCTCCCTGTCCCACCCTGTATACATGGCTCCCTCCCCCTCCCCTCCTTGTATGCATGGCTCCGCTCCACCCTCCCCATCCTGTATGCATGGCTCCGCTCCCACCCTCCCATCCATATACATGGCTCCGCTCCCACCCTCCCATTCTAATATACATGGCTCCGCTCCCACCCTCCCATCCTTATATACATGGCTCAGCTCCCACCCTCCCATCCTTATATACATGGCTCAGCTCCCACCCTCCCATCCTTATATACATGGCTCAGCTCCCACCCTCCCATCCTTATATACATGGCTCAGCTCCCACCCTCCCATCCTTATATACATGGCTCAGCTCCCACCCTCCCATACTTATATACATGGCTCAGCTCCCACCCTCCCATACTTATATACATGGCTCAGCTCCCACCCTCCCATACTTATATACATGGCTCAGCTCCCACCCTCCCATACTTATATACATGGCTCCGCTCCCACCCTCCCATACTTATATACATGGCTCCGCTCCCACCCTCCCATACTTATATACATGGCTCCGCTCCCACCCTCCCATACTTATATACATGGCTCCGCTCCCACCCTCCCATACTTATATACATGGCTCCGCTCCCACCCTCCCATACTTATTTACATGGCTCCGCTCCCACCCTCCCATACTTATATACATGGCTCCGCTCCCACCCTCCCATACTTATATACATGGCTCCGCTCCCACCCTCCCATACTTATATACATGGCTCCGCTCCCACCCTCCCATACTTATATACATGGCTCCGCTCCCACCCTCCCATACTTATATACATGGCTTCGCTCCCACCCTCCCATACTTATATACATGGCTCCGCTCCCACCCTCCCATACTTATATACATGGCTTCGCTCCCACCCTCCCATACTTATATACATGGCTTCGCTCCCACCCTCCCATCCTACAGTTATATGAAAAAGTTTGGGCACCCCTATTAATCTTAAGCTTAATGTTTGATAAAAAAAATTGGTGTTTTTGCAACAGCTATTTCAGTTTGATATATCTAATAACTATTGGACACAGTAATGTTTCTGCCTTGAAATGAGGTTTATTGTACTAACAGAAAATGTGCAATCTGCATCCAAACAAAATTTGACAGGTGAATAAGTATGGGCACCTCACCAGAAAAGTGACATTAATATTTAGTAGATCCTCCTTTTGCAAAAATAACAGCCTCTAGTCGCTTCCTGTAGCTTTTAATGAGTTCCTGGATCCTGGATGAAGGTATTTTTGACCATTCCTCTTTACAAAACAATTCCAGTTCAGTTAAGTTTGATGGTGGCCGAGCATGGACAGCCCTCTTCAAATGATCCCACAGATGTTCAATGATATTCAGGTCTGGGGACTGGGATGGCCATTCCACAACATTGTCATTGTTCCTCTGCATGAATGCCTGAGTAGATTTGGAGCGGTGTTTTGGATCATTGTCTTGCTGAAAGATCCATCCCCTGCGTAACTTCAACTTTGTCACTGATTCTTGAACATTATTGTCAAGAATCTGCTGATTCTGAGTGGAATCCATGCGTCCCTCAACTTTAACAAGATTCCCGGTGCCGGCATTGGCCACACAGCCCCAACGCATGATGGAACCTCCACCAAATTTTACTGTGGGTAGCAAGTGTTTTTCTTGGAATGCTGTGGTTTTTTGACGCCATGCATAACGCCTTTTTGTATGACCAAACAACTCAATCTTGGTTTCATCAGTCCACAGGACCTTCTTCCACAAAGAAATTGGCTTCTCCAAATGTGCTTTTGCATACCTCAGCCGACTCTGTTTGTGGCGTGCTTGCAGAAACGGCTTCTTTCGCATCACTCTCCCATACAGCTTCTCCTTGTGCAAAGTGCGTTGTACAGTTGACCGATGCACAGTGACACCATCTGCAGCAAGTTGATGCTGCAGCTCTCTGGAGGTGGTCTGAGGATTGTCCTTGACTGATCTCACCATTCTTCTTCTCTGCCTTTCTGATGTTTTTCTTGGCCTGCCACTTCTGGCCTTAACAAGAACTGTCCCTGTGTTCTTCATTTCCTTACTATGTTCCTCACAGTGGAAACTGACAGGTTAAATCTCTGAGACAGCTTTTTGTATCCTTCCCCTGAACAACTATGTTGAATAATCTTTGTTTTCAGATCATTTGACAGTGTTTTGAGGAGCCCATGATGCCACTCTTCAGAGGAGATTCAAACAGGAGAACAACTTGCAAGTGGCCACTTTAAGTAGCTTTTCTCATGATTGCATACACCTGGCTATGAAGTTCAAAGCTCAATGAGGTTACAAAACCAAAAAAAGTGCTTTAGTAAGTCAGTAAAAAGTAGGTAGGAGTATTTAAAACAAGAAAATGATAAGGGTGCCCATACTTATGCACCTGTCAAATTTTGTTTGAATGCAGATTGCACATGTTCTGCTAGTACAATAAACCTCATTTCAAGGCAGAAACATTACTGTGTCCAATATTTATTAGATATATCAAACTGAAATAGCTGTTGCAAAAACACCAATTTTTATAAAACATTAAGATTAATAGGGGTGCCCAAACTTTTTCATATAACTGTATATACCTGGCTCCACTCCCACCCTGTA
Organism: Oophaga sylvatica; assembly: GCA_033576555.1. Classification (NCBI taxonomy): domain Eukaryota; kingdom Metazoa; phylum Chordata; class Amphibia; order Anura; family Dendrobatidae; genus Oophaga; species Oophaga sylvatica. The sequence goes on from JARQOD010000002.1 coordinate 585,294,231, forward strand.
TACATGGCTCCGCTCCACCCTCCCATCCTGTATAATGGCTCCGCTCCCACCCTCCAATCCTATATACATGGCTCCGCTCCCACCCTCCAATCCTATATACATGGCTCCGCTCCCACCCTCCCATCCTTGTATACATGGCTCTGCTCCCACCCTCCAATCCTATATACATGGCTCCGCTCCCACCCTCCCATCCTATATACATGGCTCCGCTCCCACCCTCCCATCCTTGTATACATGGCTCCACTCCCACCCTCCCATCCTATATACATGGCTCCGCTCCCACCCCCCACCCTCCAATCCTATATACATGGCTCCGCTCCCACCCTCACATCTTATATACATGGCTCCACTCCCACCCTGTATGCAAGGCTCCACTCCTACCCTCCCATCCTTGTATACATGGCTCCGCTCCACCCTCCCATCCTTGTATACATGGCTCAGCTCCCACCCTCCAATCCTTTATACATGGCTCTGCTCCCACCCTCCAATTCTATATACATGGCTCCGCTCCTACCCTCCCATCCTATATACATGGTTCCACTCCCACCCTGTATACATGGCTCCGCTCCCACCCTCCCATCCTGTATACATGGCTCTACTCCCACCCTCCAATTCTATATACATGGCTCCGCTCCCACCCCCCCATCCTTGTATACATGGCTCCGCTCCCACCCTCCCATCCTGTATACATGGCTCTGCTCCCACCCTCCAATTCTACATACATGGCTCCGCTCCCACCCTGTATACATGGCTCTGCTCCCACCCTCCAATTCTATATACATGGCTCCACTCCCACCCTCCAATTCTACATACATAGCTCCGCTCCCACCCTGTATACCAGGGGCGTGCTGGCTTATGAAAAGGGCGGTGGATAGTAAAGTCATGAGGGCGCCATGCTCCAACCCATTCTCCGCCCCTTCCCCCGCCTATTCTCTGCCCCAACCACCGGCTCTTGTGAAGGACATGCACCTCTACAGTATATACACCTCTATATACACCTCACAGCCCCCCCCATGCACCTCTATATACATCACAGCCCCCCCATGCACTTCTACAGTATATACACCTCACAGGCCGTGTATATACTGTAGAGGTGCCGTCACCGCAGCCGCAGGTCCTTGTCCTCCGTCCAGGGCCTGCTCCAGGTTTTTATGGGCCCCGGGCGAAAGAGCCTCAGTGGGCCCCTTTAACACAGACCACGATTCATGATGCACAGATACGGCAGAGAAATATGGATATAGTACAATGCCAAACACTTCACTTCTTCCATTACATGAGTGATATCTATTGTAAATTCTACAATAGCTCAAAAACCGCCAAATCCTCACAGCGCACAGTACAGACCGGACAGTACAGTCCTCCATACAATATTATGGGCACCACAGTCTCCCCCTCATCACCCATATAATACCCCATGCAGGATGTCACCCCCCCATATAATGCTCCATACAGAATACTGGACCCAAAATAATGCTCCATACAGAATACTGGACCCAATATAATGCTCCATACAGAATAATGAGCCCCATATAATGCTCCATACAGGATACTGGTCCCCATATAATGCTCCATACAGGATACTGGTCCCCATATAATGCTCCATACAAAATATGGAGCTCTCCTCTGCGCTGTACTGCGTTCTGCACTGTTACAGCTCAGGAAAGGGCGCTGTGGAAAGACTCCCCATTATCATCATGATTGCCTCCCCATCATCATCAATGCCTGCCCATCATCATCATCTTCTCCCCATCATCAATGCCTACCCATTATCATCAATGCCTGCCCATTATCATCATCTTCTCCCCATCATCATCAATGCCTCCCCATTATCAGCAATGCCTGCCCATCATTATCTCCTCCCCATCATCATCAATGTCTGCCCATCATCATCTCCCCATCATCATCATCTTCTCCCCATCATCATCAATGCCTCCCCATTATCAGCAATGTCTGCCCATCATCATCTTCTCCCCATCATCAATGCCTCCCCATTATCAGCAATGCCTGCCCATCATCATCTTCTCCCCATCATCAATGCCTCCCCATTATTAGCAATGCCTGCCCATCATCACACACAGACAGCACACAAGCACTCTCTCACATACATACATACACACACACACATACATACACACACAAAGCACCGCACTACATACACAGAGACACACACACAGAGACGTCTTACCTGTTCAGCGTCCCCGCGCTCTGTGCCACAGCCGGCCGCTGAATGATGACGTCATTCAGCGGCTGGCTGTGAGAGGAAGCGCCGGCGCCCCCTGGAGCCCGGAGCTGCGGCAGCGGAGGCACGGGAGAGGTAAGTATTGTTGCCAGCTGCTGCCGGGACCCTGAGCAGGCGGGGGGGGGCCTAGTGGCGGCGCTGACACCGCTCTCCGCGCGGGGGTGCCAGACTGCGAGTGGGCCCCCCCGCCTGCTCAGGGCCCCGGCACTGGCCCGGGTGTGCCGGGTGCTGACGCCGGCCCTGCCTCCGTCCTGCGGCGGATGGAGCGCCCACCCCGGATCGGATTCGGAGGCGCCGGCCGACTCCGAGGGCGCACCGGGACACGTCCCAGTGTCCCGGTGGGCCAGCACGCCCCTGGCTCCCACCCTCCAATTCTATATACATGGCTCCGCTCCCACCCTGTATACATAGCTCCCCCGTCCTCCCCCATCATACTTACCCTCCTCGCTCTGTCGCTGCATCTCTATCCCGGCGCGTCAGCTTCTTCCTCTGTGGTGCGGTCACGTGGTACAGCTCAATAAGGTCATGAATATGGACGCCACGCCTATGGGAGTGGAGTCGCGTCCATATTCATGACCTTAATGAGCGGTACTACGTGACCGCAATGCACAGGACAGAAGCAGACAAGCCGTGACAGGGATGCAGCGACAGAAGGTGAGTATGTATGTGGAGTTGACCCGCGGCTACCGTCGGGAGATCAGCAGCTAGCGCCGCTGATCTCCCGACGATAGCGGTGGCGTGCCTGGTTGAAATCCTGCGCCATGATTGGTCGCACCCGGACGGAAGTGATTGGACGCGACCAATCAGCGACGCAGGATTCCCATTACAGACGGAAGTCACAAGTTAGACAATTATATAGATGAGATCCCCTCTCAGGCGTCTTTTTTCTAAGCTAAACAGCCCAACTTTTCCAACCTCTCAGGATATGAGAGGCCTCCTTCCCATGTAATAGTCTAGTTGCCCATCTCTGAACTGACTAACAAGTGAATATCCTTTTTAAAATGCGGAGTCCAAAAGTGAATCCCATATTCCAGATGTGGTCTCACAAGTGATTAATAAAGAGGTAGCAATACGTTGGGATCTCAGGATTTTATCTCTTTTTATACATCCTAAAATCTGGTTTGCTTTGGCGGCTGCTGCCTGACATTGAGCACTGCTGCTCAGCTTATATATAACCAGAATACTCAAGTCCTTCTCCTGTTCTGTAGTCCCAAGTATACTCCCTTATAATGTATAAGCAGCCATAGGATTACTCCATCCCAGGTGCATTACTTTACTTTTATCTACATTAAACCTCATTTGCCAAGTATTTGCCCAGTCAGACATCTTATCCAGATCGTTTTGCAATATTGTAATGTCAAGGTCAGATTTTAATATCGTACATAGTTTGGTGTTGTCAGCAAAGACTGACACCTTTCTCTCAATCCCATCCACAAGGTCATTGATAAAGAGGTTAATATAGAATCTGTCCTAGCACAGATCCCTGCGGTCCCCACTACTGACGATATCCCATTTAGAGAACGTACCATTTAGGACGACTGTTTCCTGCCTTTTATACAATTCCTTACCCATCTGCATATAGCTTCCCCCAATCCTTGCTTCTGTAGCTTCAGTATAAGGCTGTTATGTGGAACAGTATCAAATGCCTTTGCAAAGTCCAGATAAATCACATCAGGTGCATTACCTACATCCTGATTTGCACTCACCTCCTCCTAGAAACCCATGTTGGTAAGACACTACTTATTCTTCATGAATCCATGTTGGTTGTCAGTTATTATATTATTCTCTGCAATATATCTCTGCAGGTCATCTCTTATGATGCCCTCAAACACTTTGCACGCTACTGATGTCAGGCTTACTGGACAGTAGTTGCCTGGATCCACCTTCTTAAATATTGGTACCACATCAGCCATCCTCCAATCCTGTGGCACCAACCTTCTTACTAGAGAGTCTAAGAATATGAAATACAGCAGTCTGTCAATTACTGAGCTCAGTTCCCTCAGTAACCGTGGATGAATGCCATCTGGGCAGGGGAATTTGTCAATGTTTAATTGAGCTGCAAGCCAGCAGTGAGCACAGATCTGTAGCTCTACCTAAACCTCTTCCACTCCTTCCCCAGAGTCACACAGAGCCCCAACACAGTCTCCTGTACAGCACACTGCAGGGAATAGAAGTAATGCACAAAGTACCAGAACCCCAGCCCTGGCAATAAAGACCATCTACTAGTTACTTCACTGACATGGATGATGGGATGGATCAATGGATAGGGAGAGATTTGAATGTATTCATAATATAAAGGCAATATAGCAGGGTGTATGTACATTACACATACACATTTATATACACCCTGCTGTATGCATACAGATATAAGGGGGATAGTTGGGTCTACAGCAGCAGCGATACAGTGAGCTCTGCTGAATGCAGCATCTTCCACTCACACAGCAAGCACTGCCAACCAATCAGTTTCCAGAGCCCGGAATTGAGGGACATTTTTACCTGACATGAAAGGAAGCCAGGAGTTTCTCCACCAGAGATCATGTAACCAGAAAAGCAATTCTTGTTTCACAAGGATTTAGCAAGCAAAATATTTAGTGAATTTTAATAAATCTGTATTAAAGGGGTTTCTTCTCTAGAGATTGGCAAACACATGGATGTTCGGGTCAGACTGAACATTTTAAAAAAGTTCAGTTCGGGTACCACAAAAAGGTACCGAAACTTGAACCCCATTCAAATGAATAGGGGGCCCTAGCATCAGGTGTTTCCCACTCTGTCATCTGTGTGACAGTGTAAGAAACACCGGCTCTGATCTAAGTTTGTTATTGCCGGTCAGATGGCTGCACTTCCCACTCTGTCATACAGATGACAGCGTGTGAGAGCCACCAGCTGTGACCGGCAGTAAAAAGGTTAATCGGTCACAGGCGTCGGATGATGAGAGTACTACTCTCATCACCCTCCACCTGCTCTCGCTAATAGCAGCGAGACCACTTGTATGATGATGGGACTATTCACCAGCCTACGCCTGTGCAATAAATAAGTAAATAATACAGCTGAAAAATGGCAGCACCGCTTACCTGCCCAGGTCTCTGAACAAATGCACTACAGGATGCAGCCAACCCATATAGCAAAGATGCTGCAAAACAAAGGTGCAAAATACTAAATAGACAGTCACTCACAACCTACCAGTTCATGGAGGGGGTGACTGCTTAGCATACATTTGAACAATAGAGGCCTGTATAGGGCACTGTTCACATGCAGGTAATGCATAGTGTTCGGTTCTCAGCCTATTAGTCACACCCATACTATTCGATCAGGTGGGCTGGCCATCACTCTCAATGCATCCCATGTGGACACCCCTGTATACAAGACCTTACGTGCTCGGTTTGGCTGCACCCTGAAAAATAAAGTGCACAAAATACATATAAATATGTGAGGTAATTGTCGATATTTTGGCCAAGATGTGAAAGTTCGCAACCCAACGTTAAGGGTAGTAGCAAAGCCACAGAAGAGGACTAAAAATCCTCCAAAAATTCAAAAATACAGCTGAAAAAGTGCAGCACCACTTACCTGCCCATGTCACTGAACAAATGCACTATAATAATAATAATAATCTTTATTTATATAGCGCCAACATATTCCGCAGCGCTTTACATTTTAACAGTTTCAAAACGCAAGTCATAAGTAACAACTTTAACAATACAATAATTAAAGCAAAATAAGCCGCCTGTCATGGGTGCATCGCCACGAGGATCGTCGCGATTGCACGTTCTGACTTCTCGCAGCTGAGTTGCTGTTACTTTGTGTTTGGTGGTGAGGGAGTTAATTTTACCTAGCTCTTTGCTAAGACTAGGTCCAGCCTCGCCCGGCTGCTTTTGATTATTTACTAATTAGCTTCCTTTATTTCCTGCCAGTCTGTGTGTTAGATGCCGGTGAAAGCATTCATACAGACTGCAGATAGGATTGGTTCTGAGAAGACTTAAGCTAAGAGTTCCTTTGTTGTTTCTCCTCACCTTGCTTATAGTTTATCTCCTAGACCTTTGGTGTTCCCTCTGTGTTTATATGTTGTATGCAAGACAGTATTTACTTTATCCCCTGTCTGTCTCGTTTGTCTTTACTGTTGGTTAACCTTTACCTGTCCATTCCCTATGGTGGTAATCAGGGTCCTTCTGAGGACTAGATTACAGTGGTCAGGGATTTATAGGAGACAGGGTTTACGCTGGCCGCCTGGACCTCTGTACCATTAACAGTACCTCCAGGTAGAGGGACTAGTCAGGACCCCAGTTTAGGGTCAGCATAGACCCCGATCCACCTCTAGCCAGAGACAGCGTGAAAAGGATTCAGTATTGACCCACAGGATATTATGTCAGGTAATACTATGCTATATATACACATGTTAATGTTATCTATTTATATGTTATATAGAAAGTTGTCCCACTTGATAGATTACTGACATTATTTATATATATATCTGCTAGACAGCGTGACATTTTCACCGGCCATACTAAAGATCTCCCCAGCTACCATGGATCCAGTGGCCCAGATTGCCCTGCAGTTGCAGAAGTTGTCCTTGGAGCTTGCGGACATTAAGTCCAAGGTTTTGTCCCCCCCGGAGCAAACCAGGTCTGAACCTAAGGTTGCTCTCCCAGACAGGTTCACTGGTGGGCGGGACAAATTTTTTACCTTCCGGGAGGCATGTAAATTATACTTTCGGCTGCGGCCTCGGTCATCGGGGAGTGAAGAGCAGAGGGTGGGAATTGTCATCTCGCTCTTACAAGGGGACCCTCAATCCTGGGCGTTCTCTCTTCCCCCGGGTTCCCCGGCCCTCCAGTCAGTAGATCGATTTTTTGCTGCCCTGGGTCTGGTGTATGATGACCCGGATCGGGTCTCCCTTGCTGAAACGAAGTTACGTAGGATACAGCAGGGAGATCGTCCGGCAGAGGAATTTTCTTCTGAGTTCCGTAGATGGGCCACAGATACTCAGTGGAATGACCCAGCTCTTAGGAGCCAGTTTTGTCAAGGGTTGTCTGACAAATTAAAAGATGTGTTGGCTCAGTATGATTCTCCTCCGTCACTGGAGGCTGCTATGGCCCTTGCTATTCGCATTGATAGACGGCTTCGGGGAAGGTGCGAGGTAACTCCGCCCCCTGTTATGACTCCACCCACTACTAAAGTCCCTTATATTGAGGTTCCCTGGCTTGTTCTGAGGAACCTATGCAGTTGGGAGGGACATCATTTTGTAGGAGGGAATCAGCGGTGCGCCGCAAGACAAGAAGGTGTTTCTTCTGCGGGAGAGAGGGACATTTTGTTGGGGGGTGTCCCTTCCGTGCCTCATTGAGCAAAAAAGTCACCGAAAAACTGTTAATCCCAGGTTGTGTGGTGGACAACAACCTGGGAGTAGGTATTTCGTCCCCAGGTCCGTCTCAATTTCTCGTGCCTGCGGAGGTGGTGGTTGGTGCGAGAGTTGAGAGGATTTATGTTCTTCTTGATAGTGGGTCTGGGGCTAATATGGTGGACGCTCGGTTTGCCCAGGTGCAAGGTATGCAACTGAGTGTATTGGCCAAACCGATCCCTATACTTTCTATTGACGCCAGACCTCTCGGTCAAGGTAGCTTTGTACAAGCTGTTCATAACATAGACCTTCGAGTAGGGGCAATACATAAAGAACAGTTGTCTTGTTATGTGTTGGAGGTCTTCCTACTCCTATTGTGTTGGGACTTCCTTGGTTGGCTAAACATAACCCAGTGATTTATTGGCAATCCAGAGAGATAAGCCAGTGGGGTGAATTTTGCAAGAATAACTGCATGAGCACGGTCATCACGTGCCTAGGACCTTGCCTCCTTTTCTGGAGGACTTGGGGAATGTGTTCTCAGAGGAGGGGTGTCAAGAGTTGCCTCCTCATCGCGCGTATGACTGCTCAATAAAATTGCCGCCTGATGCCTTATCTCGTAGTTTCCCAGGGGCCGGTAAAACGGATGACCCGGTTCCTATCTTACAGGAGGGAGTGATAGTGTCGGCTGTATGCTCTGAGCTTGAGGAGGAGGTATTGGAGGCTCAGGGGGACGCCCCTGTAGGACCTCCAGGGAAACTGTTTGTTCCTAATCAGTTAAGACAAAAAGTTATCGAGGCACATCATAATTCTGTTTTAGCAGGACATCCAGGGAGTAAAGCAACTGTGGATCTCCTTTCTCGCCGGTTTTGGTGGCCTAACTTAAATAAAGAGGTAATAACTTTTGTCGCGTCATGTGGAGTTTGTGCTCGCTCTAAGACCCACATACCTGTCCGTCTGGGGTTCCTGAGGAGGAACGATTCTCATCGTCACTTGCTTCAGTTTGGAGAGGAGTGCTGAATGGTCTGAGTGCTATGGGGAACCGTTTCAAGCGGAGGGCTGATAGGAGGAGAGTGTCTGGTCCGGACCTAAGTGTGAACGATCTGGTGTGGCTGTCTACCAAGAATATAAAACTCAAGGTTCCCTCCTGGAAACTGGGTCCCAGGTTCATCGGTCCATACAGGATCAGTTCTATAGTTAATCCTGTGGCATTTCGTCTGGACCTCCCTCCTATGTTTAAAATCCATAATGTGTTCCACAAATCGTTGCTTAAAAGGTACGTGGCGCCAGTTATACCGTCGCCTCTGCCCCCCCCTCCGGTGGTGGTCAATGGTAGCTTGGAGTTTCAGGTGTTGAAGATCATTGACTCACGTCTGAATCGTCGGTCCCTTCAGTACCTGGTTCATTGGAAGGGGTATGGTCCTGAGGAGAGGACATGGGTCCCTGCGTCGGAGGTTAACGCAGATCGATTGGTTCGGACCTTCCACACAACTTACCCGGGCAGACCTGGCCCTGAGGGTCCGGAGGCCCCTCGTAGAAGGGGGGGTACTGTCATGGGTGCATCGCCACGAGGATCGTCGCGATTGCACGTTCTGACTTCTCGCAGCTGAGTTGCTGTTACTTTGTGTTTGGTGGTGAGGGAGTTAATTTTACCTAGCTCTTTGCTAAGACTAGGTCCAGCCTCGCCCGGCTGCTTTTGATTATTTACTAATTAGCTTCCTTTATATTCCTGCCAGTCTGTGTGTTAGATGCCGGTGAAAGCATTCATACAGACTGCAGATAGGATCGGTTCTGAGGAGACTTAAGCTAAGAGTTCCTTTGTTGTTTCTCCTCACCTTGCTTATAGTTTATCTCCTAGACCTTTGGTGTTCCCTCTGTGTTTATATGTTGTATGCAAGACAGTATTTACTTTATCCCCTGTCTGTCTCGTTTGTCTTTACTGTTGGTTAACCTTTACCTGTCCATTCCCTATGGTGGTAATCAGGGTCCTTCTGAGGACTAGATTACAGTGGTCAGGGATTTATAGGAGACAGGGTTTACGCTGGCGGCCTGGACATCTGTACCATTAACAGTACCTCCAGGTAGAGGGACTAGTCAGGACCCCAGTTTAGGGTCAGCATAGACCCCGGTCCACCTCTAGCCAGAGACAGCGTGAAAAGGATTCAGTATTGACCCACAGGATATTATGTCAGGTAATACTATGCTATATATACATGTTAATGTTATCTATTTATATGTTATATAGAAAGTTGTCCCACTTGATAGATTACTGACATTATTTATATATATATCTGCTAGACAGCGTGACACCGCCCCTGCTCGTGAGAGCTTACAATCTACAATGAGGTGGGGAGATACAAAGTACAGGGGTGTATATACAATGGTGCATTTACAATGATGGTGCAGCCATCTTGAGGGAGTGAGGGATGGATGGAGATAGTGAATGGGCTACACACACACACTTACACATAGAATGACTTTGATTAGTGAATGTGATAGGCCACTCTGAACAAATGTGTTTTGAGGGAGCGCCTGAAACTATGCAAATTGAGGATGGTCCTAATTTCTAGGGGTAGAGCATTCCAGAGGATTGGTGCAGCGCGGGAGAAGTCTTGGAGTCGAGAGTGGGAGGTAAAGATTAGTGCAGAGGTTAGTCGACAGTCGTTTGCAGAGCACAGCAGTCGGTTAGGCCGATAGATAGAAATGAGGGAGGAGATGTAGGGGGGTGCTGCACTGTGGAGAGCTTTGTGGGTGAGATCCAGTACTTTGAATTGGATCCTATAATGAATGGGCAGCCAGTGTAAGGACTGGCGAAGAGCGGAAGCGTCCGAGTACCGATTAGCCAGATGGATGACCCTGGCTGCTGCATTCAGTATGGACTGGAGAGGGATAGTCGAGTAATCGGGAGGCCAAGTAATAGAGCGTTGCAGTAGTCCAGGCGGGAGTGGATCAATGCTACAGTGAGGGTTTTTGTTGTTTCCATGGTGAGAAAAGGGCGGATTCTAGAGATGTTCTTTAGGTGTAGGCGGCAAGAGCGGGCAAGAGATTGTATATGGGAGGTGAAGGAGAGATTGGTGTCAAACATAACACCCTGACAGTGAGCCTGCTGCCGGGGTGTTATTATGGTGCCGCCCACGGAGAGGGAAATGTCAGATTTAGGGAGGTTAGTAGATGACGGGAGCAGAAGTAGTTCAGTTTTCGAGAGGTTGAGTTTCAGATAGAGAGCGGACATGATGTTGGAGACTGCGGACAGACAGACAGTGGCGTTCTGTAGTACAGCGGGGGTAAGGTCGGGGGATGACATGTATAGTTGTGTGTCATCAGCATAAAGATGGTACTGAAAGCCAAATCTGCTGATGGTCTGTCCAATTGGGGCCGTGTAGAGAGAGAAGAGAAGGGGGCCAAGGACTGAGCCCTGGGGTACACCGACAGTGAGAGGAAGAGGAGATGATGTGGAGCCAGAGAACTAAACACTGAAGGAGCGGTCAGAAAGATAGGAAGAGAACCAGGAGAGAGCAGTGTCCTTAATACCTAGTGACTGGAGCCTAGAGAGTAGGAGACAGCGGTCAACCGTGTCAAAAGCTGCAGAAAGGTTTGCAGCCAACCCATTCTTTTTCAGATGACGTTGGGTTGTGAGCTTACATATCTTGGCCAAAATATCAACTAATACCTCACATATTTATTAGTATTTTGTGCACTTTATTTTTCAGGGTGCAGCCAAGCCCAGCACGTTAGGTCTTGTATCTTTGCTATATGGGTTGGCTGCATCCCTTAGTGCATTTGTTCAGAGACCATGGCAGGTAAGCAGTGCTCCTACAGTGTGCAGCGCTGACGTGAGAAAGGTCAACGGAGTTCATAGCTGATGAACCCGTCACCTAACTGACGTCACCACTCGCTACGTGAGATCTTTCTCAAGATGGTAGCAGTGACGTCAGTGAAGTGACCAGGGTTCATCAGCTATGAACTCTGGTGACCTTACTCACTTCAGTACTACACACTGCAGGCCCTGTCTCAGTGTGTTCTGGCTGGCTTGCTGAGTGCTTGCTTTATGCCAGTGCTCAAAAAACACCAGGATGTAGCAGAGCTGGACTTCTTCATGGAACAGATATGGATTATCTTCTTATAGACACCTCTCTATTACTAACTTGTGGGCTTGAGGTCAGCTGACATTACAAAGCTGACATCAACCTCACTTGCCATAACAGGGTGAGAAGAGCGCGGCTAAGCGCTATAGTTGGCACATCTAATCAAAGCGCCATTTCTTGGGCGGCTGAGAGCTGACATTTTTAGTATGGAGAGGGCCAATATCCATGGCCCTTTCCTTTGCTATTAATATCAGCCCACAGTTGTCTATTTAGCTTTTGCTGGTTATTAATTATAGGGGTACCCCATGTCTTTTTTTGTAGGAGTGGTCTCTCCTATAATAACCAGCAAAGACTGAGCAAACAGCTGTGAGCTGATATTAATAGCCTGGGAACCTTTATGGCTATTGGCCTCTTCCCAGAATATTAACATCAACCCCCAGTCGACGGCTTTGCCTCTGCTGGTTTTGAAAATTACGGGGGAACCTACGCCGGTTTTTTTTTTAAATTATTTTTATTACCAAGTACAGTAAAATACACATCCAAGGTAACCTTAGTTCACAGCGTCCAGGTGTTCCAGCAGCTGGAAACTTCAGTAACCTTAAAATGTCAAAGTTTCCCATGAGGTTTCTGGGCCTCACAGGTGCCGGTGGCTGTGGACTCTGGTAACCTGAAAGGCAAGGCAAGAGCAACAGCTGCTATGAACGCAGGTGGCCTTATTAAACTTGTTAATAAATAAAAAAATATATAATACTTTTATACAAATAAAAATATACGGTCAAATATCACTAGAAGCCTCCACCCTATTACATACTCATAGGTGTCTCTACTGCACTAACCATTCAGTATAGAATTAATATACTGTCTTGTGTGGTTATATGCAAATCACCAAAATACATACAAACTTAAAAATTTCTTACTACCAAAATTCAGTTATTAAATATAGAGGAATATTAGATGGCAATGTCCTAGCATCATATATCTCCATTAAGAAATCAGACTAGAATAGAAATTGTAGCATTCAGAGTTAATGGTGGTCAAACAAAAATCCACCGGTACATAAACAGCTCATGAAAATACAAAATATTAGAAACCGATAGCGAGGATACATAACCATCAGTGTATTAACATGGTATGTAAATATAGGAAATGAACGTTCTCAACCAGCTTCTGAAAGGATTAGAAGTATTTTGTTGTTCCTGACAAGAAAGGCCGCAGCCCTATACTTGTGAGCCCATCAGTGGTCCAACTGGGGGGTCCTTTACCAGGGTGCTTCCCGAGGCGTTTCCTCTCTGTGATTCATCAGGAGAGTTGCTAGTGACAGCTGTGGTTCCTCATGGTCATATACAGTTGCAGAGATTACCACTGATGGGCTCAGAAGGATAGGCCTGCGGCCTTTCCTGTCAGGAGGAACCAAATACTTCTCATCCTTTGAGAAGCTGTGTGAGAACATTCCTTTCCTATATTTACACATACCATGTTAAGACACTGATGGTTGTGTATCCTCGCTATTTCTGATATTTTGCGTTTTCATGAGCTGTTTGTGTACTGGTGGATTTTCCCTTGACCACCATTAACACTATATGAAAGTTACAATTTCTACTCCATTCTGATTTATTAATGGAGAGAAACGATGATAGGGCATTGGTATCTATTATTCTTCTACATACCAAACAACACTATGAAGACCAAAGCGATCTCCAAACAAGTCAGGGACAAAGTTGTTGAGAATTACAAGTCAGCTGCAGAGTTCCCTAGCAGAGACTGGAATATCTGCTCATACATATACTACATAGAGGTGGCCTTTATGAAAGAGTGGGCAGAAAAATGCTCACACACAAAACTTGTAATGCTCATTTTGAGTTTGCAAAAAGATGTGTGGGTGACTTCCCAAATGTATGTAGGAAGGTGCTGTGGTCAAATGAGACCAAACTTTAACTTTTTGGCCACCAAGGTAAATGCTATGTCTGACATCAAACCAATGCAGCTCACTACCCCAAGAACACCATCCCCACAGTGAAACATGGTGGGGGCAGCATCATGCTGTGGGGATGTTTTTTTGACAGAAGGGACAGGGAAAATGATTTGAGTAAAAAGGAAGATGGATGGTGGAAAAGACGGATTTTGGTAAGAACTTACCTGTAAAATCCTTTTCAGCGAAGAAGGAAGGGAGACACACTAGTCATTACTAGTGGGTAGGCGGAGCCCACACAGGATAGAACACCTCAGATTAAAAAGAGTGTTGACCGGCCCCTCCAGCTCGGGCTCCTCCTACTCCAGCTCTCCAGTCCGTACACAAGCTAAGGAAGAGCAAATATCACCAGCGGAGCAACATAACCCCTTCTGAAGAACTTCAGAAAAAGAACAAGTAGATAGGTTATGCATATAACAGAAAAAAACACACAGTCCCAGGTACTACTCACTGAACCTGACCACTGCGATGAGCTGGCAATGCTGGAAAAGAGCCTTAGCGCGCTGACCTCAGCCCAGATAATCGCTATCAGAGAAGGGTCACGCCGCATCTGAAAACACAACAACACACTTCTGCCATGGGAGGGATGTGTGTCTCCCTTCCTTCTTCGCTGAAAAGGATTTTACAGGTAAGTTCTTACCAAAATCCGTCTTTCAGCAGCAGATGAAGGAAGGGAGACACACTAGTCATTACTAGTGGGACGTCCCAAAGCAGTCCAAAAAATAAGGGTGGGCAGAAAAGCCAACAGAGGCAGATACCCAACAACCTAAATAAATGCGCAACTAGCGCTAAATACCAGTTCACCAGAACTTTAAACTACAGCCGCCTGCAGGACCCTACGTCCTAAGGCCGCATCAGCGGAAGCACTGACGTCCACCTTATAAAACTTCGTAAATGTGTGGACGGAGCGCCAGGTCGCCGCCCGGCAGAGCTGAGCTGCCGAGGCCCCTTGATGAAAAGCCCACGATGAACCCACAGCCATCGTGGAGTGAGCTCGAATCTTAATCAGGCAAGGTTCGCCCTTAAGTCGGTAAGCCTCCAAAATGGCCGACCGAATCCAACGAGCTATAGAATCCTTGGAAGCTCGTTGACCACGTCGACGACCTGCTGGGATCACAAACAGAGAATCCGACTTCCGAAAACTTTGAGTAATAGACAAATAGAACTTCAAAGCCCGCACTAAATCCAATGTGTGCAAGGCCCGTTCCTTCGCATTCCTTGGCTCCGGACAGAGCGAGGGCAACACAATATCCTGGTTAACATGAAATTGTGACACCACCTTAGGCAGAAAATCACCCCGAGTGCGAAGCACTACGCGATCTGGGTGAAACTCCAGAAAAGGGGGCGAGCAAGAAAGAGCCGCCAACTCAGAAACCCTTCTCAAAGAAGTGACCGCCACTAGGAAGGCAACCTTCCAAGAGAGCAAAGAAAGACTAACAGCGTCCATAGGCTCTAAAGGCCCATGTTGAAGAGCCTCCAAAACAAGATTGAGCCGCCAAGGAGACACAAGTGCCTTCCGCGGTGGAAACTGACGGGTTACTCCGCGAAAAAAAGAACGTACATCCCTACGCGAAGCGATAGCCTTCCGAAATAGCAAGGACAGAGCAGAAACCTGCCCCTTCAGAGTGCTAACTGCCAAACCCTTGTCCAGCCCGTACTGCAAAAAGGCCAACAAATTGGGAATGGAAAAAATCCTCGGGTTCCTTGAAGAAACCGAACACGACGAAAAGAAAGCTTCCCAAGTCTTGTGGTAAATCCTAGTAGTAGCCGGACCTCTGGCAGCTCGCAGAGTGGCAATGACTTCTGCTGAAAAAAACCCTGACGGGTCAAAATTTCGGTCTCAAGAGCCACGCCGTCAAATGCAGAGACTTCAGGTCCGGATGGCAAACGGGCCCTTGAGTTAACAGGTCCGGGCGAAGAGGGAGTGGAATTGGAGGCGCTGCCAGAAGCGACACCAACGTCGAGAACCACGTCCTCCTTGGCCAATCTAGGGCTATCAACATAGCCGGGACTCTCTCCATTCTGATCCGACGCAACACCAGAGGAAGTAAGGATGTCGGCGGGAACACATAGATTAGCTCGAATTGGCCCCACGGAGCCACTAGAGCATCCACCGCCACAGCCTTCGGGTCCTTGTACCTGGACATGAACGTTGGTAACTTGGCATTGACCCTGGATGCCATCAAATCCACTTGGGGAGTTCCCCAACGGGACCACAGCAGTGCAAAAATCTCCGGATGAAGACTCCATTCTCCGGGATCCATCTTTTCGCGACTGAGAAAGTCCGCTGTGACATTCCGAACTCCTGGAATGTGAATCGCAGAGATGGCTGGCACCCTGGCCTCGGCCCATACCAGGATCCGAGACACCTCCATCATGAGCTTGAAGCTCCTCGTTCCACCTTGATGGTTGATATACGCGACCGCCGTCGCATTGTCTGTCTGCACTCGGACTGGTAGACCGCTCAAAGGGACCGTCCAGTGTTGGAGGCAAAGAAAGATCGCCCTCAATTCCAGAATGTTGATCGGCAGGACAGACTCTTCCGACGACCATACTCCCTGAATCCAGAGATTGTTCCAGACACCCCCCCAGCCTGTCAGGCTGGCATCGGTGGTTATGACCGACCACCTCGGAGGGAGGAAGGACTTCCCCAGGGATAACACTTCCGGACGTGACCACCATCCTAGAGACTCTCGCACCCTGTGGGGGATGATGACACTGCAATCCAGTGAAATCTGCGATCGATCCCAACGGTTCAAGATGAGCCTTTGGAGAGCCCTGGAATGAAATTGGGCAAACGGGATTGCCTCCATCGACGCCACCATCAAACCCAAAAACAGGATTGACTGCGACGGTTCCAGAGACGACTTCTCCCAATTGACCAGCCACCCGAAGTCCTCCAGGAGCTGAAGGGATAGATTGCGAGCCGTCACCGCCTCCTCCTTTGAGGACGCCACAATCAAAAGGTCGTCCAGGTAGGGAAGAATCGTAACCCCCTGTCTTCGAAGAATCGCCATGAGAGGTGCCAGAATTTTCGTAAAAAACTCTGGGTGCTGAGGCCAACCCGAATGGTAGGGCCACAAATTGGTAGTGGTCCTGACCTATGGCAAAACGGAGGAAGCGTTGGTGGGCCCTTCCGACGGGAACATGCAAATAGGCGTCGCGAATGTCGATTGACACCAAAAAATCGTTCTGCGACAGGGCCGCCACAACGGAGCGAAGTGACTCCATGCGGAATTTCCGGGTGCGGACATGCCGATTCAATCTCTTGAGATCCAGAATGGGGCGAAATTTGTCCTCCTTTTTGGGGACTACAAAGAGGTTGGAATAAAACCCTCTTCCCCGGTCCTCCGGCGGAACCGGTACCACCACACCCTTCTGCAGAAGGGAGCCGACCTCCCGCAGTAGAGCGGCAAATAGCTCGGGCTCTGATGGAATGCGAGATTGGCAAAAACTGTCTGGGGGTCGAGAAAGAAACTTTATGAAGTAGCCTGTCGACACAACCCGCGTCACCCAAGCGTCCGACACGCGGGAAGCCCAAGTCGGTTCGAATTGGAGCAGGCGACCTCCCACTCGAGAGCCCTCGAGTGAGAACCTGGCGTCAGTCCGCCTTAGCGGGCTTTTTGTCAGCTTCCCGCTTGTCTCGGTGGAAGCTCTGTTTCCAGGGAGTGCGGGATTTCTGAGCGTTCTTTTTTCCAGAAAAAGAGGGATGACCCGATCCCCAAGAGGGTTGACCGAACCGTCCCCTGGACCGAAAGGACCGCCGAATACTACCGGCACTAGGCCTGCCAGACGCAGAAGTCACAGCTCTTCGCTGCGGTAAAGCCGTTTCTTTTGCCTTTGCCTTGGCAATCAGCTCTGTCAGGTCAGATCCAAATAGCTGACCACCCTTGTAAGCTAAAGATAGCAAACCTTGTTTGGAAACCGCGTCCCCGGTCCACTGTCTAAGCCACAGTGCTCTCCTGACTGTGACCGCTGAGGATTGCGCTCTGGCCAGTAGTGACGCAGTATCCAAACCGGCATCACTGCCATATCGGGCTGCATCCTCCAACAACTTAAAAAGTCCATCTACCTCGGATAGAGGGGATCCATCTTGCCACGCCGTCCGTAGACGGTCTAGCCAGCTTAGGGAAGCTTTACAAGCACCCATGGACCCTAGTACTGCTCTGAATCCATGACCCGCGGCCTCGTAGATGGATTTCGCCGCCATCCCAGTTTTTCTGTCCAGCGGATCCTGCAGACTCGCCTTCCCTTTAACAGGAAGTAATGATGATTTGCTAAGCTGGGATAACGGGACATCCACTTCAGGAGAAGGAATCCAAGTATCAATCAACTCCGTCGCACACGGATACAGTCTCAAATAATCGTGTCCCCTGAAAACGTTTATCTGGACACAGGCGTTCCTTCTCCACTGCCTCATTAAGTTCATCCAGAGATGGTAAAGTGGATCGCGACCTATGCGAATCCTGAAACATCCGGGCCGACTTACCAGGCCGTCTAGTTACTTCCTCCAGTAACTGCAACGCCTCCCTCATGGCTCCAATAAAAGCCTCTGTACGGCCCAAAAGAGAGGCAGAGTGTCCCTGCCGATCCTCCTTACCTGAATCGGACAACTCCCCATCTGAGCATGAAGGGGAACCCTCCATGCCCGATAACTCCGAGTCGTTAAGCGGGGAGGATGGCACCGGCCTGTGTCGCTTCCTGCCATGAGAGGATCTAGCTGATACCCAATGACCTAGAAGCTTAGACAGGCCATCAATAGAACGAGCGAGAGCTTCCATTTTGACATCACTGACACCTCCGACCGCTGCGCTTGACGCCGTCGAGGTCTGCGTGTCAGATACGCGAGACTGATCCTGTAGCGGATCTGGGAGACGGTCCGCATCTTCTGGACCCTGATCTGACATGCCCTCACACAGTATATGGCAGGTTAAACCTGTCAGTAACTAGAGCAGTGTGTTTTTTTTTTTTTTTAAGAAAAAACGAACGCTGAAGGGTTAAAGCTCTTAAAGAGAGAGCTACCCCAGCTGTCTCCCAATTAATGGTTAACCGCCTATGAAGGTGTTAATGTCGCCGACCCCCACAATCTCTTGTTAAATGCAGAGAGTGTGCGAGCCCCAGACTATGCCTCTTATGAGGGGACAGCCGCAGGACAGCGCTGTCTGCCACCTTATTGTGCTCCAGAACAGGTGCCCTGCGCTGTGGGGGTGAGAGGGTTAAGCTTCTGCTGATCGCAGAAGCGACTCACCCAGCTGGCCGCTGCAGTGTCCTAGAGCTTTGGCCGGGAGGAGAGGAGAGTGAGGAGCCCAAAGTGCCGGTAAAAATGGCCGCCGCGCTGCATGAGGGAGCCGGAAGAGAGAGAGCAGGCGAAATCCCGCGCTCAGAGCGCTTCCTGCTCGCACGAGAGCGGGAAGCGCGAAGCCACGCCCCCCGCCGGCTTCAAAAAAAGCGCGGGACTCCTCCACTCTCCTCCTGCCCCCCGCCCCTCGTCCACAACGGAGCGATAGTGATCCCATGTCCTGCAGGCATCCACCTGCGGACAAAAGTGAAAATCACCATACTGACACATGTAACAGCGGCTGCCGCAGCAGCCGCTGAAGCACTCAACACATTATTAAAAATGCATTTTTGAGTACTCACCCAGCTGAGCGCCACAGGGACCCCCAGGGATTTGTGGCGCTGTGCCCGTAGCTTCCCCCCCAGGGCGGGGAACGCAGTGACCCCAGAAGCGCGGTTTGCGTCCCCGCCAGGAAGCAATCCTCATCCCCCAGGGCCGGCAGAGTTCTGCAGGGACCACCTTACAGGGTATACAGATCCGCCAAGGGAGAGGTGGGGGTCCAGCAGCGCTGAGACCCCTGAGACCTCTAGACCACGGGGGTCCAAGTCTCTGTCCGATTAAAATAAAAAAGTCTTCTGAGGAGCTGCTTCAGCAGCGACTATCCTCTGTGACCTCAAATTTTAGACTGGAGAGCTGGAGTAGGAGGAGCCCGAGCTGGAGGGGCCGGTCAACACTCTTTTTAATCTGAGGTGTTCTATCCTGTGTGGGCTCCGCCTACCCACTAGTAATGACTAGTGTGTCTCCCTTCCTTCATCTGCTGCTGAAATAAGGGATATTCTTGAGCAAAACATGTTTCAGTCTGCCAGTGATTTGAGACTGGGATAGAGGTTCACCTTCCAAAACAAAGACCACAAGCATACTGCTAAAGCAACACTTGAGTGGTAAGGGGTAACGTGTAAATGTTTGGGAGTGGCTTGCTCAAAGCCCATACCTCAATCCAATCATGGTCAGACTTGAAGATTGCTGTTCACCAGAGGAAGTCATCTAACTTGAAGGAGCTGGAGCAGGAGAAGCAGTTTTGAAGGAGCTGGAGCAGTTTTGCCTTGAGGAATGGGCAAAAATCCAAGTGGAAAGATGTTAAAAGGTCAAAGTTTTATCCAAGGAGACCTGTAGCTGTACCTGCCGCAAAAGGAGGATCTACAAAGTACTGACTTTATGGCAGTGATTAGTTATGCACACTGAAGTTTTCAGTTATTTTAAAGCTTTCTGAAAATACATGTATCAAAGCTATGTTCATGAATGTGCATATAATTAAAAATTAAGGAACGTAGTTAATAAATATGTACAGTTAGATAAATGACATGTGCCCGAAAACAAAATATTAGCTCAATTTATATACAGACTTTTTCTGCTTGACGGAAAATTTGATAAATAACCCAAAATTAGAAATTATTAAAAGTGAGAATTTACGTCACTCCCGAGTCACAGAAATGATTTTTTTTTATGGCCTAGAGCAGTGGTCGCCAACAAATGAATTGCAAATCACATGTCATGACCCTACAGTGGGCCCCAACCTTTCTTACATTGAGAGCCACAATCAGCTCAGAGAGTTGCGAGCCACATCCAGAGGGCTCCAATCAGCGACATCCAGCTCATGCCACCTGTCCTCCGAGAAGTGACATCCAAAGCCCGCAACACTGAAATAGTGAGTCAAAGTTTTCCCATAGAGCGCACACTGAGGCAGTATACTTAGATCCAGGGGTTCCCGCTTTACCCCCATTTGGTATTCTCACATTAGGCACTCCCACCACACTATAGCACCAAGATTCAAGCAACTCTCTAAATGGCAATCATCACACTTGACGAATGAGATTTTATGCATTTGTCAGATGCTTGCTGCTGGTTTGTATGGGCTGTTAGTCGGGAACGAGCACGCAAATTATTGTTATCATTATACAAAAAGCATGAGTAAGTTGTTCATAGCACAAATGTGATTAAATGCATTTAATCAATCCAATATTTTTGATTTGCCAAGAATGTACCTGGTTTCATCCTTTCACCTTTCCATCAGTTTTTAAAAGGCGTTGTCCAAAACGTTTACATTTATGGTCTAATCTTAGGATGGGTCATCAATATCAGATCAGTGAGGGTGCAACACCTGGCACCCACGCCAGTCATCTGTTCCCGGTAGCAGCAGTCAGATGTGATCAGTTGCGGAACAGTACAGTTCCATCAACTATATATTGGCAGCAGCAGGTACAACCGATCCACCATTACGCATACAGATAAGGGCGGATGTGCAATACTCAGCCACAATCACTATACGGTTCACGGAGCTCTTCTGGTCTGCAGCTGATCACATCCAGCTGGCAATATGGAATAGTCTATTTGAGAGTGTTGAGTGTCCCCTACTGATCTGCTATCCATGACTTAGCCTAAGTACATCAATATTATAGTATTGGGCAACCAATTTAAGTCAATCAAGAGATAATCATTTATGGATAACTTTTTTTTTTTTTTTAAAACATGCACTTATAAAGCCTTAAACAATCCGCTGTTCCTTTTGGAGGTGAAAACCCAACAGTTGTTAGAGATTAGATAAATATTAATTAGATTTATAAACATAGTCCACTTCTGTGTAAGAAAAACATGCAATCTTTTTAGGTAATGCTGTTTTTGTGGGCACCTCATTGGGGACACAGAAAACTATGAGTGAAGTCTGCTGCCACCAGGAGGCTGACACTAAAACCACCACCTTAAATAAATTACTTAGCTCCTCCTCAGCACGCTACACCTGCGTTATGGGTACCAAGCTACTCAGTTTAGCTTAGTGTCAAGCAGGAATCCAGACCTTTTTCTACCTACGGCGTTTCCTGCTCATAACCTCTATTCATATAACCTATCTAGTAGGCGTCCTCTTCCCTTGCAGACACAGCGTCCTCCTCTGAGGGCACAACTGATCAACGCATTGATTTACTGACATAGCCTCCCCTTGAGGCGGTGTGATCAGATGCTTCATTCAGCCATCTCAGTCTCTAGGGTGATCTCCACCTTATCCTAGCCTTTTATCCCTAAAGTCCTGGATGTCTGGGTCAGAGAATAGTACCAGTGTTTTCCATCTTCACACATCCTCTATTTGGTACCAAAAAGGTCCATCCTTTTCAAGAGTTAAAGTAGATCCTCTACATGATTCTCTCTTTGTCGCTTTTGCCATACCCTCCAGAGCGTTTAGTGAGTTTGTGTCCCTGGTGATCACCTACGACACCTACTTCCTCCACTAGAGTTTCCTATGGTACATGACAGTTCAGGGCTGTGGTTTGGACATTTCTACATTCCAGGAGAATTTTGTTTTTTTACCAGATCGGAGTGACGTTTTCTCATGCCCTGTTATGACCTCAGAACTTAAAACTGTTTGCCAATTCTACAGTGTGTGTCCAGAACCCTCACTCCTCGTTGCAAATGCCCCTGGCGCGCCACATAACATCCTGATAAGCCTGTCCCTTGGCCCCTTCTTCCAGTCACTCAGTTTAACGTCAAGGTTTGTTCAGGCAGCAGCTCTAAGGGCTTCGGCCTTTACAATTAAGTCAGATTATGATCAGGACATGAAAGCTTTCCACTTTCCTGACCTGCAGTCACACTTGGTAGACCTTGTTTCATTGGTGAAGATTGAACAACGTTACTTCTATGTTTTTCTCCTTTCCATTTTTCTCCTTTTGTAATCTGGTCTTGAGTCCAGATTGCCACTCTGTACTCTCAAGGGCCAGGTCTCTGCTTTGGCTATCATTTTGCAGCGTGAAGCTGGGTTCTAAGTCTCAGGTCAAGACTTTCTTCCAGGATGTGGTGCACTCTGTGCTGCCATATTAGCCCCAAAAAGTCTGTGGGATGTCAATCTGGTTTTGGATGGTCTTCAATTCCCTACTTTGAGCAGATCAGTGTCACCTATTCGCTCCTGCTTTCCTAAAGGGGTTTTTCATGATAGTGATCACTTCCATTAGCTGAGAATCTGAATGGGTGGCTGTCGATAGACGCTTTTGCTACATTGTCCTTCACCTACAAAAGGTGGTCTTGTATTTGGCAAATTCCTCTCTCCCTAAGGTGGCAGCTTCCTTTCACCTTAAAGAGGAAATTGCCCTTCCTTTTGTCCGCTATTTCTCGGAGTGGTATCTTCACAAGCTGAGCAGGGTCAGAGCTGGGTGGCTTCACTTGTCTTGTCATTGCCCCGTTCAGAGGTTTTAATCTTTGGTTTCTCAGGCCAGAAGGTCCTCGCAAAGGTCTGGTTACCTATTGGACCACCTTTTGAAAGTTGGATTTGTCTGCCATTCTGAAGCAGATTGGGCTACAGCCAGAGCATCCCCATTCAGGTTCATAACTCGCTCCACTGGTGGTGGGAGCCTCCTGGGCCGTATGCTATTGGTATCTGTTCTTCAGCTCTGTAAGGCCGGCTACTTGGTCTTCAGTACACATCTTTTCAAAGCTTTACAGAGATCTTACCTTTACATTGGTAGATGCAAGTCTAGTCTTAGCAGAAGGTTGCTGCAGACAGCAGTCGCTCGGGTGGTAGCCGGAGGGATTGCTATTCTCTTTTGCAACAGTATTAATTTCCCACCAAAAGGACTGCTTTGGGATATCCCATGGTTTTATATGTCTCCCAATGAGCTGCCTAAGAAAAGAGGCATTCATTGGGGACAAAGTACTCACTCTTGCTTGCCCTGTGGGGCACGTGATTACGTTGTTCTTCCCAGGGTGGTCATTTTTGCTTTTGATTATTCTACTGCTTTTTTACTGAGAAGATTGGTGCCAGTAGGCTTCTCATAGCCTGCTGAAGAGGCGCAAACTCATTTTTTCTTTCAGATGTTGTTCTTAGCATCAGCTTCCCGGTGGCACCAGACTTCACCCATGGTTTCCTATGTCCCCCAATGAAGGCATAGTGAAAGAGTTTTTATGGTACCAAAAACACCCTTTTTTTTAATTAAATCATGGCCTATATGTTGAGTTTTTGCAGAGAATATTTTTATCAATAAAGGGAAATCAAAAAAGAATATTTATGGATCACCTGTGATGTTGTGGGTTTATATCCCTCCATACCCCATCGTATTATTCTATCTAGTTTACAATATTTTTTGGAGAGATATAGCACATATAAACAAGAGATACAAACATTTATTATCGATACAGTCTCATTTCTCCTTACCCACAGTTATTTTTCTTTTGATGGATTTTTCTTTTTACAACAACAAGGTGTTAGTATGGGAGGTAAATGTTCCCCAGCTTTGGCTAACATCACAGTGGCAGTATGGGAGGAGAAATACATTTTTTGCGATAATAATCCTTTCTCTCATAATATACTATTATATGGCCGCTATATTGATGACCTGATCCTCATTTGGAAAGGAAACACCACAGCAATCGCTGATTTTGTCAATTACATTAATGGGAATGATTTCAATTTATTATTCACAGTCACTACATCAAAATCATCTGTTAATTATCTGGATGTTACCTTGTCTGTCAATTCTGATACTCAGAAAGTCTCCATTTCTCCTTATAGAAAACCTACAGATACTAATTCGATTTTACAAGCTGGTTCTTGTCATCCGAAACATGTAATTAAAAATATACCATTGGGGGAATGGATAAGATTGAAAAGAAATTGCAGTTCACCCACAATTTTCCAGAAAGAAGCAGATCATGCGCTTCTGACACTTAGGGATAGAGGATATGCTAATTGGATGTTAACAAAAGTTAATAATATAGTGGGACAAATTGAAAGAAACAATCTTTTGCAGGAACCTTTACCAAATTCTATGCTAACAGGGAATTCAGTTAGCAGAAAAAATACCAACAAAAGAAATAAAAAATGCAAAAGCGCTATCCAAAATACCAGTGACCGCTGCAATAAAATTGTTGATATTGTGAAAAAATATGTTCCTATACTTCACAATGATATTAAACTCGCTTCCATTCTGAACAACAGCCAGATTCGATATGTGGCCAAAAAAGCACATTCTCTTGGGAATATTTTATCTCCTAGCCTTTTTACAAGCAGTGAACGGTGTGCTAAAAAAAAGTACTTGGCTGACATATAAAGGTTTTTATAAATGTGGACATCATCCTTGTAAAGTCTGTAATCATGTGCAAAAAAACACTAGATTTATATCTGCTGTTACTAACATATCGTATCCCATCCAGTCTTATTTCAATTGTAACTCGGAAGGTGTAATTTATGTGATAGAATGTGTTTCATGCAAATTGCAATATGTAGGCTGCACAATTGGATCTCTTAAGAAAAGGATTAGGAAACATTTATCAGAAGCCACTAATGAAAATAGTTACAATATATCAGCAGTGTCTAGTCACTGCAAAGTAATTCATGCTGGCAATACTAACAGCTGTTATGTTACGGTAGCTGAGGAGTGCAGGTAAAAAAGGAAATACACCAGAGCAGTTGGAATCTATGAGATTGCAGTACCCTGACTAACCACCACAACTAGAGGCAGCCGTGGAGCGTTCCTACGATGGTCCTAGACGCCTCGTCACAGCCTGAGAAACTAACTACACCTAAAGATAGAAATAGGAAAGCTATCTGCCCGGAGCAGAACCCCAAAGATAATAGAAAGCCCCCAAACATGTAATGGCGGTTAGACAAGAGGAAATACTGACACAGAAAGAAAATAGTATGAGCAAACGCTGGGGCCCAAACTATCTAAATAGAAAAGGACAGGAAGGGTACTTACTGCAATCCCAGAAAACCCTGAAAAACACCAACATACTAATTTCAAAATCACCTGAGATCACACGACCTCTACCACCTAAATTAGTTCTCTGGTGTAACAAAAACAGCAGCCACTGAAAAAACTGCAAAAAGCAAAAGTACAAAACACAGTGGCTGGACTAAACTGAGAGGGCAAAAGCCCCCGGAGGGGACCCAGAAGGCCCCCACAGAAGTGCAGGACAAAATGCAAAAATATAGCAAAAACACAAAATAAGAAATTGTCTTATCTGATAGCAGGAGATGCAGACACGACACAGCAGGCTACAAGGGAAACTGGAAAGAAGGATTCAGACCAGAACAATTGATCACCGGCAACCCTGATGGGAAAATGATTCCCTTAAATAAGACCAATCAGTAACACCTGATTCCCAATCCTCACTAGTACCGCTTGTAACCACCAGAGGGAGCCTCTGCTCAGAACTCATCTCAAACCCATTCACAACAGTACCCCCCCCTTGAGGAGGGGTCACCGAACCCTCATTTGAGCAACCAGGTCGGTCAGGATGAGTTCTATGATACGCACGGATAAGTCTCCTAGCATGGATGTCCGAAGCAAACACCCAAGAATTATCTTCCTGACCATAACCTCTCCATTTAACCAAATACTGGAGTCTTCGTCTAGAAAAACGAGAATCCAATATTTTCTCAACCACATACTCCAGATTGCCCTCAACCAAAACAGGGTCAGGAGGCACAGCAGCAGGAACCACTGGCTCAACAAACCTCTTCAACAAGGACTTGTGGAACACGTTATGGATCTTAAATGTCCCTGGAAGAAGCAAACGAAAAGAAACAGGATTAATAATCTCCATGATCTTATAAGGTCCAATGAACCTAGGCTTAAATTTAGGAGATGCTACTCTCATAGGAATATTCTTTGAGGACAACCAGACCAAGTCCCCCACTTTAAACCGAGGACCATCAGTCCTATGCCGGTTAGCAAACCGCTGGGCCTTCTCCTGAGAGAGGGACAACCTCTCCACTACCTGGTCCCAAATCTGCTGCATACGCTCAACAACAGAGTCAACACCTGGACAGACAGAAGCCTCCGTCTGTCCTGAAGAAAATCGAGGGTGAAACCCAGAATTACAGAAAAACGGAGACATCAAAGTGGCAGAGCTAGCCCTATTATTAAGAGCAAACTCAGCCAAAGGCAAAAAAGAGACCCAGTCATCCTGATCAGCAGACACAAAGCATCTTAGATAAGTCTCCAATGTCTGGTTTGTTCTCTCAGTTTGACCATTGGTCTGAGGATGAAATGCCGAGGAGAAAGACAATTGAACACCCAGTTTAGAACAAAAAGTCCTCCAAAATCTGGAAACAAACTGGACTCCTCTGTCAGACACAATGTTCTCAGGAATGCCGTGTAAACGAACCACGTGCTGAAGGAACAAAGGCACCAATTCAGAGGAGGAAGGCAACTTAGGTAATGGCACAAGATGTATCATTTTGGAAAACCTATCACAAATTACCCAGATGGTGGTCATTCTCTGAGAAACAGGAAGATCGGAAATGAAATCCATAGAGATATGGGTCCATGGTCTCTTGGGCACAGGCAATGGCATCAACAAACCACTAGAGCGAGAGCAAGGCTTGGAGCGAGAGCAAGTCCCGCAGGACTGCACAAATTCCCTGACATCGCGAGACAAGGTAGGCCACCAAAAGGACCGACTAACCAAGTCTCTGGTACCAAAAATTCCGGGATGCCCAGCCAATGCGGAACAATGAATCTCAGACATCACACTCTTTTTCCATTGGTCCGGGACAAACAATTTTCCAACAGGGCAGCGCTCGGGCCTATCCTCCTGACACCCCTCCAGAGCAAGTCTCAAATTAGGCGAGATGGCGGAAAGAACTACACCCTCCTTCAAAATAACAGAGGGATCAGATAGCTCAGGAGAGTCCGCAAGGAAACTCCTCGAGAGGGCATCCGCCTTAACATTCTTAGTGCCAGGAAGAAAGGAAACCACAAAATTAAAACGTGTGAAAAACAAGGCCCACCTGGCCTGTCTAGGATTGAGTCGCTTGGCAGATTCCAGATAGACCAGATTCTTATGGTCCGTAAGGACCACCACCTGATGTTTGGCTCCCTCCAGCCAATGTCTCCACTCTTCAAAAGCCCACTTCATGGCCAATAACTCCCGATTACCCACGTCATAATTACGTTCAGTAGGAGAAAATTTTCGAGAGAAAAAGGCACAAGGGTTACTTTTAGAGGTCTCTGGATCTTTTTGGGACAAAACGGCACCTGCCCCAATTTCAGAGGCATCAACCTCCACCTGAAATGGCAGAGAAACATCAGGCTGCCGTAGAACAGGAGCAGAAGTGAATCTCTGCTTAAGTTCCTGAAACGCAGAGACTGCCTCAGGAGGCCAATTCACCACATCAGAACCCTTTCTGGTCAAATCAGTTAATGGTTTAACAATAACAGAGAAATTACCAATAAATTTACGATAAAAATTGGCAAAACCCAAAAATCTCTGAAGAGCCTTTAATGAAGTAGGTTGGACCCAATCACAGATGGCCTGAACCTTGACCGGGTCCATTTCAATAACAGATGGGGACAAAATGAATCCCAGAAATGAGATCTTCTGTACGCCAAAAAGACACTTTGATCCCTTCACATACAGAGCATTCTCTCTCAAAATCTGGAATACAGTTCGAACATGTTTCACATGAGAGTCCCAGTCATTAGAAAAAATCAAGATATCATCCAAATAAACAATCAGAAACTTGTCCACAAAATCCCTGAAAATGTCATTCATGAAGGACTGGAAGACGGAAGGAGCATTAGTGAGCCCAAAGGGCATCACAAGGTACTCAAAATGCCCTTCAGGGGTGTTAAATGCCGTCTTCCCTTCATCCCCGTGCTTAATGCGAATAAGGTTATACGCCCCCCTGAGGTCAAGCTTGGTAAACCAAGTAGCGTTTTTCACCCTGGAAAACAGGTCAGAAATCAAGGGTAACGGGTATTGATATTTCACAGTAATATTGTTCAAGAGACGATAATCAATACACGGCCTTAATGAACCATCTTTTTTGGCCACAAAGAAAAAACCGGCACCTAAGGGTGAAGAGGATGGTCTGATATGACCCTTCTCCAATGATTCCTTGATATAAGACCGCATAGCGTCATGTTCAGGTACAGACAAGTTAAAGAGGCGACCCTTAGGGAATTTACTACCTGGCACTAATTCAATAGCGCAGTCATAGCTCCTATGGGGAGGTAAGGATGCAGATTTACTTTCGCTAAACACATCAGAAAAATCAAACAAAAAGTCAGGAACATCCTCAGCCTGGGGGGAGGCAGAAAAAACAGGAGTGTTGGTATTAACACATTGGCAGCCCCAACTGGTTACAGACACAGATTTCCAATCCAAAACAGGATTATGAGACTGTAACCAAGGGAAACCCAGCACGATAATGTCATGCAGATTATATAGAACCAAAAATTTGCAGCACTCCTGGTGATCAGGTTCAACCCTCATTATCACCTGAGTAGAAAACTGGGGTTTATTCTCAGCCAAAGGGGTAGAATCGATCCCCAGTAGGGGAATAGACTTCTGTAGGGGTATCAAGGGAAATCCACAACGTTTAGCAAAATCATAATCCATCAGGTTAATAGCTGCTCCAGAATCAACGAAAGCCTGAGCAGAAAATGAGGACAGAGAGCATATCAGAGTGACAGTTAATAAAAACTTAGTCTGAACACTACCCAAGACAACTGAGCGTGCAAAACGTCTTCCCCGCTTAGGGCAGACTGAAATAGCATGAGAGGCATCACCACAGTAGAAACATAACCCATTGCGCTTTCGAAACTCATGACGCTGTGCCCCAGACACCACTCCATCACACTGCATGGGCTCAGCAGCTGGCTCACAAGGCAACACCACTCCACGCATACTTCTCCGCTCACGCAAACGTCTGTCAATTTGAATCGCTAATGACATAGAATCATTGAGACCAGAGGGACAGGGAATCCCACCATAACATCCTTTACATTATCCGACAGACCCTTCCGGAAAAGGGCCGCCAAAGCGTCGTCATTCCATTTGGTCAGGACTGCCCACCTACGGAATCTCTGACAGTATAACTCAGCGTCATCAAGCCCCTGATTTAATGCCAACAAGGCTTTTTCAGCTTGATCAGTGATATTAGGCTCATTGTACAATAACCCCAAAGCCTGAAAAATGCATCAACATCACTCAAAACAGGATCCCCAGGTGTCAGGGAAAAAGCCCAATCCTGAGGATCGCCGCGCAGGAGAGAGATGACAATTTGAACCTGCTGCGCTGCGTTTCCTGAGGACTTAGATTTTAAGGCAAGAAACAATTTACAATTATTTTTGAAATTCTGAAACTTAGCTCGATCCCCTGAAAACAAATCTGGCATGGGGATCCTAGGTTCCACAACAGGCAACCTAGCAAGATATGCAGCAATACTCTGAACCTCAGTGGCAAGCTGATCCACACGGCCAGACAACTGTGCAAACTCCATTGGGAGAAAAGATCCTCCCCAGCACCCAGAGATACAGAGGGAAGAAAAAAAAAAAAAAAATGCAACAAACAGAAAAATATCTCTGACAACTTTTCTTCCTTCAAAATATTTTTTTTTTTTTTCCCTTCTGTGAGTACCATACAATTTTTATGGCCGGTGATACTGTTATGTTACGGTAGCTGAGGAGTGCAGGTAAAAAAGGAAATACACCAGAGCAGTTGGAATCTATGAGATTGCAGTACCCTGACTAACCACCACAACTAGAGGCAGCCGTGGAGCGTTCCTACGATGGTCCTAGACGCCTCGTCACAGCCTGAGAAACTAACTACACCTAAAGATAGAAATAGGAAAGCTATCTGCCCCGGAGCAGAACCCCAAAGATAATAGAAAGCCCCCAAACATGTAATGGCGGTTAGACAAGAGGAAATACTGACACAGAAAGAAAATAGTATGAGCAAACGCTGGGGCCCAAACTATCTAAATAGAAAAGGACAGGAAGGGTACTTACTGCAATCCCAGAAAACCCTGAAAAACACCAACATACTAATTTCAAAATCACCTGAGATCACACGACCTCTACCACCTAAATTAGTTCTCTGGTGTAACAAAAACAGCAGCCACTGAAAAAAACTGCAAAAAGCAAAAGTACAAAACACAGTGGCTGGACTAAACTGAGAGGGCAAAAGCCCCCGGAGGGGACCCAGAAGGCCCCCACAGAAGTGCAGGACAAAATGCAAAAATATAGCAAAAACACAAAATAAGAAATTGTCTTATCTGATAGCAGGAGATGCAGACACGACACAGCAGGCTACAAGGGAAACTGGAAAGAAGGATTCAGACCAGAACAATTGATCACCGGCAACCCTGATGGGAAAATGATTCCCTTAAATAAGACCAATCAGTAACACCTGATTCCCAATCCTCACTAGTACCGCTTGTAACCACCAGAGGGAGCCTCTGCTCAGAACTCATCTCAAACCCATTCACAACAAACAGCCTTATAGTTACAGCAATAGAGAAGGTTTTCAAATCCACTAGAGGAGGAGATTTCAGGAAAAAAGTATTAAATCGTGAATCATTTTGGATCTTCAAACTTAATACACGCGTACCATTAGGCTTGAACAAACGGTTAGATTTAATATTGCAATTAGATTAATATATTTTTTCCAGGTATATTCAGGTTTTTTGGAATTTTTTTTTTTTTTTCAGGATTTTTCGTTAGTCCTAATTAATTCTGGTTTCTTTCAAATATTTTTTCATCTGGCAAATTATTTATAAGTATATATTATACATGTTTATATTTGCGGTTTTGTGTATCATTATATAGTTTTTATATTCTGTCCTATCCTTTTTCCTATAAGGGGTTAATTTCTCAGGGTGTTACCTTGTGTTACCAATTTGTGTTATGTTCACCTGTGTTCCACATGTCTATATCGTATTTAAGTCTGCAGTATAGGGCATTGTGTAAACCATGACTAAGACCTGCTAGGTCGAAACGCGTCAGTTTCAGACCACCAGGGACCCCACCTGTATATATGTCTTTTTTCTATCGAGATGGATTTTAATTTTATCTAATAAAAATTGAATTTTTATTCATTTTTGCGCTGGAGATTTTTTTCTACATGTTTTGCTGCAGCCAACGCCTCTAATCAAGGTGACTCCGTGCGCATGAGGATTCTGGACTACTGCTGAGTGTGAAAATCTTCTGGACTACTGCTGAGACTGGTGAGCTGACTATTTTCCTGCTACCCCCCCCTTTTCCTTGCCTACAAAAAAGAAAAACACATGATTAGTTTTCCATAGAAACATTTCAGTGGCCCTTTGAAATCAGTTGATCGATGGAGGTGCCCAGAACTCAAATGTGTCAAAAATCCATCAACATAATTAAAAAAGCCGTATAGAAGAGAAATCATGTCAACATTCAGACTGCACATTAAAAATAAATGTTTATTTGAAAAATTTATTTAATTTTTGTCCTAAGCAACACAAAGTCTCCCCCACACACAAAAAAAGAGATAATAAATCATGAATACAAACTTCAAAATTTCTTCTTAAACAAAAATCACGACGACAAAAAAAAACAAACCTATATTGCCTGGTATCTGCAGAGTCAAAGTGAACAACGTGTTTAGTCCTCCTCTTTTTCTACATATGTTTTTCCTGCAGAACGAGCAATTTGTCTGGCAAGATATCGGTCTCTGGCTGAAATAACAGTTTCTTCATTACTTCGCTTTACAAATTTGCTTGTTGAGGAGTTTCCATCTCTTGAGGTTTCCTCCACCTTGCGCTTTGAGTCGGAATCTTTTTCCTGTTCATCAAGTTGATTCACATTACTCGATGACACTATCTGCCCTTTTCTCTCCACACTCCTATGAATCTTGGCTTTATCTACACTCTCCTCCAGCTCTCTTTCTGTTTTTTCTTCATCTGCTCTTTCTCGCCCGTCAGTACAATCTCGCTCAGCTCTATCTCTATTTTCTCTGTCTGGTTGATCTCTTTCTGCTTGCTCTCTGTTGCCTGTACTCCTCCCGTCCGCACGATTTCGGTCCGACCTGTTAGCGTGATCTCGGTCTGACTTGTGCCTGTCCTGCTTTTTGCGATGCTCTCTGTCAGTTAGATCCCGATCCTTATCAACCCTGTCTCTCCTCTTTCCCTCATCTATTCTTTCTTTGTGTTTCTTGCTATCTTTTTCAATATAATATTCTTCATCCTCTCTCCTGACATGTTCTTTTTCTCCTTTTCCATCCCTTTTACTGCGGCCATGTTCTCGCTCTTCGTAATCTTGCTCTCCTCTCCTCCTCTCCCAGTCTTTACTGTTGTGCTCCTTGTGCCTTGTTCTTTCCTCGAAATCTTGAATACTTTCTCTTTCATATTCACGGCGCTGAGATTTGCCACTCTCCATTCTGTTTTTGTCACTCGTTTTTGTACTTTTTTCCTTGTACCTCTGGCAATCATCCTCCTCACTTGATGAACTTGAGTGCCTACGTCTATAATGGGTTTTTCTATCTCTTTTGTCAGTTTTACGTGATTTGTTTGTCGTCTCTTTTTCATTCTCACTGGACTCAGTTTCCAAATCACTATCTGCATCGATGTTTTCCACCTGGTTCCCATTGTTAGGTTCATCAGAATATCCTTTGGGCTTCTCCAGTTTAACCCTATATTGAGAAACAAACATAACGTTTACACAGATATTTCTATTATTTCTTGAAGTGTATACAGACAGATTAATCCCAGTTTGCTATATAGTCATTTGTGTGAACCAGACTTGATAAAGATTAACTTAGCCAGTAACATATTGGATAAGTTTGCAGTCAAATGTTAGCAAATACTGGAAGTTTAGACCCATATTCGCAATAACCAAATTCAATTATATTTTGGGAGTACCAACAAATAGTAAATAATCATATAATTACCACCAATTGTATATAATAAAATACAAATAATATAACAACTTTACTGATAAACAATCTTTAAAAACACAACAAGAGAGACCATTTAAAAAAAAACTTCTGACAAAGCTGCATTAAAAACGCGCGTCGGGGTGCTGGGCAATGTGGTCGTTTATGAATGATGGCACATGGTGGGTATAGCTGCTAGTTCATGAGATACTTTAAATGGGTACCAATGCAGGGGGTCTTTTGACTATTTCAGTTAATACACAGTTTAAAAAAAATAAAGGAAACACTAAAGACATCACATCCTAGATATCACTGAATGAAATATTCCAGTTGCAAATCTTTATTCATTACATAGTGGAAGGCGTTGAGAACAATGAAACATACAAATGATCAATGTAAATCAAAATAATTATCCCATGGAGGTCTGGATTTGGAATGATACTCAAAATCAAAGTAAAAAATTAAATTACAAGCTGATCCAACTTAAGTGGAAATGCCTCAAGATAAGGAAATGATTCTCAGTAGTGTGTGTGGCCTCCATGCGCCTCTATGGCCTTCCAAACAACGTCTGGGAATGCTCCTGATGAGGCGTCGGATGTTCTCCTGAGGGATCTTATCCCAGATCTAGATTAAAGCATCAGTCAACTGATGGACAGTCTGTGGTGCAAAATGGCATCGGTGGATGGAGCGAGACATGACGTCCCAGATGTGCTCTATTGGATTCAGGTCTGGGGAACAGGCAGGCCAGTCCATAGCATCAATGCCTTCATCATGCAGGAACTGCTGACACACTCCAGCTACATGAAGCCTAGCATTGTCATGCATCAGAAGGAACCCAAGGCCTACTGTACCTGCATATGGTCCCACAATGAGTCTGAGAATCTCATCCCAGTACCTAATGGCAGTTAGGGTACCTCTTGCTAGTACATGAAGGGCTGTGTGTCCCTCCAAAAAAATGCCTCCTCACACCATTACTGACCCACTGCCAAACCAGTCATGCTGGAGGATGTTACAGGCAGCAGAACGTTCTCCACGGCGTTTCCAGACTCACATCTGTCACATGCTCAGTGTGAAACTGCTCTTGTCCTTGAAGAGCACAGGGCGCCAATGTCGCTGCCAATCTTAGTGTTCTCTGGCATATGCCAATCCCCTGCGTGGTGCTGGGCTGTAAGCACACCACTACTTGAGGATGTCGGGCCTTCATACCACTCTCATACAGTCTGTTTCTGATAGTTTGAGCAGACACATTGATGTTAGTGGCCTGCTGGAGGTCATTTTGCAGGGCTCTGGCACTGCTCCCTCTGTTTGTCCTTGCACAAACGAGGAGATAACGGTCCTGCTACTGGGTTCTTGCCCTCCTACGGCCCCCTCCACGTCTCCTGGTGTACTAGCCTGTCTCCTGGTATCTACTCCATGCTCTGGACACTGTGCAGACAGACACAGCTACCGTTCTTGCCACAGCTCTCATTGATGTGCCATCCTGGATGAGCTGCACTACCTGAGCAACGTCTGTGGGTTGTAGACACCGCTTCATGCTACTGTACAGTACCTCTAGGGGTGAGAGCAATGACAAAATGCAAAAGTGACAAAAACAACAGCTAAAAAGGATGAGAACTGAGAAATGGTCTGTGGTCACCCCTGCAGAACCACTCCTTTATAGGGATTGTCTTGCTAATTGCCGATCATTTCTATCTGTTGTCTGTTCCATTTACACAACAGCAGGAGAAATTGATTCCCAGTCAGTGTAGCTTCATAAATGGACAGGTGGATTTCACAGAAATGTGATTGACTTGGAGTTACATTGTGTTGTTTAAGTGTTCCCTTTATTTTTTGGAGCAGTGTATACCTCACTGAGATGAATATTATTTTCATTGGTGCTGTACATACTCAGGGACTGGTTATGCCAATACTGAATATAGCTGCCATTTAGATTTAATGTTCCTGTAAATTGTGAGAACTATTCCTCTGCACTCATCAATTTGATACACTGTCTGACTTGTGTATTTTCATGCTGTTTATACATCTGTCCACACTGCTCATTTTCCTTTCATTTGGATTTTATGGGTTCTTTTTACGGATCAGTAAACTGGTCTTTTGTAGTTGTGTTTAAAAATTGTTTAATCAATAAAGCCGTTATATTATTTGTAAAAGGATTTTTTGTACTCTATTATATATGATAATGTTGGTAATTATAGGATTATATAAATTGGTCAAATTTGCAAGTAATTTACCCATAGAAAAACGGATATCCATAAAAACTGATGATTCGCATTGCTGACAGGGAGGAAAATCCTAACTGATTTTTTTCTGATCATGTATCCAGAAAATTGCAATGGTAAAGGTTAGAAGTTTTGTTAGTGAACTTCTTTCTTTATTGGCCAATTGCTATGATGGGTCAGAAAGCAGAGGTTTGCGCTAATTAAAGGGGCTGTCCAGGATTTAGATTCTTCATTGGGATCCGAGTTGCTGTTTCCAAGAAGTTAATACACAGCGTACAGAGTTGTGTGTTTCCAGAATGTTTTATTGCGTCCGAACTCGTCTGACATCTAGGTCCTGAACAACCCCTCTAAAGGAATGGTTAACTTCAATAAAGAAACGGTGCACCTTGTAGTTTTCCAATGAATAATTGAACTCTAAATATCAATGTAGGATTTCAGAAATACATATAACTGAAGGCACCTATGCTTTCTGCTTGCACAAGGAGGCAGTGCTAAAAAAATTAAATGTCAACGGTGACAAACTTTACTTACTCAGCACTTCTCAAGCTGCAT
The DNA here is from genome assembly GCA_033576555.1 of Oophaga sylvatica. Taxonomy (NCBI): domain Eukaryota; kingdom Metazoa; phylum Chordata; class Amphibia; order Anura; family Dendrobatidae; genus Oophaga; species Oophaga sylvatica. Next base: position 585,330,563 of record JARQOD010000002.1, read on the forward strand.
TCAGGAGCTTTCTCTTCGCCCACAGTCTGGTTCAGCAGATGTCGGTAAAAGCCGCTCAAGTCTTTCTGCTTAGTTACATCCAGAGATGCTAAAATTGGAGATGTTTAAAAGTGTATTTAATGCGCATTTTCTTGGATGCAATTGCAGATGTCCTAAAGCTGGAAATTCATCTACATCACAGTAGTACCTCATCTGCTACAGCAATTGGGTACATATTGTTCCCCTTTAGTATAATATCTGTGAAGCCTCACGAGCTATACATTAGGATTGAAACATTGCCCATAGCTACAATAGATATCAGGATGATAAATGTTTATCTTTTATTTTCCTGGAAATTTTTGAAAACCAATGCAGTCATTCAGGGTCTCTCCTTGCAAACAACAGATCAGGGCATCAAGCTGCATAATCCCCTCCACTCTACAACTGGCTTTTCTAAGGCTAGTTTCACACCATGACGCTGCATGCGACCTGCGTACCCTATCTTTAGCATTGGGCTCGCAGGCCGTACGCAGGTCGTGCGCAGGTATGCATTTGCCGGCGCATGCGTCCCTTTGACGGTGCGCTGACCTGCGCCCAATGCACAGTGTTGCATTTTGGTGCTCAAAAGGACGCATGCGCCGGCAAACGCATACCTGCGTACGGCCTGCGTACCCAATGCTAAAGATAGGGTGCGCAGGTCGCATGCAGTTTCATGCGCCCATAGGCGGAGCGATCGGGAGGCGCGGCCGGGGCGGAGCTTAGCGGCGGCCGTGCGCTGACCGACGCAGGTCAGTCAGACGCTGGTGTGAAACTAGCCTTAAGTGCACATGTAGTATGAAGCTCGGATTGTTAAAGGGAATCTGTCTGTATGCAGGTCATAGAAAGTTGAATAAGATGATACCTTGATATCTGTGATTCGATATCTTATCCAAGAGAAATCCATATTTTTTTAATATGTAAAGGAGCTGTGAAGATCTATGGGTTGGACATAGATCTCACTGAGAATCTGCCTCCAGAGATTATTGCAAATGGAAGGTAGTTACTAGTATGAGACATGTATAAAAAAAATTTCGGACTATAAGACGCACTTTTCTCCATAAAATTTTTTGGGGAAAATGGGGGTACGTCTTATAGTCGGAATATACTTACAAATTCTGTGACAGAGGTGCTGTGTGCGCCGGCTCTCTGTGCTGGGGTGGCGGCGGCTCTCTGTGCTGCATGGGGGGATCCGCCGGCATTTTGTCAAAGCCCAGAGGCCCCCGCAGCTCCATTGCTGCGATGTGGTGGTCTCCGGGAAAATGGCCGCAGGGGGCAGCGCATGCTCAGATTCATAACTCGGCAACGAGATCTCGTCTCCCGAGACGAGATCAGAATCTGAGCATGCGCCGCCCCCTGCGGCCATTTTACTGAAGGCCACCGCATCGCAGTAATGGAGCTGCAGGGGCCTCCGTGCTTTGACCAAATGCCGGCGGCGCCACCCACACAGCACAGAGAGCCGTCGCCCCAGCACAGAGAGCCGCTGCCGCCCCAGCACAGAGCATTGCTGCTCCAGCACAGAGCACTGCTGCCGAACCAGCCTGGGATGGGATTTCCCAAAGGCCACCGCACCAGCCTGGACCACCGAACAACCCCTGTGACCACTCCTGCACCGATCCCTCCCTGTAAGCTGAATTCGGACTGTAAGACGTACCCCATTTGACACATTATTTTTTTTCCCTATTTTCCTTTTGAAACTTTGGGGTGTGTCTTATAGTCCGAAAAATACGGTAGATCAGGGGAGCAGACTGTCAGTCCTTACATGTCTCACACTGGCAACTCCCACTTTCATGTAAAATAATGTCTGGAGGCAGATTCTCAGGGAGATCTATGTCCAGCCCTTAGATCTTAACAGATGATTTACAGATTAAGAAAAACGTGGATTTCTCTGAAATAAGACATCGGATTGAAGATATCAAGGGGTCATTTCATTCAATTTTTTATTACCTACATACCCATATAGAAGGCTTAGAGTTGAACCTACTGACAGTCTCTCCAGTGATATAGATAGCTATCATTTCTATCCCTGCTACATATTAGGTTACGGTCATGACTACCATCTATTACAACTAATAAAATTACATTGTCACCTTCTATCGCAGCTTCTCTCCTCTCCCGCTCTTCTTCTTCTGCTTTCTCCTGAAGCTTTTTCTTGTAGGCAGTTGTGACAAAAGCTTCCTTGTCCTGAAATTCTTCCCCTTCCATTTCACGTTCTTTCTGGATCTTTTTCTCCATTCTTTTTTCTTGTTCCTTCTTTCTGTGCTCCACTGCTTTCAGGATGTTCTGGATATACTTAGGCTGAGTAAAATAAAAAATGTATGCACTCTAATTACAATGCCAAAACCTTTTAGTTTCCCTGAAGATTTTCTACCAGCGAAATAAGCATGGCATCTATACGTGAAACATTTAATTTTTCTTTGTTGCACTACTTTTATACTGCTGACCTATCCTCAAGAATAGGTCATCAACATAAAAATGAAAGGGGTCCAACACACCCGGCATTGCTACCTGTTCGCATTGTTTGAATGTACTGTATACGATCACATCTGCAGTACCCGGCAGCAACCACTACACAGTTGACAGATCTGTATAACTAATAACTAGAGATGAGCGAATTTGATCAGGTCAGGGCTTATTCGGCAAACTATAGCGCTTACTGAATAAGCTGCAGAGGGAACCCGGCTTCCTGGATCGCTCGGGCTGATCAGCTGTTCGGCTCTGGGGCTGCATGTGTTGTGTGACAGTCACTCTTGAAATGTTGCAAAGTGTTTGAGTAACGTACTGCAGTACCTCGGTAGGGTACAAAAGATGTATGACCTTTTTTGCTCAGCTGAAGACTAACATGTAACATTGACTCATCAAAACTATTGTGCGACTTTTTAATCTAAAGGCGGTTAAAAAACCAAAAATACCAAAAGAATAAGTATCTTTTGAATTTTCGTCAATTCATCAAACATTGTGTGCCCATGAAATAATTTAGATTTTTATTTTCATTGCTTCTCCCCCCCCCCCCCGAGGGTGTTTTGACCTTTATCTAATCTACAGTATTAATGATTACAAACTAAATGTAACATTTAGCATTCAATTCATGCATTTTGCACAAAGATACCTTTCTATCCTTTCCAGATAGCATCTTAGCTGCATTATCCTCCTTCTTCTTCTGCAGGTCATCATACACACTGTCATATTCATACACAGATGCATCCTCCTCCAGGGCTTTCTGCATTTCCAGCTTGGTCTTGGAAGAGAGATATAAACATGAACATTTCTGCAATTCATCATATTTTATTACAATGATCTCAGAATAATTCAGATAAACCTCATTAGATCTTGACCAGAAAGGTCAAGTTCAACAACCCACCTGTGTGCTACTACATAATATAATAGTGAGATTGACCAGAATTCTCCATAAAATGTATAGAAAGCTTCAATTTACACAAGGTGCAAGATTGCAACACTAGTGTTTCTGTTGCAACTAGTATCATGTAAAAGGAAAAAATTCCAGCTTCCAGCATATGTACGGTCACTAGAAATCATCCTGTTACTTTATCTCATTTCAGCAGACTCGGGATGAAAGGTGTCACCTATCATGACACCTGCGCGAACGTGCAAGGCTGTGTGTACAAGGCGCATTTCTGAAGAGCCAAGTTGCGCGGGTCAGGAAATGGCTGATCTTCTTGGACACAAATAGAATTATATGTACATTTCTCTTTTTTTTCAGTGTAATATTAGAAAATAGATTGGAGAGAAGAATTTTCTTTTTTATTAAAGTGGTTGTCCGGTTAGTTACATCGACAAGAAATCCCGTTACTGATCTGCAGAACGGGAAACTTTTAGCCCTTTTACAAAATGGAGCAGAAGATCGGAAGCCCAACAGACACACTTTCGAGACTGATAATAAGACAAAAACGTCTCTCAAAATGTGTTCATATCTTTTAAGGGTAGAATTTTAGAGGGAAAAAATACAAAGAGTATTGCTTTAAAAATATATTTTGAGTTGTACATCAGAGTTTTACTTGGCAAGGAATTCTCAGCAAAAGATAAGTAGTTTAGTAGTTACAGAGCGTGTATTAAATAGATAGTTTTGGAGTGGGCTGGGCATCTGCGGTCAATAATCACAGTGCGAACCTATCAAACAACATCTTGTCAATGTCATTCTGATTTGGAATGAGTGGCATGAATACTACAGAATATCCACAAGTCAGTTCTGCTATTGCAATGTACTTGAGAGGACGCCTTGGGCTGAGCCTCAGAGAGAATTCATATAACCTGGATCAAAAAGCTGAAGGGTTTGCAGTAACAGAATGCACTTCTTTTACTTTACAAGATGGTATACAAAGCGAACATTTCTGATATAAGTATAGTTTGATAAACATTGTCCCACATAACCTACCCATATTATAGCCAATTTCCTTTACATTTTGCCAGTGTACTTGTTCATTTCTATTTCTATCTAAAATGTGGCCAAGGATGCAGAATAAAATACCTGCTTCATCACGCGTTTCTTTAGGGCTTCTTTTTGCAGAGTTTCGCCAACTGACATCTAAAAAAGCATTAAAAAATGTATTTATGTATAAAAGCAACGCAAATAAAATAAGGAATCAAGTAAAGTATGGAATAAACTTACACATAGGCAGTTTCTGGTGATATAATTAGGGATGAGCGAGTAGTGAAATACTCGGACTCGCTGTACTCGTTACGAGTAGCTCCTAATACTCGGGTATTCGTAACGAGAGGCGAGACCAATGTAAGTCTATGGGAAATGTGTGTGGGGGTCTGTGGGGCTGTGTGTGTGCCGGGCCTGTGCGGGCATCGTCCGATGGGACTACTTATCCCATTCGGCTATGCCTGGTACAGTGACAGCATTAGGGGATGATGGGAAAGTAGTATTCCCATCATCCGGCTAATGTGGTGAATGTAAAAAAAAAAAGAGACATACAGAACATACAACATACAGTACATACACATAACAACACATAACAGAGTACATACTCACCGCATACAGTATAGGTTGGTATATTATTTTAATATTATTTGCAGGAGACAAGGGCTTCGGGGAATTAGGTGTGTGTGGTGAGTATGTACTCTTGTTATGTGTTGTATGTTATGTGTATGTACTGTATGTTCTATGTTCAGTATGTCTTTTTTTTTTTTACATTCACCACATTAGCCAGATGATGGGAATACTACTGATATAGATTGCAAAGATAGGTCATCTATATAAAAGTAGATGAACAACTATTTAAAAAGTCATTATACAAAATACAGATTCAATTTTAGAGCATCACCTAGCTATAAACAGGTGATGCAGTCCACTATATGAACTAATAGATTATAATATATTCCTCATTTTTATTATCCCTGTTGGACAGGAGCTGTGTAATCATCTTCAGTAAGTGTGATAGGCGTTTTCGTATCCCCTATACCTCAAACCAGCTGGACTCAAAATGATCATTTTAATTTTAACCAGGAAAACTGCCCAAAAAATATATTCAAAGTAAATACCCCATTCCAATCAAGACTAACACATCTATTTCATGTATAAAGTCTGTATTGTAAAATCTGGTGAAAGATCCCCTTTAAGGCTACGTTCCCACGATCAGATTTGGTGAGTTTCTGATGTTGCAGATTATCTGTACTTATTAGGTAAGTTAGGTTACTTGCATGTTACATTGCATTTTTGTGTGCATTTGTCTCTTTTTGGCATGTTGTGTTAAAACACAGCTACTATTTTTTATTCTTCTTGGTGTTTGGATTTGACAAAACTTTATTGATACATTCATTGGTAGATTACATGCATTTTTGATGCGCTTCCACTGAGGAAATGCACTAAAAACACTTGTACGTTTTTCATAACTATAAATTTTCCACTTCTAATGTAAGTGTATGGGAAAATCTTCACATAAAACCCAGTATACACCAGTATACACCCAAGAAAAATAAAATCGTTATGGATTTGAAACATGCACCGCGGGTCAGTTTTTGCCGAGTAAAAAAAAAAACTACAGAGGGCAGGAAATTTCCATAAATCCCATCCACTCTGACGGAAATGTAAGACGCTGCGTTTTTGACCCAACAAAAATATGCAACATCAAAAACTCACCGAAAATTCATTGTGGAGAAACAGCCAAAAAATTCAGAAATGTGCAAGGTATGGCATAAAAATTTATAACTAACTTATATGTAAACGTAAATCAATGTTGGATATAAACAGTCAGAGTACATTTATGCTTAGTTTTGTGGGGCAGTGTTTGGGATTTTCACAAGTTGATTTCTAACCAATGCAATTTACATCCCTCAAAATTAACTATGAAGAATTTACTGTTTTTGCATTAGACAGTTTTCATGTATCCTAAAATACACTGTACCCTTAAAATGTACTAAAAAAAGGTAACACAAGCCCTGAAACACTCCTGAACACTAAAATTGTAACATCAAGAAGGAAAGGGAAAAGTCAAGGAATTATGAGTATCAAAAAGATCAGTAGACATGTTAATGATATGCAAAGGATGAAAAAATGCATCTTGGCTGCGATCATTGTTATTATCTGAGGAATATTCTGCCACGCTGAATGCACTTGTACACACAAATCATCAAGATACGCTGCTGGCAGCTCCCTTTAGAACATCTCAGATGTGTTCGATGGCAGACACGTCTGGAAACACTACACGCCACGGTAGCATATTTAGGCCATGTAGCCTTATATTGTAGTGATGAAAAATGTCTCCTAGGACACTTTCACATTCCCTCGTGAAGGCCTCTTCATAGTGTTGCCCACATCAACTCCAGGCCAATCTCTGTGTCCAAGACAAAAGACTCATCACTGAAGAGGATAGATCTCAATTACTGTATTGCAAGGCACTATGATAAGCCATTGTGAGTGGTGGTGTGAGGCCAGTCGAACACCTGTAGCTGGATGTCTCGCTCATGGCCGAATGTGGTGCAAACACCTTCTCATGGTTTCCGTTTGATCCCTTAGGCTTTGTATGCATAGTCTAATTTCACTTGCACTAAAGAATGGATCACTACACACCATTCTTCAAATCTGACAAGACCCCATTGACAAAGCCATGATGAGTTATTTGGAGGGAACGTAACAACAGTCCTACTCCCAGGATTATGATATGGGGTGGCATAATGTACAATAGTCAGACCCCTCAAGTCTTCATTCCAGGTACAGTAACAGCTCGGAGTTGCATGGATTTGGTCATAGAACCAGTGGTGGGGCCATTCCTCCATAGTGTCCCTCAAGCAGTCTTTTCAAAATGACAACGCTAGACCGCAAGTTGCTAGTGCCAAAGGCGTATCTGGGGGGGGAAGCTGGGGCATGTGCCCCGGGCGCAGCCGGCAGGGGGGCACAGTCGGGCCGCCTAATACGGCGGTCCACAGTCTCCCCTGGTGGCTGCGTTCTGCCGCCCCCTGGACTGGGAGGCGGCAGTTCTCTGCGCTGGTTGTCAAGCTGACAGCCGGCGCAGAAAAGCTGCCGAGCGCCGACTCCCAGGGGTCAATTGTACTGGCGTCTGTACAGACGCCACTACAATTGAAGCTCAGACCGCTGGGTCAGAGCGACGCCAGCAGCGTGATCAGGTCATGTGATGACGCTGCTGATGTCACTCGCCGGCGCCCAGAGCGAACACTGGTGGTAAGTGTGCTCCACTGTGGGGCTGAAGAAACCACCGAAGATGGGAGATGGGGGTACATAATGTGTGGGGGGATTTGCAGTGGGGGGGGGGGTGAATGTGTGTGTGTGTGGGGGATTTGCAGTGGGGGGTGTACATGTGTGGGGGGGATTTGCAGTGGGGGGGTGTACATAATGTGTGGGGGGGATTTGGACAGGCGGGTGTACATAATGTGTAGGGGGATTTGCAGTGGGGGGTGTACATAATGTGAGGGGGGATTTGGAGTGGGGATGGGGGGGTTATTTAATGTGTGTGAGGAATTTAGAGTGGGGATGGGGGGTTATTTAATGTGGGGAGATTTGGAGTGGGGATGGGAGTACTTCGTGTGTGGGGAGATTTGGAGTAGGGATGGGGGGTACTTTATGTGTGGGGGGGATTTAGAGTGGGGATGGGGGTGTTATTTAATGTGTGGGGGAATTTGGAGTGGGGATGGGGGTACTTAATGTGTTTGGAGATTTGAGGACACAAAATGAAGAGTATGTATGTATGAGGGCATGTATTATTATTATTTATTTATATAGCACCATTGATTCCATGGTGCTGTACATGAGAAGGGGTTACATTACATACAAATGAGATTGAAGCTTCAGAGACTGGGAGTTCTGTGGAAACTGTTTGGGTAAGAATACAAGGACAGAACAATGGAAAGGACACCATTGTAGGCATTTACTACAAGCCGCCTGTGCAAGCTGAAGATATGGATGAACTCTTTATGCATCAAATGGCCAAGTTCTCCAAAAAATATGACATAGTGGTCATGGGAGATTTCAACTATCCAGACATTTGTTGGGAATCTCTCTCAGGCAAAACTAACAGGTCCAGGAAATTCTTATCCTCTCTTGCTGACAACTTTATCTTCCAAAAGGTAATGGAGAAAACAAGGGGATCTGCTACCTTGGATCTAATCCTCATAAACAGGGAGGAAATGGTGGAGGAGGTAAGAGTGGCTGGGACCCTAGGAGGTAGTGACCATGCTATTTTAGAATTTTGGATAACAAGAGGAGGAAGACCTGTGAAGACTCAGACGTCAAGGTTAGATTTCAGAAAGGCAGATTTTAAGGAACTCAGAAAGAGAATTGGAGGGATCCAATGGCTGGATATCCTTAAGGACAAAAATGTCCAGGAAGGATGGAAAATCTTGAAAAATGAGATTCTCAAAGCACAATCGTTAACAATTCCGAAAAGAGGGAAGAATGGGAAGCATTTAAGGAAACCAGGATGGATGAACATAGAACTTAAACACATGCTAAAAAGGAAGAAAGAAATGTTTATCAAATGGAAAGAGGGAGGCATATCTAAAGAAGAATATAATGCCGTCTGCAGAACCTGCAGGGCACAAATCAGATTATCTAAAGCTGACAATGAATTAAGGCTTGCAAGTGACGTCAAAAGCAACAAAAAAGGATTTTGGGGATACGTCAAAAGTAAAAGAAAAGTCAAAGATGCTATAGGTATTTACAGGATGAAAATGATGAAATGGTAAGTCAGGATGTTGAGAAGGCTGAACTTTTAAATTCCTATTTTGCATCTGTTTTCTCTCAGAAAGGAAATGTAACATCAACTGATCTTCACTGTCCTATTAAAGGAATAGAAGAATCCAGGATATCTATAAACAGAAAGACAGTGAGGAAACACTTAGCTAACCTAAATGAATTCAAGTCTCCAGGTCCAGATGAATTACACCCCAGGGTACTGAAGGAGATAGCAGAAGAAATTCTTGAACCACTGTCCATAATCTTTGAAAATTCTTGGAGAACAGGAGAAGTCCCAGAAGACTGGAGAAGAGCAAATGTTGTTCCTATCTTCAAAAAGGGGAAGAAGGTGGACCCAGGGAACTACAGGCCGGTGAGTCTGACTTCTATACCAGGAAAGATCTTTGAACAAATTATTAAAGAACATGTATGCAAGTACCTGGATAAGAATGAAGTGATTAAACAGAGTCAGCATGGGTTTGTAACTAATAAGTCATGTCAGACTAACTTAATTTCCTTCTATGACAGAATCACTGACTGGGTGGATCAGGGAAATGCTGTAGATATAGTATATCTTGACTTCAGCAAAGCATTTGACAAAGTATCTCACACAATCCTTATTGAAAAAATGACTAAGTATGGAATGGACAAGGCAACTGTTAGGTGGATTCATAACTGGCTTAGTGATCGGACCCAAAGAGTGGTTGTAAATGGCTGCACATCCAGTTGGAAGAATGTCTCAAGTGGGGTACCACAAGGCTCTGTTTTGGGCCCTGTATTGTTCAACATCTTTATCAATGATTTAGATGAAGGAATTGAGGGTAAACTGATCAAATTTGCTGCTGACACAAAGCTAGGAGGGGTAGCTAATACTAGAGGAGAGAGAGGATTCAAAAAGATATACATAAACTGGAGCAGTGGGCAGCAACTAACAGAATGGATTTTAACAGGGAAAAATGCAAAGTACTACATCTGGGCAATAAAAATGAAAAAAGCATATACAAAATGGGAGGAATAGGGCTAAGTAACAGCACATGTGAAAAAGACTTGGGTATACTAATTGATCACAGACTTAACATGAGTCAACAGTGTGATGCAGCAGCAAAAAAGGCAAATGCAATTCTAGGATGTATCAACAGAAGCATACAGTCTAGATCACGTGAGGTCATTATTGCCCTCTACTCCTCTTTGGTCAGACCTCATCTGGAATACTGTGTCCAGTTTTGGGCACCACATTTTAAAAAAGACATCAACAAACTGGAGCAAGTTCAGAGAAGAGCCACCAGAATGGTGACCGGTCTGCAAACCATGTCCTATGAGGAACGGTTGCAGGATTTGGGAATGTTTAGCTTGCAAAAAAGAAGACTGAGAGGAGACTTAATAGCTGTCTACAAATATCTCAAGGGCTGTCACATTGTAGAAGGATCATCTTTATTCTCATTTGCGCAAGGAAAGACTAGAAGCAATGGGATGAAACTGAATGGGAGGAGACACAGATTAGATATTAGAAAAAACTTTTTGACAGTTAGGGTGATCAATGAGTGGAACAGGCTGCCACAAGAGGTGGTGAGTTCTCCTTCAATGGAAGTCTTCAAACAGAGGCTGGATAGACATCTGTCTGGGATGATTTAGAGAATCCTGCTTTGAGCAGGGGGTTGGACCAGATGGCCCAGGAGGTCCCTTCCAACTCTACCATTCTATGATTCTATGATTCTAAATTACAGATATCACTTACAGTAAACAAACTAACAATGTCAGACTGATACAGAGGGGAGAGGACCCTGCCCTTTCGGGCTTACATTCTACAGGATGGGGGACGGAGACAGCAGGTTGGTGGGTTGCAGCAGTTCCGGTGTTGGTTGAGGCGATTTCTCCGGTAGTGGTGAGGAGGCAGCGGGGTCATTGCAGGCTGTAAGCTTTCCTGAAGAGATGGGTTTTCAGGTTACGTCTGAAGGATCCGAGAGTGGTTGATAGTCGGACGTGTTGGGGCAAAGAATTCCAGAGGATGGGGGATATTCGGGAGAAGTCTTGGAGGCGGTTGGGTGAGGAGCGAATAAGTGTGGAGGAGAGAAGGAGGTCTTGGGAGGACCGGAGATTACGTGAGGGAAGGTATCGGGAGATTAGTTCAGAGACATATGGGGGAGACAGGTTATAGATGGCCTTGTAGGTCAGTATTAGTAATTTGAATTGGATTCGCTGAGGGAATGGGAGCCAGTGAAGAGATTTGCAGAGGGGAGATGCGGAGGAGTAGCGAGGAGAGAGATGAATTAGTCGGGCAGCAGAGTTAAGGATGGACTGGAGAGGTGCGAGTGTGTTAGCAGGGAGGCCAGAGAAAAGGATGTTGCAGTAGTCGAGGCGGGAGATGATGAGGGCATGCACAAGCATTTTAGTAGAGTGAGGGTTGAGGAAGGGATGGATTCTGGAAATATTTTTGAGCTGGAGGCGACAGGAGGTAGAAAGAGCTTGGATGTGTGGTTTGAAGGACAGGGCAGAGTCAAGGGTTACTCCGAGGCAGCGGACCTCCGGTACGGGGGAAAGCGTGGTGTTGTCAATTGTTATAGATAGGTCAGGTAAGGAAGATCTGTGAGATGGGGGAAAGATGATGAGTTCAGATTTGTCCACATTGAGTTTGAGGAAGCGGGAGGAGAAGAAGGAGGATATGGCTGATAGACACTCAGGGATTCTGGACAGCAGAGAGGTGATGTCTGGGCCAGAGAGGTAGATCTGATTGTCATCAGCATAAAGGTGGTACTGGAATCCGTGGGACTTTATGAGTTGCCCCAGGCCAAGTGTATAGATTGAGAAGAGTAGGGGTCCTAGAACAGAGCCTTGGGGGACTCCAACAGAGAGAGGGTGGGACGAGGAGGTAGTGTGGGAGACGCTGAATGTGCGGTTGGAAAGGTATGAGGAGATCCAGGATAGGGCGAGGTCCTTGATGCCAAAGAAGGAGAGAATCTGTAGTAGAAGGCAATGGTCAACTAATCAAAAGCAGAGGACAGGTCAAGAAGGAGGAGTATAGAGTATTGTCCGTTAGCTTTGGCTGTAAGTAGGTGGTCAGTAATTTTGGTCAAGGCTGTTTCAGTGGAATGATGGGGGCGGAAACCAGATTGTAGATTGTCAAAGAGCAAGTTAGATGAGAGATGGGAGGAAAGTTCAGCGTGGATGTGCTGTTCCAGGAGTTTGGAAGCGAGTGGGAGCAGCGATATTGGGCGATAGCTGGACATAGCGGTTGGGTCGAGGGTTGGCTTTTTGAGGATAGGCGTGATTGTGGCATGTTTGAAAGCAGAAGGGAAGGTACCAGAAGTTAGTGATAGATTGAAGAGGTGGGTTAGTGATGGGATAAGAGTGGTGGCGAGGTTGGGGAGGAGGTGGGATGGGATGGGGTCGAGTGCACAAGTGGTGAGGTGTGATTTGGAGAGAAGATGAGCAAGCTCCCCTTCCGTGATGTTGGGTAAGGAGGTTATGGGGTTTGGGCATTGGTCAGACATACAAAGGGGTTGTGGTGGTTGAATAATAAAGACTTGCCGTGTTTGGTCTATCTTGTTTTTGAAGTGCATGGCAAAGTCCTCAGCAGAGATAAGGGAGGTAAAAGGGGGCAGTGGTGGGCGGAGGAGGGAGTTAAAAGTATTGAACAATTGTTTGGGGTTGTGGGATAAGGAAGATACAAGGGATGTAAAGTAGGCCTGTTTAGCAGAGGTGAGAGCTGATTTGAAAGCAAGTGTTGCTTGTTTGAGTGCAGTGAAGTCGTCTTGTGAATGCGTTTTCTTCCAGCGCCGTTCAGTAATTCCGGATGCTTGCCGAAGCTTTTTTGTGGTGTTATTGTGCCAGGGTTGTCTATTGATTTGTCGCAGTCTGTTATGCATGACAGGGGCGACCGAGTCAATGGCTGATGCAAGAGTGGCATTGTAGAAACTAGTGGCAGTGTCTGTGTCGTGGAGTGAGGATATGGATGCCAGTGGTAGAATAGAGTCAGAGAGTTTGTGGGTGTCTAGGTGAGCAAGGTTTCTGCTGGGGTGCGCATGTTGCTGGACATGGGTGACAGGTGAGGAGGACAGGGATGAGAAAGTGAGTAGATGGTGGTCAGATAGGGGGAGAGGGAGGTTGTGAAGTTAGATAGGGAGCAGAGACGGGTGAAGACCAGGTCGAGTGTGTGCCCATCTGTGTGCGTGGCTGAGGAGGACCACTGGGTAAGTCCAAAAGATGAAGTAAGGGATAGGAGTTTAGAGGCTGCCGACTGGTGGGTGTCAATGGGGATGTTGAAGTCACCCATGATGATGGTGGGAATGTCAGCAGAGAGAAAGTGGAGGAGCCAGTTGGAGAATTGGTCAATAAAGGAAGTGCTCGGGCCCGGAGGTCGGTATATGACGGCCACTTGGAGGTTGGAGGGAGAGTAGATGCGGACAGAGTGGAGTTCAAAAGAGGGGAGGATAAGGGAAGGAAGAGGTGGGATTGGGTTAAAGATACAGTTAGAAGAAAGGAGAAGGCCCACACCTCCACCATGTCTGTTGCTGGGGCGGGGGAGTGTGGGTGAAGTGGAGGCCACCGTAACATAGCGCAGCAGGGGAGGCGGTGTCGGAGGGTGTCAGCCATGTTTCAGTGAGGCCAAGGAAGGTAAAATTATGAGAGGTAAAGAGGTCGTGAATCACATGGAGTTTATTGCAGACAGAGCGGGCATTCCAGAGTGATCCAGAGAGAGGGAGCAGGGTGGTGGGCGTCAATGGCACGGATTTGAGGTTGGAAGGATTTCGGGTGTTAATACTCGGTTGGGAGCGATAGGAGGGGGTAATAATGGGAGGTATGAGCTGTGGGGGTCCAGGATTGGGAGATATGTCACCATCAGTGAGGAGAAGCAGAGAGAGACAGAGTATGTGGGAGAAGGACAGTGGGCATCTTGTTTTGTGTCTTATTAGGAGAGATCTGAGGTTGAGGAGCAGGTCAGCGGAGGAGGTTAGGTGTGGAGGCAAGCAGAGGTTAGTAGTTGGTTAGCGGGTGCTAGAGTTTGCGGATAGGGAAGGAGAGTGAGGATTAATGGAGGCAAAACTGGTAGAGCGTATGTCAGCATGGTGGGGGTTAAGTGTGGAGGAAAGAGGAAGAAATATAGTACATTTAATAACAAAAGTTAGTCGTACCTTCTGTTCACTTCTGACTCATTTCTGACATATTTCTGTAGTCAGTTATCCTTAAAGAGACATCCTTATAGAGACATCCTTATAGAGACAGACCAAGGTCCAGACAGACCTTGTATGAGGAAACAGTGTGGGGGATGGGTGCAGACAGTATGGGGAGCGAACGGGTAAATGTATGTGGACACTGTGAGGAACTAAGCCGACCGCCACATGGTAGCCTGGGTATCACAGCTTCTGATACCACCGCCGCTACCAAATGTGACGGACGATCCCCTTTCCTCCCACGTCACCAATGGGACGTAACTCCACAGGTACAGCTCTCTGGCGCCCCCTTTGTCTCTCAGGTCAGTAAGGGAACTGCACCTAGAGCAAATGGCCGCCGGGGAGGTTGTCCTGTTACCCACTGGGTATTCTAAGATTCGTGATCAGAGTAAAAGCATCAGCCCAAGATTAATTTTATGGTTTAATCGCCTTAAGGGCGCACTAGATAATTACAGAAATATACAGTAAAGCTATACAACGTAATTACAATGGATTTGCAGTCAGAGAAAAAATACAACGATAATGTACAAGGCTTAAAGGTATAAGCTATAGATCAATATTACCGGGTAGTATGGTCATGGGAAGGCAGGGGCTCTGCCGTCCCCAGGTAACAGTCTTCAGTTGCTGGATAGTCCCCAAAGCATGTGTTGCTGCACCCTTGGCAAGGTCTGTCCCTTGTGTTTCTTGCTGCTGTGAGAAAATGGAATGCACCAGCCTGTTCATGGCTACAGTTCTTAAAACTGCTAGGTCCTTCCCCTTTGCTTTGAAGCACGCATATTAACTGGCCTGCAATTCATATGGAGCAGGAAACACTGGCCTGAGTCCGAGCCATTCAACATACCAATGACCATCCCATTCAGACACTGGCCTAAACCAATTAGCATGTTAAAGCCCTATTGATTCATAGTGGACATCAAAACTGGTCGTACTGAATATGCTAATAGGCCCTGTGTAGTTAGAAGTCTGTGGCTCTGTGAACCGACAAAATGGAGGCTGGTATAGGCCCTATACAAAATGGTGACGTCCCTTTCCTTACAGACACAGTATGGGGAGTGAGGGTGATAGGATTTGTGCACAGTATGGGGAGTGAGGGATATGTGTGAGCAGACAGTATAGAGAGTGAGGGGGTAAATATATGAAGAGACAGTATGGTGAACAGGTGGGATGTTAGAGGAGACAGTATGAGGAGGGAGGGGAATAGTGTGAGGCGACAGTATATTGCAGATATTTTTATTTAGGAGCATCATAATGACACTTCTATCTTTAAGGGCATCATGTGGGAATTTGCTGCAGAAGACCGGAGAAGATGGAAGTCTGCAGAGACAAGATGTGGATGAGAAAACTCATCATGGGGTCTGGACAAGAAGAAGAAAAGGAGAACGATTCCAGAAATGACATCATATATAAGGTACCTGGATGTAAATGTTATTTGTGAAACTGACTAATTCTCATGTTTTTATTTATGTTAGGAGCATTGAAGGGGTTCTCCAGGTCTGTGATGAGTCTGCAGTCATTCTATGTGACTGCAGACTTCTGAATTCTCACAGTGCTCACTGTACCTGTTAGGATTCTCTCATGCTGGTGATTTACATACATGCGGTCACATGCTGACTAGACATGTGTGGCCTCACTCAATGAAAATGAACGGAGCAAGGCCGGGCACATCTAGTCAGAATGTGGCCAGAAGTATATAATCACATGCTTGTGCTGACATGACTGTACACGGGTAAGGGAGAATCCTAAAAGTGTGCAGTGCATTCGTTGTGAGAATTCAGAAGCTGCAATGTCAGGATTCAGCTCTGCAGGTTCCAGTAGTCATCACATGGACAACTCACTCATATGCGATTTTCATACTTATGGTCCTGTGACAACGAGCTTCTCTTCCTGCTTCTTTCAGTTTTTACTGAACATTTAGAGCATTAGGAAGAGCAGCTCGTTGGTACATGACTAAGTGTGCTAATTGCATGTGTGTAGGAGGGGGGGGCCCAACCAAATTCTTGCCCCGGGTGCCAGAAAGCCTAGATGCACCTCTGGCTGGTGCTACTGTGAGCAGTCTGTGTGACCCAAAGTGCTAACATGGCCTGCGTTTTTGTGATGGTCTCTCATTGAGCACATCTGGGACATAACTTTACCGGTAATTATAAAGGTAGTTGCCAGCAGTGGATCTTGATTATTTGAACGGCCAAGTGCACGGATCATTCCTCAGACAACCATTAATAACCTCACTGACAGCATGTCAAGGTGTGGGCAGTTTTGCATGTGACACTCACACTCATTAGCAAATAATTTGAGATGCTTCAAAATTTTAATTTCCACTATTTCAATATGTTTAACCATCCTGTGATTTCCACAATTCCACGACTTTTCCTTCTTGGGATTGCAACTTCAATTTCGAAAAGTAGTAGTGTAGTATAGAAAAAAGATATACGGTAACTCATACAACTAGTTCCTCACGTCTGTGGCAAAAGTATATTTTCTGCCTAAACCCACTGCACACACCTCTCCAAGCACAGTTCATGTCTGATTAGTCAAGGAAAGCACTAATGACATCAGTCTTCAACACCAACAAGTCATTGCTGTCAGAACTGGATGAATACAGGGAAGGTCCCCGAGAATGCAGGTGGGGGCGCGCCATTGTTTTCCCTCCGTTCAGCTGTTACAGCACACCTTATGAAACATTGAATAGTGTCCGTCCTGTCATCAGTGTTCACTTACATACACACAGCTGGACTACACATAGGAGTCTCATAAGACCAAAGCAAATAGTGCAACCGGTCCTACAAAAAAAACAAACCCTCTCCAAGAAAGATGTTCTTCACTCCACGGAACTTTACCAAAACTGAAGGTGCAAGTAGCAATGTGATAATTCAATAGAAAATAGACGATTATGGAAAATCCAGAATAATTTTCCAATAAGCTCTGGGGTCTGCTACAAGTCATCAGCAGAGCCACCAGCCGTGATAAATTGCATATGGGTGGATCAGCAATGTCAATTTTAAAGGGGTTATCCAGGACTTTTCTTACTTGTGTGTATGTGGCTAAGAACTATCAGTAATAATAATCGCAGTATACTAAAAGTATTCCCAATAACTGTACAGTAGCTGTTTTACAATTATGAAAACTAAGCTTTTTTTCCCCTTTACTAACCCTCTGTCCTAGAATAAAACAACCATTCCAGCACACAAGCAATGGCATTCATCCAGGAATGTGCAAAGTATAAAGGAAACTAGGGCATTGCCTTGTTACACACAGTGCTCATGTGCCAAAAGAAATTGATAAAACTTTAACTGTGTGCAGGCAGGGTGTGTGACCGATATTCCCAGGGGTGCGGGTATTAACTAGCAGTCCTTACAGGACCATGGGGACAATAAAAAGTAGAGCTCAGAAAAGGTTTGGATGATTAAAAAATAAAATATAAAATAACTAATAAATTATATAGATGTGTAAAGGTATTTTTTTAAATGTTTGGTCAAGTTGATTGACAATTGGGATCAGGAGGGAAGGATTGGCTCAATGGACCGGGCTGGATCATGCATTGTGGTTGGCAGGTGTCCCTTCCCTTTTTCCTTTCCCATGCCTTGGCTGTACATAATGGATGTTCAACGATAGTATACAATAAATGTTTAGAATGGAGCAAAAACAAATGGAGGCATATCAATAGCGATGTTAACCCCCTCACGACATTCAATGTATATTTATGTAAAAGGAAGCATCACTGATGTGTCTCCACCTGCGGTTGTTAAATCCCCCTGTTAATTTCACCCATCGGCGCCCTCGTCACATTATCGCGGCCTCCAATAGGCTGTTATTATGACAGCCTGGGATCTGCTGAAGACCCCCTGCCTGTCATTACGAAACTCCTGTGAACGCCGTCCCATTGATGGATTTCATAGGAGATGCGGATTTCTGCTGAAGTTATGTATAACACAGGCGAAAGGACCATCACAGCTTCAAATCTCCGAAAAGGACTCTTAAATAATGCGATGAAAAAAAAAACAAAAGTTTAAATCACCCCCTTTGCCTCATTGATAATGAAAGAATTTAAAAAAAACATAAAAGTTAGATCTACCAAACTATAAATAATTCATCAGACTGAGATAAACGGCATAATGAGAAAAAAAAAATCAAAAAACACCAGAATTACGTTTTTTAGGCCGCTGCAACATTGCAATAAAATGCAATAAGAGGTGATCAAATCACAGCTACCCCAAAATAGGGCACAAAAAAAAGCCTTCACACAATCCCAGATATCCAATATATAAAACATGGGTCTCGGAAAATGGTTTCAAAGGCAAAAAGTTTTTTCTTACAAATTACAAGGTTTTTTTTCACCACTTAAATTTAAAAAAAAAAGTTTGTAATCTGCATATTCGTATGGACCTGGAGAATCAAATTAACAGATCACTTTTACCAGGAACTGAACATGGTAAATAAAAAATAAATAAATAATAATAGTTGAATTGCACTTTTTTGCAATTTCAACGCACTTGGATTTTTTCCCCCGCTTTCCAGTGCATGTCATGATAAAATGGATGGTGTTATTCAAAAGTACACCTGTAATCACTCTATTCCAAGAAAGATGGACTTGAGCCACTTTTTCACAGTGAATGATGAGTTCAGCAGGCATGGAGAGGCGACAAAGCACCGTATATACTCGTGTATAAGACGAGATTTTCAGCACATTTTTTTCGTCCTGAAATCGACCCTCTCGGCTTATACACGAGTCATTGTCCCAGGGGGTCGGCGGGGGAGGGGGAGCGGCAGGAGCCAGCGGCTGTCACATTATACTCACCGACTCCTCGCGCGGTCGCTGCAGGTCCTCCCTGCATCTCTCGGTTGTCCCTGCAGGTAGCTTCTTCCTGTGTTCAGTGGTCACGTGGTACCGTTGATTGAAGAAATGAATATGCACGCGTCTCCACTCCCATAGGCGTGGAGCGCATATTCATTACTTTAATAAGCGCTACCATGCGACGCTCAGCACTGGAAGGGAGATGCTGGCGCCCACCCCGTACGGATATGCAGGGACTGAAAATGTAGCAGCACCAGGAGGTTGAATAGGACTGGGGGAGGGTGAGCCCTGCGATATTCACCTGTCCCCGTTCCATCGCCACGCGCTGCTGTGTCTTCCGGGTCCTCTGGCTGTGACGTTCAGGTCAGAGAGCGCGATGACGTGTTTAGTGCGTGCCCTGTGCCTGAACAGTCACTGCAGAGAAACGGAAGACACAGCGGTGTTCGGCGGTGGAATGGGGACAGGTTAATGTCGCAAGTGCCAGGGGCCTGAGCCAGCGGCGACACCGGGACCTGGCCCCCATAGCGCGCTGGTGTCCCCACCTGCTCAGGAGACCGGCACCTGGCCCCCTAGCGACGAGAGGCGAGTATACCCTTTTTTTTTTTTTTTTAATCGCAGCAGCATTATATGGGGCATATTTTAATATGGAGCATCTTATAGGGCCATCGTTAACCTTTGTGCAGCATTATATGGGCATATTTTTCTATGGAGCATCTTATGGGGCCATCATTAACCTTTGTACAGCATTATATGGGGCATATTTTTCTATGGAGCATCTTATGGGGCCATTTTTAACCTTTGTGCAGCATTACACGAGGCATATTTTTCTATGGAGCATCTTATGGGGCCATTATTAACATTTGTGCAGCATTATATGGGCATATTTTAATATGGAGCATCTTATGGGGCCATCGTTAACCTTTGTGCAGCATTATATGGGGCAAATTTTTCTATGGAGCATCTAATGGGGCCATTATATGCCATGATTAACCTTTGTGCAGCATTATAGGAGGCATAATTTTCTATGGAGCATCTTATAGGGCCCTCATGAACTTTATGGAGCATTATATGGGAAGTATTTTGTATGAAGCATCTTATGGGGCCCATCATGAACTGTATGGAGCATTATATGGGGCTCCTGATTCAATATGGATATTCAAAAACATTTAACCTACTGATGTCTCAATTAATTTTACTTTTATTAGTATCTATTTTTATTTTTGAAATTTACCAGTAGCTGCTGCAGTTCCCACCCTAGGCTTATACTCGAGTCAATAAGTTTTCCCAGTTTCTTGTGGCAAAATTAGGTGCCTCGGCTTATACTCGGGTCGGCTTATACTCGAGTATATACGGTATCAGATAAGCGGGGAAGGAAGCAGATTTCTCTGATAAAATGTATTAAAACCTAAAAGTTTAATAACTTTTTTAAACAAACAAAAAAAAAAATCACTTTCAGATCTTAACCTTTATTACCACTGCTTTTGCTGCACTCTACAATTGCTGATATTCATGGCTTAGCAGTATCAAAATAAGATAAACTAAAATATACAATTGGTGTAAGACTCTTCAAAAGGATTAAATCTCTCTGGAAAGTGGTCTGATAGGGCTGAAGGTACCAGGTACAACTCATCCATAGGTAAAACAAGTGCAGAGGAAGTTACACAAAGGCCAGTGTTGCAAAACACGCAGAGAATCTGCCAAAATGTACGTCAAGCTAAGAACAGATCCATCACATAGTTAAGGATTGGGAGGCCTGGACTGCCCAAAAGGTTTCCTTTCCCTTGTACCTGTATGTTCTTTAAATGTCTGGGCGCATATTAATCATGAGCAGACAGTGATGAGGGCTTGCACAATGTATGCTTACATAAGGATGGTAAACTCATTTACACAGATTTTGGCTCTAACCGAGATCTTGTACACATCATTACATTCTGCAACGCTGACTATTGCACCAGAATTACTGTACCAAAAAACACTTGGTCCATGGCTGTAATTATGCCTATGGAGGTGAGACTGACATGTCTCATCACCAGGATAGCCCCTGCTGGGTTTACTTGCCTGGACTTCATCTGTATGGAGCACATACCCCCAGAGACAGCTCTGCTGCGACACTGTTACCTGGATTCTGCTGCATGGCCAGATGATGCCAAGGCATTACTGCAAATGCCTGGGAAGCTGAACTGGAGGATCTATTCTAGTGATTTTTTTAGATTTATTTGAATATTCACGTCTTAAATCCAAGGAAGGGCCCGCCAAGATGACAAGATACAGGAAATTACCATAGTTTTATTTTCAGAAAATCGTCACTCTAACAAGTCTGTAATGTTCTAAAAGAGAGAAGTGACGTGACTGTGGTGGCTTAAAGGGCATCTGTCATCAGGTTTTTGCCATCTAATCTGACAGCTTCATGATATCATATGAATCAGTGGCAGAGACTCTGATTCCAGCTATGTATCACTTCGTTTACTGGGTACAGCAGTTATGATAGAATCACAGTTTTCTCTGCTGCAGATCTAGCAGTTCTCTGAATGCTGAGCTTTGTCTTACCCACCCACACCCTTGATTGACAGATTTCTGTGCGCGTTGTACATTGACAGAAAGCTTCTAAATCAGTGCTGGAGGTGGGGATACACAGAGCTGCTAACTAAAGCCCCCGTCTCACACAGCGATCTCGCTAGCGAGATCGCTGCGGAGTCACTAGTTTTGTGACGCAACAGCGATCTCCCCAGCGATATCGCTGTGTGTGACATTCAGCGACGATCAGCCCCCCTGCCGGGTATCACTGATCGTCGCTGAATGTCCTGGACATTTTTTTGATCGCTGGTCTCCCGCTGGCCAGCACGCATCGCTGCGTGTGACAGGCGGGAGACCAGCGATCCGCTGGTAACCAATGTACACAGCGGGTTTCCAGGCGCGGGGCTGTGCCTGGAAACCCGATGTGTACGTTGGATACCAGCGCACTGAGGCAGGGAGCTGGTAACCAAGGTACACAGCGGGTTTCCAGGCACCGCGCAGCGCCTGGAAACCCGATGTGTACCTTGGTTACCAGCTCCCTGCATCATAGCGCTGGTATCCAACGTACACTGCGGGTAACTAAGCGATGTTACCGGCAGTGTCACTGTGCTGATCGCTGCCTGAGCTGCCTGTTTGGCAGCTCAGCAGCGATCATGTAGCGACACACCAGCGATCCTGACAAGTGCATATCGTTGTCGGGATCGCTGGTGTGTCGCTAGGTGAGACTGGGCCCTAAGAGACATAAAACACCTAATCCTGTAGTGATAATCTGCTGATAAAAACACAGATTTTATTGAAACAACAGCACACAGCCCAGTGACACATAGCTGGAATCAGACTCACAGCCACTACATCACATGGCTCTTAGATTACATAGAAAATGACTGATGATAGATTACTTTGAAGGAACCCCATACACATTAGACCAACGTTGGCTGAACTTGCTGTTGTCATCAGATTTAGCCAACAGTTTAATGTGTTCAGGAGCCCCCAACAGATGATCATCAGAGCTGATAATAATATATACGGTATGTATGATTTCAAACTGCCAATTTATTTATTTTACTCACTTATATGGCACCATTAATTCCACAGTGCTTTACAGACATTATCGGCACTGTCCCCATTGGGGCTCACAATCTAGATTCCCTATCAGGATGTCTTTGGAGTGTGGGAGGAAACCAGAGAACACGCAAACACGGGGAGAACATACAACCAACAGTATCAATGTGCTTGATTGGCCAGCAAACTCGCCTGACCTTAACCCCATAGAGAATCTATGGGGTATTGTCAAGAGGAAGATGAAACAATGCAGACGAGCTGAATGCTGCTAACAAAGCAACCTGGGCTTCCATAACACCTCAGCAGTGCCACAGGCTGATCGCCTCCATGCCACACCGCATTGATGCAGCAATTGATGCAAAGGAGACAAGACCAAGTATTGAGTGCATTTACTGAACATACATTTCAGGCCAACATTTCAAATTTTAAAATCATTTTTTAAGCTGGTGTTATAAAGTATTCTAATTTACTGAGATAATGACTTTTGGGTTTTCATTGGCTGTAAGCCATAATCATCAACATTAACAGAAATAAACACTTGAAATAGATCACTCTGTTTGTAATGACTCTATATAATAGAGGAGTTTCACTTTTTGTATTGAAGAACTGAAATAAATTAACTTTTTGATGATATTCTAATTTTGTGAGAAGCACCTGTACATGAGAGATGGGCAAGATCGTTTGGCTGTCAGTTATCTGAAGAGTATGTGGGCTTCAGTGTGAAGAGAGAAATACTACCAGATATCAGACCCATAAAGGATCGATCAGGCTTTGATCTTTTACCTCTCCAACTGCAACTACCATCAAAAACATTAACGTTGATATTTGTGAATTACAGTGGATACGGAAAGTATTCACACCACTTTAAATTTTTCACACTTTGTTTCATGGCAGTCATTTGGTAAATTCAAAAAAGTTCATTTTTTTCTCATTAATGTACACTCTGCACCCCATCTTGACTGTAAAAAAACAGAAATGTAGAAATTTTTGCACATTTATTAAAAAAGAAAAACTGAAATATCACATGGTCATAAGTATTCAGACCCTTTGCTCAGTATTGAGTAGAAGCCCCCTTTTGAGCTAGTACAGCCATGAGTCTTCTTGGGAATGATGCAACAAGTTTTTCACACCTGGATTTGGGGATCCTCTGCCATTCTTCCTTGCAGATCCTTTCCTGTTCCGTCAGGTTGGATGGTGAACGTTGGAGGACAGCCATTTCCAGGTCTCTCCAGAGATGCTCAATTGGGTTTAGGTCAGGGCTCTGGCTGGGCCAGTCAAGAATGGTCACAGAGTTGTTCTGAAGCCACTCCTTTGTTATTTTAGCTGTGTGCTTGGGGTCACTGTCTTGTTGGAAGGTGAACCTTCGGCCAAGTCTGAGGTCCAGAGCATTCTGGAAGAGGTTTTCACCCAGGATATCTCTTTACTTGGCCGCATTCATGTTTCCTTCAATTGCAACTAGTCGTCCGGTCCCTGCAGCTGAAAAACACACCCATAGCATGATGCTGCCACCACCATGTTTCACTGTTGGGATTGTATGGGGCAGGTGATGAGCAGTGCCTGGTTTTCTCCACACATACCGCTTAGAATTATCACCAAAAAGTTCTATCTTTAATCTCATCAGACCAGAGAATCTTATTTTCATAGTCTGGGAGTCCTTCATGTGTTTTTTAGCAAACTCTATGCGGGCTTTCATATGTCTGGCACTGAGGAGAGGCTTCCGTCAGGCCACTCTGCCATAAAGGCCCGACTGGTGGAGGGCTGCAGTGATAGTTGACTTTGTGGAACTTTCTCCCATCTCCCTACTGCATTTGTGGAGCTCAGCCACAGTGACCTTGGGTTTCTTCTTTACCTCTCTGACCAAGGCTCTTCTCCCACGATTGCTCAGATTGGTTGGACAGCCAGGTCTAGGAAGACTTCTGGTGGTCCCAAACCTCTTCCATTTAAGGATTATGGAGGCCACTGTGCTCTTAGGAACCTTGAGTACAGCAGAAATTCTTTTGTAACTTTGGCCAGATCTGTGCCTTGCCACAATTCTGTCTCTGAGCTCCTTGGCCCGTTCCTTTGACCTCACGTTTCTCATTTGGGCTGACATGCACTGTGAGCTGTGAGGTCTTATATAGACAGGTGTGTGCCTTTACAAATCAAGTCCTATCAGTTTAATTAAACACAGCTGGACTCCAGTGAAGGAGTAGAACCATCTCAAGGAGGATCACAAGGAAATGGACAGCATGTGACTTAAATATGAGTGTCTGAGTAAAGGGTCTGAAAACTTATGACCATGTGATATTTTAGTTTTTCTTTTTTAATAAATTTGCAAAAATTTCTACATTTCTGTTTTTTTTTCAGTCAAGATGGGGTGCAGAGTGCACACTGAGAAAAAATGAACTTTTTTAAATTTACCAAATGGCTGCAATGAAACAGAGTGAACAATTTAAGGGGGTCTGAATATTTTCCGTACTCACTGTACGTTGGACACCTTCAAACCTCCCTTATATAATCCTATAAAACTTCGGATAGACCAGTCATGGGTATAATTTTAGAATTATGTTCTTTCTTACTTTTTTGATTTCTTTAGCTGATTGATAGCTTTGTTTCACCTATGAATGTTAAAATGATCCACCTGCCTGTTGTTTGGCTGGAGTGTCTACAGTACAAATACGGCATTGTGAATGGTTTATAGTGACAATTTCCTGTTGGCTTGAAGGTACTGATAGATTACAATTTCCTGGACCTTTTATGTTATTCTTGCTTATCAACAGGTCTTTTATTAAAGCATAGTTACAAGTCAGTCTTCTTTATTTGTCTACATAAAGTCTTTTATTTCTAGGCACAAAGCTTTAATTTCAGACTATTTTTCAAGGTAAGAACATTTTCACCCAGAATGTTTGAGTAAAGACAGGTTGTCCACAGTTACACAGCTACAAGTATGGATCTATGCCAATAATTGAACATGGATTAACATGTCAGACTCCTTAGCAATTAATGTTACCTATCGCACATGCAATAAGCAGTGCAATGGCCTACCATAAACACTGTGGACGAGGATTACAAAATGATATGCCAAAATTACATCACTTCCCTACTGGTGAGAGTCCGACGCCTAGGACTTTATCCAATGCTTTAGGCTTTTTCTTGAGGCTACTCACTATAATGGGCCCAATCATAAAGACTACTCGAAAAATCCAAATGGTGTAAAGAGGAGGCAAATTGGCATAGCACTTCCTGAGCCTGCTGCCCACAGTGCTCAGACCCTACCTTTTGAACATTGATGCCATTTTCTACTAATATATTATCAATGTCTGACATGACACAAGCCCTATATATATGTATTATTGCTCATTTACACTGTGTTCCAAATTATTATGCAAAAATTGTTTAGGAGTGATAAGGTAAGAATTTTTTTGTTTGTCAGTTAAACTCATTGATGGTGATGTGTGTCAGGGCTCTTTATATCACTGTAAGCAATTGCAGACACCTGTGCTAATTAGTTTGGCAGGTGTGTCCAATGAAAGGCAAGACTACTTAAGAAGGCTGTCCCACATTATTAAGCAGCCTACATTTTCTGCCAAAATGGGAAAGAAAAAAAGATGTGTCGGCTGCTGAGAAGCAACAAATTGTGGAGTGTTTAGGTCAAGGCATGACTATAATCAACATTGTCAAGACACTTCATCGTGATCATCGCACAATCAAGAAGTATGTAGCTGATTCACAGTACACACGTGTGCGTGCTGATAAGGGAAAATTGAGGACTCTTTCCTACAGGCAATTACGTCAGGTTATAAGAGCAGCGGCAAAAAAGCCTTGTCATAGCAGCAGACAAGTTTTTGAAGCTGCTGGTGCCTCCAACATCCCCAGAACAACAAGATGCAGGGTCCTTCAGAGGTTTGCAGCTGTGCGTAAGCCATCCTGTCGACCTCCTCTATCCACTGCACACAAGCAGAAACGGCTCCAGTGGGCCTAACAATACATGAAGACTGACTTTAAAACTGTTTTGTTCACCGATGAGTGCCGTGCAACGCTCGATGGTCCAGATGGATAGAGTGGAGGACGGCTGGTTGATGGACACCCCATGCAAACACGGCTATGGCGCCAACAAGGAGGAGGTGGAGTAATGTTTTGGGCTGGAATCATGGGAGAGAGAGATTGTCGGCCCCTTTAGGATCCCTGAAGGGGTAAAGATGAACTCCATAGTGTATGTTGAGTTTCTCAAACAGCACTTCCTGCCATGGTTCAAGAAGAAGAACCGAGCATTCCGCAGCAAGATCATTTTCATGCATGATAATGCACCGTCTCATGCTGCACATAACACATCTGCATCTCTGGCTGCTATGGGCATAAAAGGGGACAAACTTATGGTGTGGCCCCCATGCTCCCCTGACCTCAACCCCATTGAGAACCTCTGGAGCATCATCAAAAGGAGTGTCTATGATGGCGGGAGGCAGTTCACATCTAAGCAACAGCTCTGGGAGGGTATTCTGTCCTCATGCAAAACAATTGAAGTAGAAACCATCCAAAACCTGACTAATTCAATGGACGAGAGAGTTCAGAAGCTCCTTTCGAACAAGGGGTCCTATGTGCAAATGTAACATCACCTAGAATAAAGTTTTGAGTTGAAAACTGTTTGATTTCAGTTTGTAAGAACCTGCTAATGCTTATAATTTCAAAAATGACCATTTTTTTGTTCTTTATTAAAATGAAAAGGTTGAAAACTCTGCTGTGCATAATAATTTTGAACATGCATTTTGAGTGTTTTATTTTTTAAAAAATATACTGTTATCATAGGCAGTTTGTACAAAACCTTTCAATTGTACTCTAATAGTTATTTGACTGGAAAATTACAATGACTGCAATTCATATAGTTAATTTGGGAAAATCTGAGAAAATATTATTTGCATAATAATTTGGAACACAGTGTATATCAAAGAGGTGCATCTCAGAAGAGATCAATTTATTTTTTTTTTTTCACGATTTGTAGATCTGAAGCCTCTATCACTCCAGCTCTTTTCCCCACCTCCTCCTGCTTGACTGATGGCTCCTTTGCTGGAGAGGAGGAGGTGGCGATAGGTGGGAAAAATGATAATTACTTACCGGTAATTTGATTTTCCAGAGCTATGACAGCACCGATGTGAGAGGATGGTATCCGCCCCCAGGAACAGGAAACCTGCAGCAGAGATAAAAGAAGGGGGCGGCACCTCTCCCTCAGTTTGTTTCAGTGTATGCAAGGTAACCGCTAAATTAGTAACCGGAAGTCGTTCCACTCAGTCGGCGCCAGCGTCATGGTGGAGACGCCTCCGCCTGGCCCAGCCTCCAGCAGGGGAACGAGGCGCGGCCCAGGCAGCCCCCAAGACGCCAAGATGAAGAGCACGCGCCGCCGCGCTCAGCTGCAGTGCCCCCCCCGGCCCTCGGTTTCCAGACCGGCTTACACAGAGGGAGATCCCCTGAAGGTACGTCGCCTGCTCCAGGCATCCACCTGCAGGAACAGGAAACCAAAACTGAGTGAGAGATGCCGCCCTCTTCTTTTATCTCTGCTGCAGGTTTCCTGTTCCTGGGGGCGGATACCATCCTCTCACGTCGGTGCTGTCATGGGGAAGGGAAAATAAGAGCTAGAGTGACAGATGATTCAGATCTACAATAGCCCCTCTGCCTCATTTGCATATCAATTCAATTTCTCAGTAACGTAGGAGCGGACTGGCCAAGTAAAAGGCATCAATGGACTTGTCTTGGACAGCGCTATTACACATATTAGTTTTTTGGTGGAGGAGGGAGTGAAATCCTGCTGACAAATTCCCTTTATAACCACTCTAGGAGAATAGGCAGAATATTTCTTAAGACATCAAAAAAAAAATTATTGGGCTCCTGGGATTTTTCCAGACCGGAACTAACGCACTGGATATATTACAACTTTTATATAAGACATATGCATGACCTACAACTAACTGTTGTAAAAGAACTATACAAAACTAGTTCTTCCTACATGTGGCACAAATCTGCTAGGCGGTAACCAGTACAGACTACCTGCATGCAGTGCCAACACTTAGATTATTCTGTATAATGTGACCTGTGTCCTACATGTTTATACTATTTTAGAACTAGATATCTGGTGTGGCTCTCTCTGTACAAAGAAAATTATTTTTTACTACCGTATGTGAATACAACAGGTCAGCAAATAATCCTCCAGTTCAATCTACAATAGTCCAGATAAGAACGTTAAACACAAATGCACAAGGTTGCAGGATTCTGGCAAAATACATTTAGACTACTTTTACTATAAAATAGAAGTTAAAAGATAAATACTCTGACCATAAGGGAAAAGAAAAATACTCCGACTATAAGGGTACATCTATACAGGGTGGAAACGCTGCAGATTTTGTGTGTAAACCTACAAAAGGTTTACAGTACCAGCCATGTAGATGAAAACTGACCATGTATGACCAGTAGCTCATCAGAACCTAGTGACCAATCAGAGATAAAATTATTTTAGGGACTCCAGTAACACTTGGAATCATGAACCACTTACTTACAACAGTGCTGAAAAACTGGGGTTAACCTTTGGGATTCCCATTGAGTATGATGGTGCACTGGTTTAAAGGGTCATAAACGGACCCACCCAGGGACTTTGGCTCACTTTCAACAAGAGCTTTAATTGAGCTTGCATTAGAACTTGGCGAAGTTTGCATGGAAATTAAGCCCCTTTCACACATACGTTTTTTGCGATCAGTCACAACCCGTCGAATTTTGAAAAAAACGGATCCGGCGACTGATGTCGGCGACTGATTCTATTTATATTTTTTGTCTTAATGTAATCTCTATTTTTATCTTTTATTTTCTTATTTTTTATTTTTCAATTTTTATTTTTATTTCATTTTTTCTTGAGTATCTTCCTTATATTACCCCCCAACTATATATTCACAAAGTTCTACTCTTTGGGACAATCGTTATTGGATTACGTCGGATAGAGAATATATTGTTGGTTTGTTTTTTTAATTTTTTTTGCAGGTGATCGATGGATTCAACTGGATAGGCGTACAATAAAAATTTTGAAAAAATGTGTCGTTTTATTTCACTAAAATACTTTATTCTTATGTATGTTTTTTTTAACCCTTTATTAATATAAGATTAATAATGGATAGGCGTCTTATTGACGCCTCGCCATTATTAATCAGGCTTAATGTCACCTTACAATAGCAAGGTGACATTAACCCCTTGTTGCCCCATATGCCACCGCTACACGGCAGTGGGAAGAGTGGGGCTAAGTGCCAGAATTGGCACATCTCACAGATGCGCCATTTCTGGGGCGGCTGCGGGCTGGTATTTGTATACGGGGGGGCGCCAATATCCATGGCCCCTTTCTAGGCTATGAATATCAGCCCGCAGCTGACTACGTAGCCTTTCTGGCTATAAAATATAGAGTGACCACACGTCCCCCTATTTTATTAGCCAGTAAAGGCTATGCAGACAGCTGCGGGCTGATATTCATAGCCTAGGAAGGGGCCATGGGTATTATCCCCTTCCCAGGCTACAAATATTGGCCCCCGGCTTTCCCCCTCTGGTGCATAAAATTGCGTGGGAGCCCACGCCATCTTTTTTTTAAATAAAACATATTGTTCATTAATAAACATCGGCCTTGCTATTATTTATCTATCCATAGATGTATCAAAAGATAGATATATCCATGGACATATCTATGTATTCTATCTATCTATAGATCTGTCTATCTATGGATGTTTTTAAAAAAGGATCTGTCGAAAAAAGGAAGAAACGGATGAAAAAACGGATGCGACAGATCCGTTTTTTGAGGGCTCCGCTAGTCAGATCCGTCGAAAAAACGGATACATCGCATCAGTTTTTCACAATCTGCGACTGATCCGTTGAGCCGACGGATTGTGACTGATGTCAAAAATTATAATTGGGAAACGTCCATCCAACGCAAGTAACCATTTTTCATCCCAGATTTGTACCAGTTTTTCAGACACTGCAATATGCAATGAACACAAAAACTTTAAATTGATATAAAAACAATACAACAAAGAAGTTGCAAAATTGTGAACATTTTGTAAATAAAGAAAATCATAATAGACTTTTTACATTTGCAACAAATGAGCTAAACATACTTTTATATATACACACACAGAAATTACTAAGAGAGAAAATCGTAGACCCACAATATGACA
Source organism: Oophaga sylvatica (assembly GCA_033576555.1). Classification (NCBI taxonomy): domain Eukaryota; kingdom Metazoa; phylum Chordata; class Amphibia; order Anura; family Dendrobatidae; genus Oophaga; species Oophaga sylvatica. The sequence continues at coordinate 585,361,433 of JARQOD010000002.1, forward strand.
ATAGCGGCCCTACCTAACAAACTAAACAACAGTAATTGTCTCCAGGTCTGAATACCAGGTCTTGTTTCTGAGAAAAACATACAATATATCGGTGATAGGATCGCTGTAAAGTGTGAGCGGTCCCTGGCCGGACTTTATTAGAGCCCAGTTATAAATACAATGCTCAGAGACAGACAAGCTCTCCCCGCTGATAAGTCTCAGGAAATGAATCTCTACCAGAGCGCTGCCCCTTATCTTCTAAAAGCCTGGCGTTAATACCTTACTAATAAAAAATGTTATATTAAGTAAGCAAAAGGGAAAAAAGAAAAACAGATAGCATCAAGCTCTGAATCTGTTAAAGGCACGGTGAGCAGGAGGTCTTATTACCTTATATTTCATCCCTTTGCTTCACACATTTTAATAAAGAGTTTCTATAAGATCAGTCATCGCTGCTGATGAGCCGGGGCACGGAGCGGTGAAGTTTTCATGTAGCGGGAACAAAAGCGAGAAAGTTTGACGATTCTCGTTGAAAATTATAAAATTATTTGATTATTGGGCAGTGCATGTTTGCATAAAAAAAGTATCTGTTTTGCCATACATAACACGTGTAATCAAAAAATTTTGGAAAAATTTTAGAATGCGCGCACACATGCTAAGTGTCCCATTGAAGAAGAAGCCGTAAGACAACTGACGTTTTCATGTGGCATATTCTTATCCTTAGCTGTGCAAAACGTGTGAATAGTAAGCTTATCCAATGTTCTTCTGAAAGTTACCCACCAATGCTGGTCATTAATGTGGGAAGCCCCCTTTAATACCTCTATATGTCCTAATCAGGCAGGTACAATGTGCAATCGTTAATGCACCCACTTCTTGGTGAATCTGGACGGCAAAGTAGACCATTTGAAAAAGCAAAGCGAAAGCCTGAACCAATGAGGAGACAGGAGCAACCGTGGAAAATAGATAGGATGTGAGCATTAACTATACTGACTTACTAAAGGTACAGACTCGTGGTTTCTTTTTGGAAACACTAATTGGATTTCTTGTGTTTATTCCCTGATTAATATAAGACACATTACATACCTTAAGCCCCCGTCACACACAGCGATCTCGCTGCTGAGACACAAGTTTTGTGATGCAACAGCGATCTCCTCAGCGATATAGCTGTGTGTGACATTCAGCGACGATCATCCCCCCTGCTGGGTATCGCTGATCGTCGCTGAATGTCCTGGACATTTTTTTGATCGTTGTTCTCCCGCTGGCCAGCACGCATCGCTGCGTGTGGCAGGCAGGAGACCAGCGATCAGCTGGTAACCAAGGTACACATCAGGTTTCTAGGCGCCGCGCCGGAAACCCGATGTGTACCTTGGTTACCAGCTCCCTGCACCAGCGGGCTGGTATCCAATGTACACTGCGGGTAACACTAAGCGACGTTACCTGCAGTGTCGCTGTCCTGATCGCTGCCTGTTTGGCAGCTCACCAGCGATTATGTAGTGACACACCAGCGATCCTGACAAGTGCATATCGTTGTCGGGATCGCTGGTGTGTCGCTATGTGTGACGGGGCCCTTACACTAGAGTCGGATGACGCTAGGGACCCTAAAGGAACACATTACACCCAAACTTTCCAAATGTTAATTTACGATTATCTTGAAATTTAAGGTTTGAAGTTATATTTTAAATTCTAAATGAAATTCTTTAACACCCCAGAGTCACTTACTGAGATGAATATTTAAGCACTACTGACTTAGATATCTTTTAACCCCTGATTGGCAGTCTTCTTTTTTAAATTTCTCAATATAATAGCCTCCTATCTCATGTGACAACCCCGTAATGAGTTAGCCTATGGAATCACTATCTATTGGGTTTCAGTCCAACACAGCCAATTGTCATCTAAAACTGGTCACATCCAGCCTTATACAGTACAAAAATAAATACCTAGGACGACTGGCCACTAACTAAACAAAAACAAATTTTTCACTTGTAGAGTTAAAGGGAATCTGTCACCACATTTGACCCATCTAAACTATTAATATGGGTATAGGCTGCTGGAAAACTCCTCCCTGTATGTGTCATATCAGATTACTGAGAAATCATCTTTTATCACTTTATATAAATGACATCTTCCAGGCTCTGGGGAGGACGCTGCCTGGAAGATAACTCAGCCTCCAGAGATTATTTTACAGGATGGAAGAGTTACCAGAGCGATGCGTCATGGTTACTAGTGTTATGCGTCGTGGTTACCAGTGTTATGTGTAATGGTTACCAGTATGATTGTTACCAGTACGATGTGTAATGGTTACCAGTGTGATGTGTAATTGCTCTCTGCTCTTCTGATCTCACTGCAGAGCTGTGTGTAATTACACTAGTGGCCAAAATTGTGGATACACTTAAAATTTGTCATTTTTTTTTTTAAAGATTTTAGCATGTAATCATACAAAGTGTTTATGACAATAATGCCACAAGTAGTCTAAGGTAGATTAGAACACCTCTACATAGGAAAAAGGTTTCCATAATACAAAATATCTCAATACTTCTATAAGAACAGCGGAATGGCCGAATCAAAATATTACGTCCTAATATGTTAATTTCATGCTATCCCTATATGTTCTTTCTTTAGTAGCGTGTAGGGTATCCTTTAGCATCGATAACAGCTTTGCATCTCCTTGGCATTGATTCAACAAGACTTCTCAGGTTCTCTGTTATAACATGGTACCCGGAATTGATAACAGCTGCAATCAATGCCTGTTTGTTGCTCGGTCGCTTACTAGAAACCAATCGCTTTAATCTTGACCACAGATTTTCAATAGGGTTCAGATCAGGACTGTTTCCTGGCCAAGAAAGCACCGAAATTTGTTTGCTTTCAAACCATTTTAGACATTGCCATGCAGTGTGACATGGTGCTCCATCCTGTTGAAAAATAATTTCGGTCTGTTCCTTGCCAAGGTCAAGAGTTGATGGGATGAGCTTTGGTTCAAGGACATCATGAATATACTTCGAAGCATTTACAGTTCCCTCAAGGACCTGTATTCTCCCAATTCCATGCAAGGACATACAGCCCCACATCATAACACTCTCAGGATGCTTCATTGTAGCTGTCATACACTCTGGAAGACAGTCTTCCTTTGGCCTTCTCCGAACATAACGCACTCCGCTACCAAAAATTGATATTCTCTTTTCATCGCTCCAGATTACTTTCTTCCAATCTTCAGTTGTCCAGCTAAGATGTTCTATGGCCCAGGACATTTTCTTACTTCTCTGTTTAAGATTTAGGAATGGCTTTTTCCTTGGTGTTCGTGCTTTCAGACCGACATCAAGTAATTGGTGACGTACTGTTCTATCCGACACCGAAACTCCTGATGCTCTTCTGTTTTGCAAGGCTAACCTCACAATTCTTCTGTCTGTTTTTGGAGTTGTTGCCTTTTTCCTTCCTCTTCCACTCTTAGTTTTGATGCTGCAACTATCAACAAAACATGAACACAGCTTTTGAACTCCAGAACCTGTGACTCCACCACCTATCTTCCTAGCAATTTCTCTGAAACTGTATCCCTCATTCCTCAAAAAAATAGCCGTAGCTCTCTTTTTTGGAGCCCAATCAGACCTCTTTGTGGCTAGTATGATTAAAATCTAAAAAAAAAAAAAAACAATCATTCAGGAGTTTTGAGCTCAAAATAGACATTTATAATTATTCAGTTAAAAAATTAAATTTAAATATTAATAAAATGCAAGAAATAAAATTTCTCAATAGTTTGTAAAGAAATTAAAGCCTGTAGGACCTATACTGAAAGGATCAAATGACGACTGTAGCTTTAAAACACTATTTTTAATTTAATGCGGACATAAAGAAAAGTTAACATAACTAAAAAATTATGAATTTTACTCACAGAGAACGAAGTCCACTATTTATTGTAAAAATTATAAAAACTACCAACAAAATATTAAAAAAAAGTCTCCCTATATCTTTAGAAACAGATTGCGTGCCTGGGCTATAAATATAATTATGTAATCAAGCAAGTAAGATCTCCGAAAGCTTCAGAAGCCTCGAAAATTATTAAAAACTTCAAGTGTATCCACAATTTTGGCCACTAGTGTATACCTTTATACCTGATACATCTGCAGGTTCCTCTCAGCTTCCAGCTCACAGGCAGACAGTGTTGTAATATTGATGCAACACAACAGAGATGCAATAAATGTTTTTGCAAGAAGACCAATTTAATTTTTCCTGTTCTGTGTTAGTTACTTGTCTCACACTGGTAACTCCCCTTCATGTAAAACAAGCTCTGGAGGCAGAGTTATCTCCAGGCACCATCCACCCAGGAGCCTGGAAGAGGTCACTTATATAAAGTGATAAAAGATGATTTCCCAGTAACAAGGCATCTGATATGACACATACAGGTAGGCCTGTTTTAACCTGTATGTCTATATTAATAGTTTAGATAGGTCAAATGTGGTGACAGATTCCCACGAACAGGAACAGCAGCGTTTTGAATGCTTTTGCACACTGTGCTTCTATTTGATGCTGTGTAAACTTTCTCGCGGGGCTGGTTTACGAGTCGCAGCATGTCAATTTTTGTAGAGCAGATGCTGGTCTCCGCTGCAGATTTTGACCAATTGAAAGTCATTACAAGTGGTGAAGCCGCATGTACTGACAAACAAGTTATGAGTCAGTGCGCACTAATGATAGACAGAGTCCATTAATTGAGCACAACAGCTTCGCATGACCTTAATAAAGAAATCACATAAAAGCAACAATGGAAGGTCCCACCATCAACCCACCTACCATATCATGAAATTCCAGCTTCAGAAATTATAGTTTACAAAAACATTTGCTATGAAACCCCGATAATTATATCTCTCCCACCTTCCCTGGGAGAGTTTAAGCACCCATACATGAGACCAATGTTGGCTGAACTCCATGGGTTCCACTGCTGTCTAATGTGTAAGAAAGTGACAGCCGACTTATGGTCTGTGGAGATGTCGATCGTTCATGACCGACTTCGGACTGCCAATTGCATGGTTCTTCCAGAGATAGGCCACCAGCTGACGTGTCAGTCAAAGACAGCACAGGAGCACTCAGAAGCGCTCCTGACTATTGGCCGATGCATTGTTTGTCCACCATCTACTGTGCATGACTAGCTTTCCTCCAGGATCTCCGGCTGCATGCTCATACATCTGATAATTAGAATGAAAGGAACGCTCTGCAGATTGCAAAGCTCTTGTACAAAACCCAAGGATGATTGCGGTGTGTTGTCTCAGTGGAAGGGTTTATTGACGGTTTCTTCTCTGAATGGGCTGGAATTTCATCTGATCCATTGGAATTAGAACTTCCAATCCATGTCAGACACGGCCCGATGTAGAGGACATTGATCTGTTTCATTGTGAACATTTCATTTGCATGACGTAAATATTACACTAAGCTTCTGTTCTACACACAAGAGTACAAACCCGTGCAAAATAAATTAACGCCCCATATCACCCAGGCACAATGAATGACAGCCTGCTTTGTAGGATTTGTGCACTGGGTGTGTGCAGAGAAGGCTGTCAGAGTGTCAGGGAGTGATTACAGCACACTCGCTGTTTTGTGAGCCATGACTGTAACCTCTCCCTGCACTGCCTCCATGGACTGGAAACGAGCGGCTGCAGAGAGAATAATAATTCAATTTTTTCCCTGCAGCTGGGCTTCCATTAAATGCTATTTACCTGCAGATTATCACTATCTTCAGGTAAATAGAGATTTTTGTGGGGACAGGTTCCCTTGTAATAGGCTTTCTATGGCAGTAGCCAATATTATACAATATGGAGTGGTTCTACAGGTAAGGCCACCTAACTTGATAAGAGTCTAAAACCAGGTGTCTGATTATAGGTAGCCATGTACTTGTAGGTTTCCAAAAGTTTCCCTTTGCTTCAATGAAGACTACACAGCAAGCACGGAATCATGGCTGTAACCTGCCTTTTCTCACTATTTTAGCAAGGATATCAGTTTATGGCCGCCTAAGGCTACTTTCACACTTGCGCTTTTTTGCGCAGCGCATCGTGCGCACATGAAACGCATTAAAAAACGCATGCAAACGCTGCAATATTTAGTCGCATCACCGTGCGCATTACGACCAAAAAACGCAGCGTTTGTATGCGATTTCAAGCGTTTGTTTGCGTTTTTTGAGCGCATGGGTTGTCTACGTGTCACATTTCTATCAACTGTGTCTCTATCATCTCTGTCTCTATCATCTCTGTCTCTATCATCTCTGTCTCTATCATCTCTGTCTCTATCATCTCTGTCTCTATCATCTCTGTCTCTATCATCTCTGTCTCTATCATCTCTGTCTCTATCACCTTTTTATCTACACTCCTCACAATGTATCTCGTGTAAGGGGTTGTTTAAACAAGTTAGACATTATCTACTCAAAAATCGCGTGCGCGCAAAAGCGCTGACGAGAGCAAAGCCATGCGCACGCCAGCGCACCCATAGACTGCAATGTTATTTTTTGCGCATAGCATGCGCACACGTTTTTTTAAAGCGGTTGGGCGGGAAAAAAATGCATCATGTAGTGTTTAGCGCGTATGGACGCACACCTGGAAAATGCGCAGGTGTAGTAGTGGACAACCCCTTTAACTTTATTCCCCCCGCAACGTTCTGGTTCCAGACACGGGGTGGTCACCGATCTGAGTATAGAGAGAGGCGGCTGAAACCACGATCAGTGACAGAACCAGCGCTGGTGCCGCCCCGTGACTGAAACCGGAATGCTGCAGTGGGAATAAAGTTAATTTTCTCGTCTCAGCATTCGGGTAAGTGCAGGTACCAGGCAGGTTAATTACTCAATTAACCTGTAGATTAACCTCATATTTGCAGATTAATAGCATTTTTTTCATGGTGACAGGTTCTCATTAAGAAAAATCCTCCATCAGGGACAGAAAGAGTCTTTTAAATTTCCTCTATGGTCATCAACAGTGTCGAAAAATATATAAATTCCCATGAATTAAGGAAGAAGCAGCACTGGGTCCCAGTGGCCATCTTTCTCTTTCAGGAACAGAGTTCAGGTGCTTTAGGCTATGTGCACACGTTCAGGAATGTTTGCAGAATTTTCCTGAGCAAAAACTGACTTTTTCCGCGGTAAAAACTCGCGTTTTTTGCGCGTTTTTACCACGATTTTTTCCTGAACTTTCTAGGGCAATAATATAGCGGGAGAAACGCTAGAATTCCGTGAAATTAATGAACATGTTGGTTCTTTTTCCGAGATGCGTTTTTTCGCGGAAAAAAAACGCACCATGTGCACAAAAATTGCGGAATTCATTCTAAATGATAGGATGCTTAAATCATGCGTTTTTGACGCGTTTTTTCCCGCGAAAAAAACGCAAATAATCCTGAACATGTGCACTTAGCCTTGGAAAGCCACAAAAATGGTCTAAAATTACTACAATAAAACACAATTTCTAAGGGATTCTACCCACACACCTTTGTTATATAAAAACGTCAGATCGGGGAGGAGTTCAACCGCTGTGACCCCCAACAGGGGGACCCGGCTTGACCACCATTACATTCAATTTCCTCCCATTTGTGCGACCTTGTAATTGGGGAGAGACTGCTGCACCACTTTAAAATGAAAACGACACTAAATAAATTTACTGTTCTTTTTTTCCTTGCGCATTTTAACCATCAATGTGCATGGTTTCAAATCTGCAGCATGTCAATTCTTTCACGCTTTTCACCAATCCAAATAAAAATGCAGAAAACAAGCAGCAAAAAGGTGTGCATTACCTGCTGCGTTTTTCCAGCCAGGAGGCAGCATTTTCAGTACAGAAAAAAACAAAAATATGCAGCAAAAACTCAGCACATGAACATACCCCAACCGTAAGTTCAGCATTAATCACTGCCAATGCCTCAGGCAGCAATTTATTTCCGGCAAGATTTCTTGATCAGCACATAAGAACGATACCAAAATAAAATACACGATTTCAGGTTAAAGAAAAAAATAAAACATGCACAACTTTAATTTTCTGGGTAATATCAGCTCCTATTCAGCTCGTCTTCAGTCAGTAAGTGTTCCTGACAATGTACAGATCTACATACGCCGTTAGGGATATGTAACAATTAGCTATGATTACTCCGGTAACATTACGTTTCTTAGCAATGTGCGCTAAGGACGTCATATGCTGGGTTTTCTCTTGGAATAAACACTACGCTTGGCTTTGTGGACTTTAGAAACTTCCCAGCTTTGGAGAGAACCCAAATAATGAATCACCTTTGTTATGACAAAGCAGTATCCTTCTCAGCTAAGGGGCTGTAGAAACGACCTCTGCCCCCCCGAACCCGCTTTACATCAGTGAAGAACAAATGGATACGAAAATGTCAGATTACTACATTTCCCCATAAACTCAACATGAAAAGAAAGTGGATCCATATAGCTACCATGTAACGCTAGGTTCCCACATTATGGCTGAAGCTGCGCCCACATATGGTGGCTAATGACTGAAAAATTTGGCAGGCAAGCAAGATATTGAGCGCCCGCTAGCCATTAGCAGTACGATAGATGGACGTCACTGTGTATAAATGGCACTTGTCTGAAAATGCACCAAGCGCATACACCGAATGGATCCATGGACTCCTGAGCCCAACAGACGTGTCTAGTGGTCATATGAAAGAGGTATCTCATCCTCAGAGAGCTTTCTCACTTTCTCCTTGTCAACTACTCTGGGCACAATAACGTCATCGCTCTGGTATTACAGCATACTTGGGCAAAAAGTCTCTTCACCGAGGAAGAGAACGGATGCTCTGATGCCACCGATTGGAAGTACCAATTTAAAAACATCAATATTAACCTTTGTTTAACACAAGAAGAAGTACGCTTGACAAATCCCCCGGCCCAGATTGCATTCATCCACGGATATTGAGCTCAGTAATTGACAGACTGCTGTATCTCATATTCTTAGACTATCTTGTAACAGCGGTGGTGTCACAGGATTGGAGGATGGCTGACGTGGTACCGATATATAAGAAAGGTAAGAAGGTGGATCCAGGCAACTACAGCCCAGTAAGTCTGACATCAGTAGTGTGCAAAGTTTTTGAGGGCATTACAAGAGATGACCTGCAGAGATATATTGCAGAGAATAATATAATAACTGACAACTAGTGTTGAGCGATAGTGCTCGATATCTAAAAATATCGTATCGAAATTGTATCGCCGATAGCACTAAATATCGTCGATATCCGATTTCGATACCGGAAGTCCAATGTAAGTCTATGAGAACAAAATATCGCAACTAAAAAAAACCTTTATTTCCTTGTAAACACTAAATATACACACATAGAATACATATAATATATATATATATATATATATATATATATATATATATTATATATATACACATGTCATTGTGACATATATATACATATATGTATAGTTTATACACTTCTACATAGTAAAATATCCTCTGATTCAATTGCCGGGTAAAGCCGGCTTCTGTGAAAAGACAGAAGCACCCGACATGAAATGACACTTGGTGTACATAGGGTTAACCATGTCTTTTCATGTCCTTTGCAATCTGATTTGCACAAACAATTACATCAGTCTATGTGTGCAAAATTTCACACCTGTAGGGGTTAATTAAAGGTGTAAATTCGTTGTAAAAAAAAAACTGACTTTTTTGCTACGAATTTACACCTTTAATTAACCCCTACAGGTGTGAAATTTTGCACACTTACACTCATGTAATTGTTTGTGCAAATCAGATATCAAACTACATGAAAAGACATGGTTAACTCTATGTAAACCAAGTGTCATTTCATGTCGGGTTCTGCATTTTCACAAAAGCCGGCAATTGAATTAGCGGCTATTATACTATGTAGAAGTGTATGAACTATAAATATAAATATATATATATATGTGTCACAAATTCAATGACATGTATATATATATATGAGGTGTAAAATTGCTGAAAAAAAATGCGTGGGCTCCCGCCCTATTTTCGCAACCAGACAGACAAAGCCAGTGAGTGGGGGCAGATAATAATAGCCCAGAGAGGGACCATTATTTTTGGCCCCCCCGGCTACTAACATCTGCCCCCAGACACCCCAGAAAGGGCAAATCTCTAATTAGATTTGCCCTTTCTGGCACTTTGCCCGTCTATTCCCATTGCCCTGTAGCGGTGGCGAATGGGTTAATAAGGGGTTAAAATGACCTTGCAATTGAAAGGTCACTTTAAGCCAGGTTAATAATTGAGAGCTGTCAATCAGACAACTAACAATTATTAATCCTATTGTATGAAAGAAAAATCAAACACACACACACTTTAATAAAAAAGAAGTTTAATGAAATAATCACACAGTTTCTGACCATATTTTATTTACCTGCTAAAACCATTTCCTGTAATAAAAATAAAATAATAAAGCAAAATTATTCTTACCAATCCGATGTACAGTCAGGTCCCACGGTGTAATCCATCAGAAAGGGTTAATGTTTACTGCAGGGACCGCAGCTAATGCTGCAGCCTCACAGTAAACCCCCAAATGAATGAGTTCCTCTCCTGGCTGACAGGAGAGGAAGTGGAAAGCTTAATTGATTGCTTTCCACTTTCACTTCAGGTCAGCCAGGGACACAATCAGTGACGTCAGAGGGAACTGGTTAACAAAAATAGAGGATCCCCCTCGAAAAAAAATGGCGTGGGGTCCCCCCTATTTTTGTTAACCAGCCAGATGAAGCAGACCGCTGAGGCCTGGATTTTCAGGCTGTTAAGGAGCCAAGATCCATGGACCTTGCAAGCCTGATAATACCAGGCCACAGCAGTCTGCTTAGCTTGGCTGGTTAACAAAAATAGGGGATCCCCTCAAAAAAAAAAACAGCGTAGGGGTCCCCCTATTTTTGTTAACCAGCCAAGTAAAATGCAGACTGCTGCGGCCTGGTATTAAAAGACTGTCAAGGCCCATGGATTTTGGCCCTCAACAGCCTGATAATACCAGGCTACAGCAGCCCCACATTTGGCGCATCAAAAGATGTGCCAATTGTGGCACTTTACCCGGCTCTTCCCACTGCTCTGTAGCGGTGGCAAGTGGGGTAATAAGGGGTTAATGTCACCGTTGATTGCACGGTGACAATAAGCCCGGTTAATAATGGAGAGGCGTCAATAAGACACCGATCCATTATTAATCCCAAAGTTATTAAATGTTTAAAAAAAAGACACAGCAAGAAAAAAGTCTTTTAATGAAATAAAAGAGACAACACAGTTTTCATTTCTTTTATTGTACTCTCATTCCTGCGACGCCATCGATCTCCTGTAAAAAAAGAAAAAAAACAAACCAACAGTATACCACCTGTCCGACGCAGTCCATAGTAACGACAGTCCCACGACGATCCAGCTCTGCTACATCGCAATGACAGGCAGAGCCTGTCATCGCGACGCAGCACAGCTGATTACCTGCTTCCCCGGCGGTGACGTCATCGGACTGACTGCTTTACGGCCGGGATTACCCAGCAGTCACTGCAGTTATCGCGAGAAACTGCATGTGACCGCCGGGGAGAAGAGGATGGCGGCCATGAAGCAGTCCAGGACGTGACCGCCGGAGATCTTCTGCCAGGTAAGTGCCGCTGACTCCTGACAGACCCGACCGACGGACACTGACAGTGACAGACCCGACCGACGGACACAGACAGTGACAGTGACAAATCCGATTCCGGTATTCGATAAGACGAAAATATCGAAACGAATTATCGAAAGGCCGATAGAGCTAATATCGGCCGATAGCCGATATTTGCATTATCGTATCGCTCAACACTACTGACAACCAACATAGATTCATGAAGAATAAGTCGTGTCTAACCAATGTGTTGGGTTTCTATGAGGAGGCAAGTGCAAATCTGGATGTAGGTAATATGGCTGATGTGATTTATCTGGACTTTGCAAAGGCATTTGATACTGCACCATATAACAGCCTTATACTGCAGCTCCATATGCAGGGACTGGCCGTCTGCTTCATGTATTTCTATGTAGCTGTCACACTCAGGTCAGGAGAGCAGACGGCCAGTCCAAGGATTGCAATTAGTCATGCACGAATGTACTCTGATATTACTCGAGTATATGAGTGCTTTGGATATGCTCGGCACTCGTCGAACAATAATAATAATAATAATAATCTTTATTTATATAGCGCCATCATATTCCGCAGCGCTTTACAGTTTAACAGTTTCAAAACACAAGTCATAAATAACAACGTTAACAATACAATAATTAAAGAAAAATAAGCCGCCCCTGCTCGTGAGAGCTTACAATCTACAATGAGGTGGGGAGATACAAAGTACAGGTGTGTATATACAATGGTGCATTTACAATGATGGTGCAGTCATCTTGAGGGAGTGAGGGATGGATGGAGATAGTGAATGGGCTACACACACACACACACACTTACACATAGAATGACTTTGATTAGTGAATGTGATAGGCCGCTCTGAACAAATGTGTTTTGAGGGAGCGCCTGAAACCATGCAAATTGTGGATAGTCCTAATTTCTTGGGGTAGAGCATTCCAGAGGATTGGCGCAGCACGGGAGAAGTCTTGGAGTCGGGAGTGGGAGGTACGGATTAGTGCAGAGGTTAGTCGAAAGTCGTTTGCAGAGCGCAGCAGTCGGTTAGGCCAATAGATAGAAATGAGGGAGGAGATGTAGGGGGGGTGCTGCACTGTGGAGAGCTTTGTGGGTGAGAACCAGTACTTTGAATTGGATCCTATAATGAATGGGCAGCCAGTGTAAGGACTGGCGAAGAGCGGACGCGTCCGAGTACCGATTAGCCAGATGGATGACCCTGGCTGGAGAGGGGATAGTCGAGTAATGGGGAGGCCAAGTAATAGAGCGTTGCAGTAGTCCAGGCGGAAGTGGATCAATGCTACAGTGAGGGTTTTTGTTGTTTCCATGGTGAGAAAAGGGCGGATTCTAGAGATGTTCTTTAGGTGTAGGCGGCAAGAGCGGGCAAGAGATTGTATATGGGAAGTGAAGGAGATTGGTGTCAAACATAACACCCAGACAGCGAGCCTGCTGCCAGTGTGTTATTATGGTGCCGCCCACGGAAAGGGAAATGTCAGATTTAGGGAGGTTAGTAGACGGCGGGAGCAGAAGAAGTTCAGTTTTGGAGAGGTTAAGTTTCAGAAAGAGAGCAGACATGATGTTGGAGACTGCGGACAGACAGTCAGTGGTGTTCTGTAGTACAGCGGGGGTAAGGTCGGGGGATGACGTGTATAATTGTGTGTCATCAGCATAAAGATGGTACTGAAAGCCAAATCTGCTGATGGTCTGTCCAACTGGGGCCGTGTAGAGAGAGAAGAGAAGGGGGCCAAGGACTGAGCCCTGGGGTACACCGACAGTGAGAGGAAGAGGAGATGATGTGGAGCCAGAGAACGAAACACTGAAGGAGCGGTCAGAAAGATAGGAGGAGAACCAGGAGAGAACAGTGTCCTTAATACCTAGTGACTGGAGCCTAGACAGTAGGAGACGGTGGTCAACCGTGTCGAAAGCTGCAGAAAGGTCGAGAAGAATGAGCAGAGAGTGGTCACCGTTACGTTTTGCTGTCAGAAGGTCATTGGTCACTTTGATGAGTGCAGTTTCAGTAGAATGTAGGGGTCAGAAGCCGGACTGTGAAGGGTCTAGGAGGGAGTGAGTGGAGAGGTAACTGGTGAGGCGGGAGTACACTAGGCGCTCCAAAAGTTTAGAGATGAAGGGGAGATTGGAGACCGGTCTGTAGTTGTTTGTGCAGGAAGGGTCGAGAGCGGGTTTCTTTAGTAGTGAAGTAATGATGGAGTGTTTGAAGGAGGATGGGAAAATGCCAGAGGAGAGTGAGAGATTAAAGATTGTAGTTAGGTGAGTTGTGACAACTGGAGAGAGAGACTGGAGGAGGTGTGAGGGAATGGGGTCGGTAGTGCATGTAGTCGGACGAGAGGAAGAGAGGAGTCTGGAGACTTCTTCTTCTGTGATGGGATCAAATGTGGAAATTGAGCCAGGGGAAATGCAGGGAGGGATGGGAGTCACAGCACTTGGTGGTTGAGAGCAGATTTCCTGACGGATAGTATCTATTTTTTCTATAAAGTGGGAGGCCAGGTCATCAGCACAAATGTCTCTGATAGGGGCTTGTGCTTTTGGCCTGAGGAGGGAGTGAAAAGTGTCAAAAAGTTTCTTGGGGTTGTTGGCTAGTGAGGAGATCAGGGTGGTGAAGTAGGTCTGTTTGGCGAGGTGAAGGGCAGCATTATAAGTTCTTAACATGAATTTAAAGTGGATAAAGTCTTCTGGTGTGCGGGTTTTTCTCCAAAGGCGTTCAGCACTCCTAGAGCATCGCTGGAGAGGGTGAGTTTGCGATGTAAGCCAGGGCTGTTTTACTGTGTGTTTGGAAGTTCTGAGGGTGAGCGGTGCTACTTGGTCAAGGGTGCTTCTAAGAGTGTTATTGAAGTGCTGAACAGCCAGATTAGGACAAGAAAAAGAGGAGATTGGGGCAAGCGATGAGTGTAGGGAGTCTGAAAGTGTCTGAGGGTTAATGGCTTGTAGATTTCTGAATGTGTGGTAGGTAGGAGTGCACTGGGGTGGTGGAGGATTTGTGAGGATGAAGGAGAGAATGTTGTGGTCAGAGAGTGGAAGCGGTGAGTTATTTAGGTGGGAGATTGAACAGAGGCAGACAAAGACCAGGTCAAGGGTGTTACCATCCTTGTGTATCGAATCCACGACCAGTATGTTTGGCGCCTGTTACACAGCCAATAAACATGTGGGGATTGCCAGTGAGTCACTGTAATGCCGTAGCCATCTTGGAAAGAGGCATTACTGTGACGGGCTGGTCGCATTACCTCAGAGGTTATTTAAGGACTGATGCCGCCACACTTGGCACGCAAGTGCACAGCTCAGGGACAGTCCTTATTGGAGGGAGAGAGTAGCTGTCTATCTATAATGAGCACGAGACCCGCTTCTGCGCCTACTTAAACAGTCGCTGCTCACAAGTAAACATGAAGCTTTGCACGCGGACCAGGTGGAGATAAAGGAAGACATGGAGTTGCTACTCAGTCTCATTTTATCTGCTCAGTGCAGAATGGATAACAATGAGGAGGTGGAAGGTGAGGAGGAGTAACAGGAGCTGGTTTGGTAGCGCAACAGAGTCTAGTACCCACACAAGCTTTGTCCTGTCTCTCCTACGTGGATGGGCTGAGGGGAGGAGGATGGATAGCTGTCATCATGCTGTAGACAGGGAACTGTGGGCTGTGTAGACCTTGGCACATAAGGCCTACTTTATGAGTGGATAATTAATTACCCAGGTATATTCCAACTAGATACAGACTTAGATTAACACATGAAATGCCGGAGAACAAAAAGTCAGAAAAACGTATCTCTAAAAAGGTATAAATTTATTATTGTACCACATTATAAAAAATTAACAAAATATTTTTTATTATAACAATATAGTATATATGGATTAATTTACAAAGTGATCCACCAGATTAGTATGATGTATAAAGGACGCACCGGGCACCTACAAAGGACTCAAAATAATGTGTAACGCTGGTAATATATATTATTTCAGATGCTAATACAGAGCCTTTAAATTAGATTTATCCATCACAAAGACCTAGTAATTAGTAAAATGCATTGTGCATCTGCAGCCCATATAGGGATACTAGAAAGACAGGTCTATTTACATGTGATGCCTATTACAAGGAACAAAAGCTCAATGATATATACATCTATCTTTATAGCCAGCGTTAGCCCAAAGAAATCAATAGAAGTCATATAGTAAAGTTTTCACAGGTTAAATTACACTGTAATTTATGCATAATGCCTTAGGTATTGATCTATATGGTTAATTCTTGTCACTGATGCACAAGTAAGTCTTTTTCTTTATTTTTATTATGTTTTTTTGATAATTTCACTTATTGCTCATAATATTCATGGTTGTATCTTTGTATGTGTATACATATATGGTCAAATCATTGCACACATTGGTTCTATTTGCCAAATTTTTAGTTTTTTATATTTATTTCAATTTTTCTTCCGTTTCTTTCTTGCTAATTATTCCTATTTCCCTATGCTAGCTGTTGCATTGATATGTGGTTAGGCGCCAGCCACATTCATGCACCGCTGCATGGAGTCTAGGAAAGATTACTGAGACCAGGACCTGCGGGTATTTGCATGTCACATGTCTTGATTTTCATTGGTCAATTCTTAACCACGTGACTACATGATGTCAGCAATGTTTAACAACAAGGACCTTCGTCATTCAGTGCGCTTGTGCACAAGTTTATATCCTATTGGATAGTTCTCTCCATGTGATTGAACACACAGGGTATTTAACAGCGGCATAATGACATCTTTTACCACGCCCCCTTTGAGGAAGCGAGCCTAGTGCTTGCGAAACGTACATCAGGGTCCGGGACGCTCCGTGGCTGAAACACCCCTACTTCTACAATGGGTAATTTAACCTGTGAAAACTTTACTATATGACTTCTATTGATTTCTTTGGGCTAACGCTGGCTATAAAGATAGATGTATATATCATTGAGCTTTTGTTCCTTGTAATAGGCATCACATGTAAATAGACCTGTCTTTCTAGTATCCCTATATGGGCTGCAGATGCACAATGCATTTTACTAATTACTAGGTCTTTGTGATGAATAAATCTAATTTAAAGGCTCTGTATTAGCATCTGAAATAATATATATTACCAGCGTTACACATTATTTTGAGTCCTTTGTAGGTGCCCGGTGCGTCCTTTATACATCATACTAATCTGGTGGATCACTTTGTAAATTAATCCATATATACTATATTGTTATAATAAAAAATATTTTGTTAATTTTTTATAATGTGGTACAATAATAAATCTATACCTTTTTAGAGATACGTTTTTCTGACTTTTTGTTCTCCGGCATTTCATCTACTTTATGAGTGGCTGCTTTTCCCATGACCCTCGCATTACTTTGCGGACTATAAGACGCACTTTTTTCCCAAAAAATTTTGGGGGAAAATAGGGGTGCGTATTATAGTCGCAACATACCTAAAAATCCGGTGGCGGCGGTCCCAATTCATCCTCCCTGTGCGGTGGTGGTGTCGGGGCAGCAAGCGGGCCTCTGTGCAGCGTGGGGAGCTCCGCCGGCGTTTAGTCCCTGCCGGAAAGCCCCCCGCAGCTGCGACGCGGTGGCCCCAAGTCATCCTCCCTGTGCGGTGGTGGTGTCAGGGCAGCAAGCGGGCCTCTGAGCAGCGTGGGGGGCTCGGCCGGCGTTTAGCTCCTGCCGGAAAGCCCCCCGCAGCTGCGACGCGGTGCCGTCCGGAAAGAAGTGCTCCGGAAAGATGGCCGCCGCTTGCTGAAGTTCAAATCTCGCCAACGAGATCTCTTCCCGAGATCTCGTCTCCCGAGATCTCGTTGGCAAGATTTGAACTTCAGCAAGCGGCGGCCATCTTTCCAGAGCACTTCTTTCCGGACGGCACCGCGTCGCAGCTGCGGGGGGCTTTCCGGCAGGAGCTAAACGTCGGCAGAGCCCCCCACGCTGCACAAAGGCCCACTTGCTGCCCCGACACCACCACCGCACAGGGAGGATGACTTGGGACCACCACTGGAGGGGCCACCGCGTCGCAGATGCGGGGGGCTTTCCGGCAGGGACTAAACGCCGTCGGAGCCCCTCAAGCTGCACAGAGCCCCGCTGCTGCCCCGACACCACCACCGGCATCGCAGGGAAGCTGCATTGGGAATTGGGAGCGCCGCCGCCACCGGATTTGTGAGTATATGGCCACCCTGGCTACCCCACAGTGCCCAGCCACCCCACATAACACAGCCACCCCACATAACACAGCCACCCCACATAACACAGCCACCCCACATAACACAGCCACCCCACATAACACAGCCACCCCACATAACACAGCCACCCCACAGAGCACCACTACCGCACCAAACGACCCCAGTGACCACTCCTCTACCTGTGCTGATCCGTTCGCTAGTAAGCTAAATTCGGACTGTAAGACGGACCCCCATTTGACACACTATTTTTTTTCCCCAATTTTCCTTCTGAAAATTTGGGGTGCGTCTTATGGTCCGATGCGTCTTATAGTCCGAAAAATACGGTATATTCATCTTGGCTAAAAAAATGTACTGGTTGTTCACCCGGCTAGACCCACGCTACAAGGAGAACCTTGCATCTCTCCTTTCTGAGGCAGAGAAGTCTACTAAAATGCTGCTTTACCAGAAGGCCATTGTGGAAAATATGTTGGGAAAATTCCCATCAAACAACGCTAGCGGAGTGGGGTAACCAAGGAGGAGAGGCGAGAGAGACACACAGCAAAGGCAGCGGTACACTGTGAAAGGCCTGGACCAATTTCATGACACCAGCCCAGCACCCAGGGCCTGTTGACTGAGTATTTTTGACAATGAGGGAAAAGTTTTTAAAGATGGCCAAGAAAAATATTTAGAGTTGAGCGTCCTCAGTGGTTGATACCTTTTAATGCCTAACTGAAAAGATGGTAACAAATTGCAAGCTTTCGAGACTACTCAGGTCTCTTCATCAGGCAAAGACTAATACAAAATCTGAAGAATCACATATTTATACACAACAGGACACAGGAATAATGCAATAGATAAGACAAGTGACATGAAGCAGAACTATCATTATGGGGAGTGATAGACAGTTATGGCCATAAATATTGGACCAGTTCATAGATAAGGAGTGATAGTTTTATTGTCCTCTGATTGGGGTCTGGTAATGTTTTGTGATGCCCCCACAAGGTCTTAGGAGCAAATTCCTTAATTGATGTAAAAAGACATAAATCCATGCGACACATTCATTCCTGCACGGAGAGTGTCAAAGGTTGTCATGAGTTTATATTCCCAAACTTTTCTGTCTCTCTAAAAGGTATCAACAACTGAGGACGCTCAACTCTAAATATTTTTCTATCTACTGGCTAACACAGTGCAAAGATATACATCTTTCCTGTAAAGATGGCCAAGCAATACTTGGACGACAAAACCAGAAAAAAACTCCCTAATTACTCTGCGAGCTTCAACTATTGGGTCTCAAAGCTGGACAATAGCATGAGCTGTCCCTCTATGACTTGGAGGTGTCCTGCTATTCTGCAGTTAGTGTCTTGCCTGACCAGGTTTAGTGCCACTAGGGAGGCGTCAACATAAATAAGCACTTTTGCCTGTCAATAGAAAATGATGACAGAGTCACTTTGAGAACAATGAACAAAGCCTGGATTAGCCCAGACTTTTCCACACCACCAGATGACAGCAGCACATAAAGTGTTTTTAATCTTCAATATTTAACCCCTTCACCCCCAAGGGTGGTTTGCACGTTAATGACCGGGCCAATTTTTACAATTCTGACCACTGTCTCTTTATGAGGTTATAACTCTGGAACGCTTCAACGGATCTTCGCGATTCTGAGATTGTTTTCTCGTGACATATTGTACTTCATGTTAGTGGTAAAATTTCTTCGATATAACTTGCGTTTATTTTTGAAAAAAACGCAAATATGGCGAAAATTTTTAAAATTTTGCAATTTTCAAACTTTGAATTTTTATTCCCTTAAAACAGAGAAATATATCACACAAAATAGTTAAGAAATAACATTTCCCACATGTCTACTTTACATCAGCACAATTTTGGAACCAAAATTTTTTTTGTTAGGAAATTATAAGGGTTAAAAGTTGACCAGCGATTTCTCATTTTTACAGCAAAATTTACAAAGCCATTTTTTTTAGGGACCACCTCACATTTGAAGTCACTTTGAGGGGTCTATATGGCAGAAAATACCCAAAAGTGACACCATTCTAAAAACTGCACCCCTCAAGGTACTCAAAACCACATTCAAGAAGTTTATTAACCCTTCAGGTGCTTCACAGTAACTAAAGCAACGTGGAAGGAAAAAATGAATATTTTACTTTTTAGCCACAAAAATTATCTTTTACAAACTTTTTTTTTATTTTCACAAGGGTAAAAGGAGAAAATGGACAGATAAGGTTGTTATGCAATTTCTCCTGAGTACGCCAATACCCCATATGTGGGGGAAAACCACTGTTTGGGTACACGGTAGAGCTCGTAAGGGAAGGAGCGACGTTTGACTTTTTCAAACTAAAATTGGCTGGAATTTAGATTGGATGCCATGTCGCATTTGGAGAGCCCCTGATGCGCCTAAACAGTGGAAACCCCCCACAAGTGACACCATTTTGGAAACTAGACCCCCTAAGGTACTTATCTAGATCTGTTGTGAGCACTTTCAACCCTCAAGTGTTTCACAAAAGTTTATAAAGCCTGGGTGTGAAAAAAAAAAAAATCAATTTTCCACAAAAATGATTTTTTAGTCCCAAATTTTTGAATTTTCCCAAGGAAATTGGACCCCAAAAGTTGTTGTCCAATTTGTCCTGAGTACGCTGATACCCCATATGTGGGGGGGGGGAAACTGTTTGGGCGCACGGCAGGGCTTGGAAAGGAAGTAGTAACGTTTTGGAATGCAGACGTTAATGGGGGTCATGTTCCTTTTGCAGTGCCCCAGATGAGCCTAAACAGTGGAAACCCCCCACAAGTGACCCCATTTTGGAAACTAGACCCCCTAAGGAACTTATCTAGATCTTTGGTGAGCACTTTGAACCCCCAAGTGCTTCACACAAGTTTATAATGCCCGGGCATGAAAATAAAAAATCCTATTTTTTTCACACAAAAATTATCTTTTAGTCACTAATTTTTTATTTTCCCAAGGGTAACAGGAGAAATTGGACCACATAAGTTGTTGTACAATTTGTCCTGAGTACGCTGATACCCCATATGTGGGGGGGAACCACTGTTTGGGCGCACGGCAGAGCTCGGAATGGAAGGAGCACCATTTGACTTTTTCCAACCAAAATTGGCTGGAATTGAGTTTGGATGCCATGTTGCATTTGGAGAGCCCCTGATGTGCCTAAACAGTGGAAACCCCCCACAAATGACCCCATTTGGGAAACTAGACCCCCTAAGGAACTTATCTAGATTTTTGATGAGCAATTTGAACCCCCAAGTGCTTCACACAAGTTTATAACGTAGAGCCGTAAAATTTAAAAATCATATTTTTTCCACAAAAATGATCTTTTCACCCCAATTTTTATTTTTCCAAGGGTAACAAGACTCCAAAAGTTATTGTGCAATTTGTCCTGATTGCGCTGATACCCCATATGTGGGGGTAAACCACTGTTTGGGTGCATGGCAGAGTTTGGAAGGGAAGGAGCGCCGTCTGACTTTTTCAACGCAGAATTGGCTGGACGCCATGTCGTGTTTGGAGAGCTCCTGATCTGCCTAAACAGTGGAAACCCCCATAAATGACACCATTTTGGAAACTAGACCCCTCAAGGAACTTATCTAGATGTGTGGTGAGAACTTTGAACCCCCAGGTGTTTCACTAAAGTTTATAACGTACAGCCGTAAAATAAAATTTTTTTTTTTTTTTTTACAAAAATGATTTTTTCGCCCCCAATATTTTATTTTCACAAGGGTAACAGGAGAAATTGGACCCCAAAAGTTGTTGTCCAATTTGTCCTGAGTACGCTGATACCCAATATGTGGGAGAAAACTACTGTATGGGCGCACGTCAGGGCTCGGAAGGGAAGTAGTGACGTTTTGGATTGCAGACTTTGATGGAATGGTCTGGATGCGTCATGTCACATTTGGAGAGCCCCTGATGCGCCTAAACAGTGGAAACCCCCCACAAGTGACCCCATTTTGGAAAATAGACCCCACAAGGAACTTATCTAGATGTGTGGTGAGCACTTTGAACCCCAAAGTGCTTCACAGAAGTTTATAACGCACAGCCGTAAAAATAAAAAATCTTTTTTTTTTTTTACAAAAATGATTTTTTCGCCCCCAATATTTTATTTTCACAAGGGTAACAGGAGAAATTGGACCCCAAAAGTTGTTGTCCAATTTGTCCTGAGTACGCTGATACCCAATATGTGGGAGAAAACTACTGTATGGGTACACGTTGGGGCTCGGAAGGGAAGTAGTGACGTTTTGGATTGCAGACTTTGATGGAATGGTCTGTGGGGGCGTCATGTCGCATTTGGAGAGCCCCTGATGCGCCTAAACAGTGGAAATCCCCAACAAGTGACCCCATTTTGGAAAATAGACCCCACAAGGAACTTATCTAGGTGTGTGGTGAGTGCTATGAAGCCCCAAGTGCTTCACAGAAGTTTATAATGTACAGCCGTAAAAACAAAAAAATATTTTTTTTTGTACAAAAATGATATTTTCGCCCCCAGTTTTTTATTTTCCCAAGGGTAACAGAAGAGATAGGACAAATTGCACAATAACTCTTGGGGTCCAGAGTACGCTGATACCCCATATGTGGGGATAAACTACTGTTTGGACGCATGGCAGAGCTCAGAAGTGAAGGAGCACCGTTTGACTTTTTCAACGCAGAATTGGCTGGAATTGAGATCAGACGCCATGTCACATTTGGAGAGCCCCTGATGTGCCTAAACAGCGGAAACCCCCCAATTCTAACTCTAACCCTAACCCCAACACACCCCTAACCCTAGTCCCAACCCTAACCATAAACCTAACTCTAACACACCCCTAATCCCAACCCTAACCCTAATCCTAACTTTAGCGCCAACCCTAACCCTAACCCTAATGGGAAAATGGAAATAAATACATTTTTTTAATTTTATTATTTTTCCCTAACTAAGGGGGTGATAAAGGGGGGTTTGATTTACTATTTATAGCGGGTTTTTATGATTGGCAGCTGTCACGCTAAAAGACGCTTTTTATTGCAAAAATAGTTTTTTGCATCGCCACATTTTGAGAGCTATAATTTTTGCATATTTTGGCCCACAGAGTCATGTGAGGTCTTATTTTTTGCGGTACGAGTTGACGTTTTTATTGGTACCATTTTTGAGCACGTGATATTTTTTGATCGCTTTTTATTTCGATTTTTGGGAGGTTAGAATGAACAAAAATCAGCAATTCATGAATTTCTTTTGGGGGAGGCGTTTTTATTGTTCCGCGTGTGGTAAAATTGATAAAGCAGTTTTATTCTTCGGGTCAGTACGATTATGGCGATACCTCATTTATATCATTTTTTTATGTTTTGGCGCTTTTATAGAATAAAAACAATTTTATATAAAAAATAATTATTTTTGCATCGCTTTACTCTGCGAGCTATAACTTTTTTATTTTTTCGCTGATGATGCTGTATGGCGGCTCGTTTTTTGCGGGACAAGATGACGTTTTCAGCGGTACCATGTTTATTTATATCGGTCTTTTTGATCGCGCGTTATTCCACTTTTTGTTCGGCGGTATGATGATAAAGCATTGATTTTTTGCTTCTTTTTTTTTTTTTTTTAAGGGGTTCACTAAAGGGGTTAACTAGTGGGACAGTTTTATAGGGGGGGTCGTTACGGACGCGGCGATACCAAATATGTGTACTTTTATTGTTTTGTTTTTTTTATTTAAAGGAAGAAATGAATTTATTGGGGAATATTTTTTTTTTTTTTTATTTATTTTGGATTTTTTTTTTATAACATGTTTATTTTTATTTTTTTAACTTTTTTACTTTGTCCCAGGGTGGGACATCACTGTATTTTATCAAATCGCTGGTGTGACAGTGTGCACAGCACTCTGTCACACCAGCGATCGCTCAGGCAGTGCAGGACGCTTCCTCATCGCCTGCTCTCAGCAGGCACTGAGGAAGCCGCCTCCCTCCAGGACCCCGGCGCCATCTTGGATCCGGGTCCTGGGAGGGAGGAAGCCCTCAGAACAGCGCGATCACATCGCGCTGGTCTGAGGGTCTCAGGGGGGCGCGCAGGGAGCCCCCACCCTGCGCGATCCTCCCGTGCCCCCAGTACACCGCGATCATGTTTGATCGCGGTGTGCTAGGGGTTAATGTGCCGGGAGCGGTCCGTGACCGCTCCTGACACACAGTCACGGGTGTCACCTGTGATAATCAGCTGACACCCGGCGGCGATTAGCTGCGCTCCCCTCAGGAGCGCAGCTGATCGCCTATGACGTACTATCCCGTCCATGGGCAGAATGGCACGGGTTTTATGGACGGGATAGTACGTCTAATGTCAGAGAGGGGTTAAATGAGGCACGCCAGTTGATACATTCAAGGGTGTACGGATGACCTTCCTTAGAATTTTTCCATTGCTTTGCCTTGTGTGCAGCCTTTAGAAGTGTAAAAGTACCACACAACTACATTTTCTTAATTTTTTATGAGGCATTCCAGTTGGTGCCTGGAAGGATGTATGAATGACCCTGATTGTAATTTTTGGCAGGCTTTGCACTTAGTGCACAGCCTTTATGATTCTAGGAGTATCACTACATGACAATTTGAACAGAATGTGTATGAGGCCCTCATTTATGTCTAATACATGGTGTATCTGAGTCCCTCTTCCATCATATTTTAGTCAATTTTTGCTTCCTTCATAAATTACACTGAAATCTCCAATTTTTTAATAAAAATTTAAATTTTGGTTTACTTTTTTTTTTTTTAATCCTTTGTAAATTTTGCCTTATATACAAGTCATTATACAGGAAAGAATGTTTCTTAACATTCTTTTCCCTTTAAACTTCAATTTCTAGTCGATTTTGAATGTTTTATTGTCAGTCCTTAAAGTGGAGTAAAAGTATGACCCCATTGTTTTCAGCAACGATCTGGGAATTAAAGATGCTTCCAGGGGTCTTCCCCATGCCGCTCTCCATCCATTTCAACCCATTTTCACTGCCCCCCACACCTCCTTGTAGGGTCTGTGGGAAAAATGCTCGGATTTCCCATTGACTCTCTCATTATACTCGTTACTCAAAATGAGCATTAGGAATTGCTCTGTCCGAGTAACGAGCATTTTAGTGCTCGCTCATCCCCAATTGTGATGTGATCCTCAGGCATTTGGCAGTCTGACTGAATCACTGACACCGGCAGAGGGGTGGGGGGATTATGGGAGGGGGAATGGTCATTTGTTATTAACATAATAAAAGTTACATATCCTGATGGTGCTGACCAAGCCCTACTATTAGGGTACGAAAAAATTACCCGACAGATTAATTTTATTGATGCGCAGAACGTTGGCTCAGTGGTTAGCACTGGGGACCTGGGTTCAAAATCCCACCAAGGACAACATCTGCAAGGAGTTTTCTACGTTCTCCCTGTGTTGGCGTGGGTTTCCTCCGGGCACTCTGGTTTCCTCCCACACTCTAAAGACATACTGATAGGGAATCTAGATTGTGAGTCCCAGTGGGGACAGTGATGATAATGTCTGTAAAGTGCTGTGGAATTAATGGCGCTATAAAAGTGAGTAAAATAAACTATATGTAATAAATCGTTCAGTGAACAACACAAAAGATCATCTCATTCATGCAGTGATCAGTATGGTCGCTGGGGGGGATGGTTGGGGGAGGTTCTCCTAAAATAAAAAAAATAAAAAAACCTTCCAATCTGTCATAGGGAGCTCTATAGGTGATGCAATGATCCCTGTGAAATAAAATATCAAATTGCCTCTTCTCAGATGAAGCGAGACCCCTTGCAGTATATAAGGTACCAGGAGGTGCGTCCGGATCGCTGACCGTTACTAGCTTGTTTCTCTTACCTCCTCATCAGAATCATCTGCAAACGCTGAATGTTTGGGTGCACATACATTTTTCTGTTGCAGTTTCTTGGGAAGAATAAGTCCATACCTGTGTAATACAAGATCCAGATGTAAATATTTGGTAGTAACTATACACTAGCATATAAATATAGTCCACTTCACAATCAGTGTCTTAAAACAGCTTCAACATATTTTCTTGTAAAACAAAAACTGCTGAGCAAGTACAAATGGTCTGCAAGTAAGGGTATGTGCAGACGATCAGGAATTGGCGGCGGTGGGACGCAGCGCATGTCCGTTGCGTCCAAAGTGCTGCCAGCTATTGAATGCAGGTGTTTCCGCATGTGTTCACTGAACCGTGCGGACTCACTGCATCCAATGCATTGGACGGGTGAAATTTCACTTGCGGAGGCTCGCGTCTCTGCAAGATAAATAGACATGCTGCGGTCTGGAGAGACGCACTGCATGTCAGTCTCCGCGGGTGAGCCTCGGGCGTCTCCGAACGCATAGTGGGCATGAGATTTCTTGAAATCCCATCCACTATGCTGTAACATCTCGACGCTGTGGGTTGGACACACAAAAAAACTATATTAGATTGGTGACAATTCTTTTTCCACAGGGAAGCAATAGCAGAAGTTACCAGCAGGGGGCACAGTGATCTGATGCCACAATGCAGACCAGGGGTGGTCATGCTGTGAATGGAGTAGGAGCCAGTTTAGATGAATGCCATGGAAGCTGCTGTGCATAGTTGGGGGGAGGCCAGGAGGGCCTGCTTTGGGGTACTGCCCTGATGACCAGGGAAGTAGGACAATGGGAAACATACCGTAATTTTGCACAAGCAAGGCAGGAGTGATGACAGTACTACAGTTACCTTTGGGAGAAGCAGTAATTGCTCTAGTAGACCTTGGAGAGGCCAGGTTCACACATCACCGTTTGCAATGTCTTAGTTTTCTGTCTTTATGTGTCACTTAATCTCCTGACCTGCGTAGGGCTGAGCGTCTATGGCAGGGATCACAACAGAACCATATCGGGGCAGACTGCAGCCCACGGTGACATATCCGGCCTTCTGCCTGTTCCAGTCCGGTCTGAGGACACAGACAGCTGAATGGCTGAAACGGTGGCCCTTGGGCCACACCATGTCCTCCCTGCCGCCATCCATCCGCCACAGCCCACCGTCACAGCTATTTGCATCCTCAGGATGCAGACAGCAGTGAATAAATTGGTGGAGGACGGGGCCGTCAACTCTATCTTCCACCAATCGCTGCTACCCAGTTTCAGTGCATAGGAGACAGGAGCAAAGCCGGGGAACAGGAGCGAGGTGTGGATGTGTTTTGTTTTTTTTCATGGGTATGGGATATATGTATGTATATAGAAGGCTGTGTGAGGGCTCATACTGTAAATAGGAGGCTATGTGGGGGCTCATGTTGCATATATGGAGGCTATGTGGGGCTCCTACTGTATATATGTAGGCTATGTGAGGGTTCATATTGTATATAGGAGGCTACGTGGGGTCTCACACAGTATATTGAGGGATGTCAGCATATTTAATTGTATTAATATTGACCAGAATTAAGTTAATATTAAATTTGAGCAGAATTAATTTCAGTCTATTGGTTAGCCCTCCACAACAGACACTGTATCTCATGTGGCCCTTCAGGAAAATTAATTGCCCACCCGTGAGGTAACCAGATCTGAGTTTCTCATACAGTACATCTATAGACTACCCACTGACGAAGACAGCGGGCCGAAACGCGCATTGGGGCGGACGCCATCTGGGTGCCAGTGACTTTTCTCTGCCATTGTAAGTTATATATCCTCAGTCTACTGACCCACCGCACGACCAGCTCTATCCTCTCCTAGTGTATCCTCACCCATCCCTGTAGACTGTGAGCCCTTGCGGGCAGGGTCTTCTCTCCTTCTGTACTTGTGTGTCCCTTGTATTGCTCACGGTTATTGTACTTGTCTATATTTGACCATTTTCACATGTAAAGTGCCATGGAATAAATGGCGCTATAAAAATGTATAATAATAATAATATAATAAATATTTTTTTTTCCACTTTGGTTATAACTTATTATTCCTATTTTAGTATGCATCACACATACACCCTACTCTGTTGCACTATGCATTTGATATTTTTATATTCACTTTAAGCAATTGTTCTGATGATCTACAAATGATATTTATTATATATATGCACTACCTGTGAATCTGATTCTTGCTCTTTTTAGATTGCACTAGCACTTTTTCCTATATACATTTTGTGATTTTGCACTATTAGATACTGCTGGTGCATATCACTCCTGGCAATTTACTCTGATGTTTACCCTCCCAGTGGTGTCCTTGTTTTGTACTAATTTTAATAATACTTCCATTATATATATATATATATATATATATATATATAATTTTTTTTTTTTTTTCTGTTATTGTAACGGCTTTACTAATAAAAATTTTGTATTTATATTACAATATATGGGACTTTGGTCATTTTTTTCTTTAGCTTTTTTAATCTATAGACTAGAGGGTTCCTTGACTCCCGTTTAGCCCTCCACAACAACATATGTGTGTTATGGTGGGCTTGCCTATGCAGGTAAGGCATCGCTTCCACTTGCGTATAAAATCGTTGAGTGCTATGCAAGGGGGGGGGGGGAAATAAGAACAAAAAAAACAAATTGCACCGCACTCGCTCAATGTTATTCAATGAGTCCTGGTAGTGGAACCTGCATCTCTCAGACAATTGTGGCATCTACTTTTTATATGCCATAAACATCTCAACAGGTAATACTATGTTTTATTGGGGGCCCTGGAAGCAGTTGAATGTGGCAATGCGGCCCTCATACCAGGAATGGTTGTGCACGCCTGGTGTAAAGGACGTCATTGCTGGAGCAGATTATCCAGTACTATGCTATGGGTACAGCGGTCCTTCATAGCTATAGTGACCATTCTGCAGTCGGTTCATCCAATATATTGGTTTTGAGTGTAAGGTAAGAATGTGTGGCCTATTGCTGCCCCCTGCAGGACATTGATAGTTAAAACCTAAGGGCTAAACAAATTTCCATTTGAGACAAATCAATCCAGGCCATCTTCTCGCCATGTATGTGTCCTGTCAGGTGCATGGGCGGATAAAAAATGTCCACTACAAAGACACTACTGACAAGTGTAGGTCACAGAACAACACGTAAAAAAAGGGAGCCAGACATGAAAATGTCAACGGCGTCCTTTGCAGCATGTGCTACATATATCAGGGTTTCTGCCCTATGTGTAGTATAATTCATGTCTGCGCATGCACATCTGCTCAGGCTGGCGTTCATAGGAAATTTACAATGACAGGCACAAGGGTCTCCTGCAGACCTCCACTATCAAATCAGCTGTTATGTGCAGAGAAGATGCAGGCGGTGCTACAGAGGTGTCCGGCGCTGCAGAGGTGTCCGGGGGTGCTGCTGCGGGTGTCTCTGTTGCTGCAGGGGGCTCTGCCGACATTTTGTGAAAGGCCAGAGCCCCCCACAGTTCCTTGGTTTCCTGTGCGGTGGACTCCGGGAAAATGGCAGCCGGGGGTGGCGCATGCGCAGATGGAGATCTCAGGAGATTAGATTTCAGCGCTGAGATCTTATCTCACGAGCTCTTGGTGCAGAGATCTCCATTTGCGCATGCGCTGCCCGCGGCGGCCATTTTTGTTGGTGCTATTGGACACTGGCTGAATCACTAAAGAAGAATCCACTGGATCTTAGCCTGCATTCCTTGTACCAATGCAAGATTTTCACGATATAACCACCAACTCAAAAGACTATATCCACTGACTGATGACACAGGTTTGTAGATCTATAAGGTGCCCAATAGGGAAGATCGATGCTACATGTCCCCTAGATTCCCATTCCTGACCGCGGAGGTTGGCACCCTATATCAATACGCCAGTGGCGCCCCACTCACACGTCGTCTGTCTCTATATTTCCCTACTTGCTTCTAGATAAAGATAAATACACATGAATGCACATATAAGGGACATGAACACATCAGGATGGGTACATAGATTACAACAATGTATTCACTACAGGGTATGGGTACATCTACCAAACCATAATAAGACATAAATAATCAAACTTATCCCAATACTATGCAGAATAGATAGAATAAACATAATACTAGATTGCTGCCAGAGATTCCTGATCACATATGTTGGAGTGAGTGTTTAAAGATGATAGGTACACAAGATGTGTAGTATATGCACTGCTCAAAAAAATAAAGGAAAACACACATACCACATCCTAGATATCACTGAATGAAATATTCCAGTTGCAAATCTGTATTCGTTACATAGTGGAATACGTTGAGCACAATAAAACATAAAAATGATCAATGTAAATCAAGATTAATATCCCATGGAAGTCTGGATTTGGAATGATACTCAAAATCAAAGTGGAAAATTAAATTACTGGCTGATCCAACTTCAGTGGAAATGCCTCAAGACAAGGAAATGGATGCTCAGTAGAGTGTGCGGCCTCCACATGTCTGTATGACCTACCTACAACACATAGGCATACTTCTGAAGAGGCGGAGGATGTTCTCCTGAGGGATCCCCTCCCAGACCTGAATTAAAACATGAGTCAACTCCTGGACAGTCTGTGGTGCAATGTGGTGTTGGTGGATGGAGCGAGACATGATGTCCCAGATGTGCTCAATTAGATTCAGGTCTGGGGAAGGGGCGGGCCAGTCCATAGCTTCAATGCCTTCATTATGCAGGACCTGCTGACACACTCCAGCCACAGGAGGTCTAGCATTGTCCTGCATTAGATGGAACCTAGGGCCCAGTGTACCTGAATGTGGTCTCACAATGGGTCTGAGGATCTCATCCCAGTACTTAATGGCAGTCATGGTACCCCTGGCTAGCACACGGAGGGCAGTGTGGCCCTCCAAAGAAATGCCTCCCCACACCATTACTGACCCACTGCCAAATCGGTCATGCTGAAGGATGTTGCAGGCAGAACATGGTCCACGGCGTCTCCAGACTCTATCATGTCCGTCACATGTGCTCAGTGTTAACCTGCTCTCATCCGTGAAGGGCACAGGGCACCAATGTCAAATCTGCCAATCATGCTGTTCTCTGGCAAATGCAAACTGCCCCACACGGTATTGGGCTGTAAGTACAACACCACTTGTGGATGTCGGGCCCTCATAGAGTCTGTTTCTGACAGTTTGAGCAGACATATGGAAGTTAGTGGACTGCTGGAGGTCATTTTGCAGGGCTCTGGCACTGCTCCTCCTGTTACTCCTTGCACAAAGGCGGAGGTAGCTGTCCTGCTCCTGGGTTATTGCCCTCCTACAGCCCCCTCCACATCTCCCGATGTACTGGCCTGTCTCCTGGTATGTGCGCCACGCTGTGTACACTGTGGTTACAAACAGAGCTATCCTTCTTGCCACATATCGCATTGGTGTGCCATCCTGGATGAGCAGCACTACCTGAGCAACTTCTGTGGGTTGCAACTGGTAGAGACCATCTCATGCTTCTGTACAGTACCTCTAGGGATTAGGGCAATGATAAAATGCAAAAGTGACCAAAACAGCCAAAAAGAATGAGAACTGAGAATTGGTCTGTGGCCACACCTGCAGAACCACTCCTTTATAGGGATTGTCTTGCTAATTTCCTATCATTTCTACCTGTTGTCTGTTCCATTTACACAAGAGCAGGAGAAAAGGTTGATTTCACAGAAGTGTGATTGACTTGGAGTTACATTGTGTTGTTTAAGTGTTTCTTTTTTTTTTTTTAGCAGTGTATATTACAACATGTCCCTTTTGACTACTAAAGTCCATATATCTATGTAATTGAGGTCAGGGGTGAACTACCCATTGTATGAATATATAAAGCAGGGATTTGGATATAAGAAGTGCAAGCTAACTACAGGATATGCATGTGTGGATTCTTTGACCATAGATCTCCTGATGAACTCATTTCCGGTGGCGAAACGCGTTGAGATGGATGTGTGTATAAATGAGTATCATGGCACATGTATTTTTATATCATATGATTATTTATCTTAACATTTATTTATTGGATCTATCTGCTTGATCACAAATCTAAGAGTTGCTGGATTGTCTTTTAATGTGCGAATTGTTGATTTATGAATGTCTGGGAACTTGACCTAGTATTATAGTGCACAACTATGGATCAGTTAAATTAGACATCTACTATATATGGAGCTTTAGTACTGAAAGGGTATATGTTGGAATATACAGTGGGTTCAGAAAGTATTCAGACCACTTTAAATTTTTCACTCTTTGTTTCATTGCAGCCATTTGGTAAATGTAAAAAAGTTCATTTTTTTTCTCATTAATGTACACTCTGCACCCCATCTTGACTGATAAAAACCAGAAATGTAGAAACTTTTGCAAATGTATTAAAAAAGAAAAACTGAAATATCACATGATCATAAGTATTCAGACCCTTTGCTCAGACACTCATATTTAAGTCACATTCTGTCCATTTCCTTGTGATCCTCCTTGAGATGGTTCTACTCCTTCATTGGAGTCCAGCTGTGTTTAATTAAACGGATAGGACTTGATTTGTAAAGGCACACACCTGTCTATATAAGACCTCACAGCTCACAGTGGATGTCAGACCAAATGAAAATCATGAGGTCAAAGGAATTGGCCAAGGAGCTCAGAGACAGAATTGTGGCAAGGCACACATCTGGCCAAGGTTACAAAAGAATTTCTACAGTACTCAAGGTTCCTAAGAGCACAGTGGCCTCCATAATCCTTAAATGTAAGAAGTTTGGGTCCACCAGAAGTCTTCCTAGACCTGGCCATCCAGCCGAACTAAGCAATCGTGGGAGAAGATCCTTGGTGAGAGAAGTAAAGAAGAACTCCAAGATCACTGTGGCTGAGCTCCACAGATGCAGTAGGGCGATGGGAGAAAGTTCCACAAAGTCAACTATCACTGCAGCCCTCCACCAGTCAGGCCTTTATGGCAGAGTGGCCCGACGGAAGCCTCTCCTCAGTGCCAGACATATGAAAGCCCGAATAGAGTTTGCTAAAAAAAACAAAACAAAAAACACATGAAGGACTCCCAGACTATGAGAAATAAGATTCTCTGGTCTGATTGATGAAGATAGAACTTTTTGGTGATAATTCTAAGCGGTATGTGTGGAGAAAACCAGGCACTGCTCATCACCTGCCCAATACAATCCCAACAGTGAAACAGGGTGGTGGCAGCATCATGCTATGGGGGTGTTTTTCAGCTGCAGGGACAGGACGACTGGTTGCAATTGAAGTAAACATGAATGCGGCCAAGTACAGCGATATCCTGGATGAAAACCTCTTCCAGAATGCTCTCGACCTCAGACTTGGCCGAAGGTTCATCTTCCAACAAGACAATGACCCTAAGCACACAGCTAAAATAACAAAGGAGTGGCTTCAGAGCAACTGTGACCATTCTTGACTGGCCCAGCCAGAGCCCTGACCTAAACCCGATTGAGCATCTCTAGAGAGACCTGAAAATGGCTGTTCACCAACGTTCACCATTCAACCTGATGGAACTGGAGAAGATCTGCAAGGAAGAATGGCAGAGGATCCCCAAATCCAGGTGTGAAAAACGTGTTCATCATTCCCAAGAAGACTCATGGCTGTACTAGCTCAAAAGGTGCTTCTACTCAATACTGAGCAAAGGGTCTGAATGATATTTCAGTTTTTCTTTTTTAATAAATTTGCAAAAATTTCTACATTTCAGTTTTTTCAGTCAAGATGGGCTGCAGAGTGTACATTAATGAGAAAAAAAAGAACTTTTTTGCATTTGCCAAATGGCTGCAATGAAACAAAGAGTGAAAAATTTAAAGGGGTCAGAATACTTTCCAAACCCACTGTATATACTACATAGCTAGTGTACCTATCCCCATTAAACACTCACTCGGCTAGTGTAAGCGTTGGTATACTCATGTGGTCATACCATACCAATATGGAGAAAATACATGGAATCCACTAATTGTTTGCTATATCAAATTTTAATGAAGGTCTTCATAAGGCCCCGTCTCACATAGCGAGATCGCTAGCGAGGTCGCAGCTAAACAGCGATCTCGCTATGTCTGACACGTACCAGTGATCAGGCCCCTGCTGTGAATCGCTGGTCGTGTCAGAAATGTCTGGACTTTTTTTGATCGCTGGTCTCCCGCTGGCCAGCACGCATCGCTGCGTGTGACAGGCAGGAGACCAGCGATCAGCTGGTAACCAAGGTAAACATCGGGTTTCCAGAAGCGGGGCTGTGCCTGGAAACCCGACGTGTACCTTGGATACCAGCGCGCTGCTGCAGGGGAGCTGGTAACCAAGGTACACGTCGGGTTTCCAGGCACCGCGCAGGCTGGTATCCAAAGTACACTGCGGGTAACTAAGCGACGTTACCCGCAGTGTCGCTGTCCTGATCGCTGCCTGTTTGGCAGCTCAGCAGCGATCATGTAGCGACACACCAACGATCCTGATCGTTGTCGTGGATCGCTGGTGTGTCGCTATGTGAGACGGGGCCTATAGACTCACTAGGTCAATAAAAAGCTGGAAGGAAAGTAAAAGCACAATAGGGTCTTATCTGGGTATTAGGAGATACCTATAATCACATTTTACTCACCAGATAGAGCCCAAACACAGGCTCATAGAAATATTAGCTGCTGCAGATCCACCGGTCTCCTCGTGACCAGCCAGAGTAAAAAAAAAAATAGGATAAAAAAGTGGCCAGCACGCATCGCTGCGTGTGACAGGCAGGAGACCAGCGATCAGCTGGTAACCAAGGTAAACATCGGGTTTCCAGGCGCAGGGCTGTGTCTGGAAACCCGACGTGTACCTTGGATACCAGGGGAGCTGGTAACCAAGGTACACGTCGGGTTTCCAGGCACCGCGCAGCGCCTGGAAACTTGACGTGTACCTTGATTACCAGCTCCCTGCATCAGTGCGCTGGTATCCAACGTACACTGCGGGTAACTAGGCGACGTTACCCGCGGTGTCGATGTCCTGATCGCGGCCTGAGCTGTCTGTTTGGCAGCTCAGCAACGATCAGGTAGCGACACACCAGCGATCCTGATCATTGTCGGGATCGCTGGTGTGTCGCTATGTGAGACGGGGCCTTAAGGGTACATTTCCACAGTCCAGATTGCCGATGCTTTCGACGCAGCGGAAACCCCACTTCGCCCAAAGCGCCGCCCCCCTTTCTACGCGTGGTGATTCTGCAAGTGTTCATTGAACACATGCGGAATCACCGCATCCTATCCATAGACTATGTGAGGAACTAAGCCGACCGCCACATGGTAGCCTGGGTATCACAACTTCTGATCCCACCGCCGCTACCAAATGTGAAGGACGATCCCCTTTCCTCCCACGTCACCAATGGGACGTAACTCCTCAGGTACAGCTCTCTGGCGCCCCCTTTGTCTCTCAGGTCAGTAAGGGAACTGCACCTAGAGCAAATGGCTGCCGGAGAGGGTGTCCTGTTACCCACTGGGTATTCTAAGATTCGTGATCAGAGTAAAAGCATCAGCCCAAGATTAATTTTATGGTTTAATCGCCTTAAGGGCGCACTAGATAATTACAGAAATATACAGTAAAGCTATACAACGTAATTACAATGGATTTGCAGTCAGAGAAAAAATACAACGATAATGTACAAGGCTTAAAGGTATAAGCTATAGATCAATATTACTGGGTAGTATGGTCATGGGGAGGCGGGAGCTCTGCCATCCCCAGGTAACAGTCTTCAGTTGCTGGATAGTCCCCAAAGCATGTGTTGCTGCACCCTTGGCAAGGTCTGTCCCTTGTGCTTCTTGCTGCTGTGTGAAAATGGATTGCCCCAGCCTGTTCATGGCTACAGTTCTTAAACCTGCTAGGCCCTTACCCTTTGCTTTGAAGCACGCATATTAACTGGCCTGCAATTCATATGGAGCAGGAAATACTGGCCTGAGTCCAAGCCATTCAACATACCAATGACCATCCCATTCAGACACTGGCCTAAACCAATTAGCATATTAAAGCCCTTTTGATTCATAGTGGACATCAAAACCGGTCGTACTGGATATGCTAATAGGCCCTGTGTAGTAAGCAGTCTGTGGCTCTGTGAACTGACAAAATGGAGGCTGGTACAGGCCCTATCTAAGATGGTGGCGGTCCCGACCTCACAGACTATATTATTTATCTTGCAGAGACGGAGCATCTCCGCAAGATAAATAGACATGCTGTGTTCTATAAAGAAGTGAAGCATGTCCGGATTCGTGTGTGTGTCACCCGCGTTTTAGTACATATAGTGGAGACGGTATTTCTTCAAATCCCCTCCACTATGCTGTAACATCTGGACGCTGTGGATTAAACGCTGTGGCAGTACGCAGCGTTCAATCCGCAGCTAATCCGGATGTATTCCTGAACGTGGAAACATACCCTAACATATATACACACACACACACTATGTAAGCAATAGCACCATTAGAAACATGTTTACTCAAAAAATTGGTGACCTGTCTGATACTTATTTCACCTGCTGTATGTTGGTAACGAAATATAAACATTTTTATAGCCATAATCCTATTGTGCTGGAAAATCACGGTATGAAAGCAAAATCCAAAACTGCATTATTTTGTTCAGCATTTCACATCACTTGAAATTTTTTTCACGCTCAGCAGTACATTACATGGTAAAGCAGATGTGTCACACAAAATAACGACTCACCCTCCAAAAAAAAAAAAAAAAAACCCTCATCTGGTTATGTTGATGGAGAAAAAAAAAAAAGGATGGCTCATAAAAGAAGAGAAAGAAATGAAAATGCAAAAAAAAATAAAAAATTTGTTGCATCCTTATGGGGTTAACAGCGTTCATTATGACATTATGACCCAGTCATTTATATAACACACAAAATCAATGTACACTATTTGAATTGCACATTGTACATGACTCTTTAGTACATCCCACACTGGATAAATACTACATACCATAACCTTAAACAAAATACAGATCTTAAATCCTAAACTCACAAGATAAAAAAAAAAAATACATATCACCATAAAAACATCAATCTCAGACTGGCATGATTAAAAAATAAAAGCCTTCTAGAAATATGAGTCCAACAAGTACAGACCCCAGACCAGACATTCAGAAACTCCCCGCCACCCAGTAGCCTCAGGACATCACCTACTGCTGCACCTGGGAGAGTAGTGAACTGCGGGGTCAGCAAAGAGGAGAGCGGTCACCTGGAAAATTTGCTGCCTCTTCTGTGAGAGGTCCCCTCTTCCCCACTTACTTGGTAAAAAAAATAAATAGACTTATCTATAAGTGGCACCTGGACAAAGGCTGTATCAGGTCACACACATGTGCCATGGATCACCCTGCATAAAAAAAACATTAGTGATGCGCAAACGTTCTCAGATAAGGTGTTATCTGAGCATGCTCCATGCTAACAGTGTGTCTTCGTTCGGCGTGCTTGAAAAATAAGTTGAGTCCCCGCGCCTGCATATCTCGCTGCTGTTCGACAGGCAATTCCTGTTTGCGTTGTGACTGACGATCTGTCGCGAGACATGCAGCCGCGGGGACCCGAACATATATATCGAGCACGCCGAAGACACCCGGTTAGCATACGAGCATGCTCACTCATCACTAGTCACCATCTTACCCAGGATTTATATGTACATTGGTACAAATATACCACACATATACAAACACAGTGCGTGCGTGTGTAAGTATATATATATATATATATATATATATATATATATATATATATATATATATACACATACACACATATTGCATGGCTCTAGATGCCACAGCTTGATGATATTCTGACAGCTGCACACCGGTTGCAGGCTGCTCTATTAGCCAAACAACATCCAGCTCCAGAAATACGGACAATGATGACGCAGGAGAGCAGCATTATTATATATATACAGGACATGATACTGTCTGGCGTTGCTTACACCCTGTCACACACAACCTGCGCGGCTGCCACTTACTGCTTCCCGGGAGCCGCCATCTTCCCTGCGCAGTCTACGTGCGCCGTGTCCGCAGCTGCACATTCGGCACATTGTTTTGTGTCATTATCACACAGGTCACACCTTACGTCTATAACTCCATGTCGTGAGATAACGTCTCTTCTACGAGCACAGGTCTGTATGTATTGAAAGTAAATTTGATCCAGTCGTGACGAATCTGCGGACACAAATGGAAATTCAAGCGGAAGCGGCGGAGGGATCTCTGGGAAATGTAGTTTCCGCAGCTCGGAGTCGCGCACGCGCAGAATGAAGAGTTGTTGTCGCCTGCATTGGCGACGTCTATCAAAACCGTGGCCCTGTCTCATAAGGCCTCTTTTACACATCCGTTGTGCGCCTAAGCCAACAACACAATGCGCCATATTTGTAGCAAAAACACCTGGACCCAGTTGTGCGGCTAGAAACTCGTTGGCAACCAGTGCAAAGTCTTCGTCAGGGCCTCTTACTATCATGGGTGGGTAATAATGTCGGGCTTCTAATATGGCCAAGTGACTTTATAAGGCTACTTTCACACATCAGGCGAGAGAGAGAGAGCGCGCTCTGGATCAGTTTTCTGACGGATTTGTCAAGAAACTGGTCCGGTCCCATAGACTTTCATTGTTTCCAGCCGCCTGAAGTGCCGATTCAGGCACTGTCAGGCGTCTCCGGGAAAAAAAAAAAAACGTTACAAAGACTGTCTTGTCCGGCCGCCGGAATGTACAATTCCGACGGATCCGGCCAAAAACAGATGCAACGCAGTGACATCAGGCGCGATCCGGCGCTAATGTAAGTCAATGCTAAAAAACGCATCCGGTACCGGATCCGTTTTTTTAGGAACACGCCGGATCGCGCCTGATTCAAAAAGCCTGATGTGTGAAAGTAGCCTAAGGGTATGTGCACACATTAAGTATTTGGTGCAGAAATTTCTGCATCTCTTGCAGGAAAACGCACCTTTTTTTTTACTGGCGTTTTTGTTGCAGATTTTTTCCACACTCATTGACATGCTGCCAATTACATATAAGCAGCGCGAGTCTTCAGGATCCTTGATCACTTTGCCGGCAATAGGAAACCCTTTAGGTATTTGGACAAATCTGCACTGGAAAAAAAATGCAACATGTGCACACAGCCTTGCCCTTGCATCTATTATAGTTACGCCCCTACCTGGGGAATATATTACTCTGTAGCGCCATAGCATGCAAATATGAAACCTCAATATGAAAAATTGAGAAAGCTTAGCGCATAAAATGGCCAATTTATGTCTACCTGGAAGCCACGGTAAGGCGTTTTTCATTTTCCAGGACCTAAACCATAAAACTGGCCATTTTATGTGCTAAGCTTTCTCAATTTTTCATATTTCTAATGCAGTATTGCAATTCATTTTTCAGGCTTCATATTTGCATGCTATGGCGCTACAGAGGGCTGCCTTTTTTGTTTGTGTGTATATGAGTTGGTGACTCAGGTTAAGCATCTGTTCACACTTAGTTTATGTTTGGATGTGACCGTCAGTTTTTTAAAATTTGGGGAAAATATTAGACATCCATCTATTGTGGCTTAATTTTTATTTTTTTTTTAAACGGGCACAAGGTTCTTAATTACAGGGTTTTCTTGGCTCCACACAATTTTCTGCAGTCGCCTGTATAACTTGCACACTGTCAGGACTTCACTCTTTTGTCATTTTGAGAGGTTGGCAGATTTGCGTACTGTACGTTACGTGCCGACTAGTCTCTCATCCGCTTCTCTTAATAGAACTTTGAGAAAAGCAGGAATAGTTGCTAGTCGGCACGTGACCGCCAGGATGCAAATCTCATGACAACTGCCCAAGCAGGCAAAAAAGCGCAATCCTGACCATGTGCATGTTGCACAATGTGAGGGTATGTGCACACGTTGCAGATTCGTGTGCAGATTTTTCCGCGTGGAATCTGCAGAATCCACAGGTACAATGAACTGGGTTTACCTGCGTATTCATTGCGGTTTTGCCCTGCGTTTTTACACCTGTGGATTCCTATAATGGAATAGGTGTAAAAACGCTGCGGAATCTGCACAAAGAATTGACATGCTGCGGAAAATAAACCGCTGCGTTTCCAGAATTTTCCGCAGCATGTGCACAGCGTTTTTGTTTTCCATAGGATAACATGGTACTGTACATCCCTTGGAAAACTGCTGCGGATCCGCAGGGCCAAATCCGCAGACGAATCCGCAACATGTGCACATACCCTTAGGGTATCTGCAGACGTTCAGAAATTGGCTGACAGGAGATGAACTGGTCAGTGTGGGAAACTTAATTGTTTCCCAGCTATTGAGTTCACTTCAGGTCAGCCAGGGACTCCGCACAGCCTCAGTGATGTCAGAGGGAGTCCCCGGCTGACCTGAAGTGAACTCAATAGCTGGGAAACAATCAATTAAGCTTCCCACACTAATCAGTTCATCTCCTGTCAGCCGGGGTGGCTGCAGGGGTTTACAGCAGGGCTGGTCGCATTAGCATCGGTCCCTGCTGTAAACCTGTTAACCCCTTCAGATGGATTGCAGCGTGGGACCTGACTGAACGCCTGAGAGGTATGGATATTGTTGCTTTTTTATTTTATTTTTATTACAGGAGAACAAGGGATTCACAAGGATTACCAGTGCAATAAAATGTGGTCAAAAACTGTGTATTTATTTCATTAAAATAATTTTTAATTAATGTGTGTTTTTTTAACCATTTAATACAATAGGATTAATAATGGATAGTTGTCTAACTGAAAACTCTCCATTATTAACCCGGCTTAATGTCACCTTCCAATGGCAAGGTGGCATTAACCCATTATTAACCCATTAGCCACGCTAAAGGCAATGGGAATAGACGGGCTAAGTGCCAGAAAAGGCGCATCTAATAATAGATGTGCCTTTTCTGGGGTGGCACAAAAACAATGCTCCTTCCCTAGGCTAATAATATCTGTTCTTAGTCACTGGCTTTCCCTGTCTGGCGGAGAAAATACCACGGGAGCCTGTTGTGAATGGGTTTGAGATGAGTTCTGAGCAGAGGCTCCCTCTGGTGGTTACAAGCGGTACTAGTGAGGATTGGGAATCAGGTGTTACTGATTGGTCTTATTTAAGGGAATCATTTTCCCATCAGGGTTGCGGTGATCAATTGTTCTGGTCTGAATCCTTCTTTCCAGTTTCCCTTGTAGCCTGCTGTGTCGTGTCTGCATCTCCTGCTATCAGATAAGACAATTTCTTATTTTGTGTTTTTGCTATATTTTTGCATTTTGTCCTGCACTTCTGTGGGGGCCTTCTGGGTCCCCTCCGGGGGCTTTTGCCCTCTCAGTTTAGTCCAGCCACTGTGTTTTGTACTTTTGCTTTTTGCAGTTTTTTCAGTGGCTGCTGTTTTTGTTACACCAGAGAACTAATTTAGGTGGTAGAGGTCGTGTGATCTCAGGTGATTTTGAAATTAGTAGAGTTGGTGTTTTTCAGGGTTTTTCTGGGATTGCAGTAATACCCCTTTCCCGCCTTTTCTATTTAGATAGTTTGGGCCCCCCGTTTCTCATATATTTTTTTTCTGTGAGTATTTCCCCTTCTAACCCCCATTAATGTTTGGGGGGTTTTTTTTTCTTTGGGGTTTTGTCCGGGGTAGCTTTCCTATTTCTATCTTTAGGGGTAGTTAGTTTTTAGGCTGTGACGAGGCGTCTAGGACCCTCTAGGAACGTCCAGGGCCAGTTGCGGTGGTTTGTCAGGGGACTGCAAACTCATAGATTCCAAGCTTGGGGGTATTTCCTTTTTTTCCCGCACTCCTCACTACGTAACATAAACGTATCACCGGCCCAAAAAAAATTGTATGGGACTCAAGAAGGAAAAAAAAATTTTGAAGAAGAAAAGTTGTCAAGATATTTTTCTGTTTGTTGCATTTTTTTTTTTTTTTTTTTTTTTCCCCGTATCTTGGGGGTGGGGGGGACTTTCTCCCCAAAGGGGTTTCCTTGTCTGGCCGTGTGGGCACTTCCCCTGAGGTTCAAGGGATTGTGCATATCTTTCTGGGTTGCCCGTTGTGGAACCTAGGATCCCCAGCCAGATTTGTTTTTTTGGGGGTCGAGCTAAGTTTCAGAATTTTTAAAAATAATTTTAAATTGTTTTTGCCTTAAAATCTAAGTCCTCAGGAAACCCGCCAGCAGTTCAAATTTTCTCTCTCTCCGCGCGGGGATCCTCAGGATTGGGCTTTTTCCCTCACACCCGGGATCCTGTTTTATGGTTTTGT
>JARQOD010000002.1:585403262-585499281 GCA_033576555.1 Oophaga sylvatica
ATAGGCAGGAAAAATGTCCCAATAGGCAGCATTGGTTCCTAATAGGCAGGTAAATATCCAATAGGCAGCATAGGTCCCCAATAGGCAGGTAAATGTCCCCAATAGGCAGCACAGGTCTCTAATAGAGAGCATTGGTCCCTAATAGGCAGGTAAATATCCCAATAGGCAGAATATCTCCCCAATAGGCAACATAGGTCCCCAATAGGCAGCATAGGTCTCCAATAGACAGCATAGGTCTCCAATAGACAGCATTGGTCCGTAATAGGCAGGTAAATATCTCAATAGGGAGCATATGCCCCTAATAGGCAGCATAGGTCCCCAATAGGCAGCATAGGTCCCCAATAGTCAGCATAATCCCCAATAGGCAGCATAGTCCCCAATAGGCAGCATAATCCCCAATAGGCAGCATAGTCCCCAATAGACAGCATAGTCCCCAATAGGCAGCATAGTCCCCAATAGGCAGCATAATCCCCAATAGGCAGCATAGTCCCCAATAGACAGCATAGTCCCCAATAGGCAGCATAGTCCCCAATAGGCAGCATAATCCCCAATAGGCAGCATAGTCCCCAATAGGCAGCATAAACCCCAATAGCCAGCATAGTTCCCAATAGGCAGCATAATCCCCAATAGCCAGCATAATCCCCAATAGGCAGCTGTTGTGAATGTGCTAGAAATGAATTCTGAGCAGAAGCTCCCTCTGGTGGTTACAAACAGTACTGAACTATCCAATGAAGATTGTGAAGATTGGCGATCAGGTGTTACTGACTGGTCTTATATAAGGGAGGTTCCCTCCCATCAGGGTTGCCGGTGATCAATTGTTCTGGTCTCATCTTTGATTCCTGTTCACTTTGTAGCTTGCTGTTTTGTGCCTGCATCTTCTGCTAACAGATAAGACATTTTCTTCTTTAGTTTTTTGTGCTTGCTTTTTGCATTTTGTCCTGCACTTCTGTGGGGGTCTGCCGGGTCCCCTCCGGGGGCTTGTGCTCCTCTCAGTTTAGTTCAGCCACTGTTGTTTGTTCATTTGCCTTTTCCAGTTTTTTCAGTGGCTGCTGTTTAGTTTTGTTACACCAGAGAACTAATTTAGGTGGTAGAGGTCGTGTGATCTCAGGTGTTTTTGTAATTAGTAGAGTTGGTACTTTTCAGGGTTTTTTGGGATTGCAGTAAGTGTCCTTCCTATCCTTTTCTATTTAGGAAGTTTGGGCCCCAACGTTTGCTCATACTATTTTCTGTCTGTGTCTGTATTTCCTTTTGTCTAACCGCCATTACATGTTTGGGGGCTTTCTATGTTCTTTGGGGATCTGCTCCGGGGCAGATAGTTTTCCTCTTTCTGTCTTTAGGTGTAGTTAGCTTCTCAGGCTGTGACAAGGCGTCTAGGACCAACGTAGGTACGCTCCACGGCTGCCTTTAGTTGTGGTGGTTAGTCAGGGTACTGCAATCCCATAGATTCCAACCTCTCTGGTGTATTTCCTTTTTTGCCTGCTCTCCTCAGCTGCCAAATCATAACAGGCAGCATAGTCCCCAATAGGCAGCATAATCCCCAATAGCCAGCATAGTCCTCAATAGGCAGCATAGTCCCCAATAGGCAGCATAGGTCTGCATGATAGACCGGGCCCGGCGTTAAAAAAAAAAAAAATACCAGTACTCACATCCCCTGCTGCTCTGAAGAGGTACCCACTCGACTCTGTCTCTGAATGAGATCACATCTTGGAATTTCATCTATATGTAGAGTTGTGAACATTATATAATATATCCTTCTGCACACATGAAAATACTCCATGATATTATAGGCAGACACGGAGAGGGCCCTTGTGTAAGTACAAAATGACTTTACAGTCTAAGTCAAGGCCGGGTCAGACGTGCGAGAAACTCAGACGAGTCTCGCAGGTCAACACCCGGCACTACCACAGGCACTCGGATCGGAGTGTTTAGCTGCATGTTTTT
This sequence comes from Oophaga sylvatica, assembly GCA_033576555.1. Classification (NCBI taxonomy): domain Eukaryota; kingdom Metazoa; phylum Chordata; class Amphibia; order Anura; family Dendrobatidae; genus Oophaga; species Oophaga sylvatica. Next base: position 585,405,204 of record JARQOD010000002.1, read on the forward strand.
CTATGCAGCTGAGCGCTCCGATCCGAGTGCCGGCGGCAGTGCCGGGTATTGAGGTGCGAGACTCGTCCGAGTTTCTCGCACGTCTGACCCGGCGTAATAGTTCATCGTAATGCACTCGTTGTGTCTATGACAGAAGCTGCTTTGGAGATGGAAGCGGTCCTCTCACCTCTTGGGCCCCTGTTCGGCTGCACAGGTGGCATCAATAGTATGTCCACCATGGCATTATGTCCAAGACCTCAAACACGGCTTTATTGACACATCAGTATTTTTGATCAGCATTTGCATGCCTTTACAAGATGTGTCTCCAAAACACAGAGCAGATGTCCATCTTTCGATTATAGTTTTTCTCTATAAGTTCTAGTCCCGGTTCTGCCCTACAAGCACTGATATAAAATACTGACATGTGAATAAGCTCTAACTTTGTTACCTTCCCCTGCAAGCCTCAAAATTATCATTTCCGCTATCTAGTTAGCTTCAGAGTTGCCCTTGCAAGCGCTAAAGCAAAGAGCTTACAAGCATGCTCTCCTTTCCTAGGAAACCGGCCACCTCTGACAGACTGTAGAAGGGACTGGTAACCTAAGGAACAAGCAGTAAACTCTACATTTAAAAATCCCTCTGTTTTTGAGAATGAAGACTATTTTCTATAGGAGGTAAATTGCAAAGTTGCTTGTTTTTGCATGCACTTTGCAATTTTACACATTTAACAAATTTAAACAAACTCTTTAAGAATTAAAAAAAACATGACATTAATAAGGTTTTTTTTTTCTGATTATCACTTGCTTATATTTCACACTTTTTAACACAGTTCAGGAGTAGAAGTATTCTTAATTCAATCATCACAAGTACGAATCCTGCTAACAATGTGTGAGAATTCGCCACAAGTCCTTATAGTGTGTCATATTCTATTAGGAAATCATAATCTCAGTATATAGTTATGTACGGGCAGTTTAATATCTTTTAGAAGATTATTCCTGGAAACATGGCCGCTTCTCCTTAATTGTGCCTCTACAGGAACCCGAAGCCGAGAACAGATTATCTTTGGGATCAGGTAGCACAATAACAAGAGCATCTTATCGCAGAGCAATCAGTACGACAGCTCTGACCCGCTATTGGCAGCGTATTATCGGCAAGATAAAATAACAGACAGATGTCTTTTCCCAAACTTTTATTTTATTAAAAATATGTTGTTACTTGGAATGTTATTACATAGATGGGATCTCTCAGACTCCATTCAGAAAATCTTAACTAGTTCACTGCTATAGAGACAGAAATGCTGAACGATGGGCTCAGCTTCAGTGTAGCGAGTGTCAGAGATACTTAATGGTTAATGACAAGACCATATCATTATCATTATTAGTATTATTGCTGCAATTGTAATTATATTATTAAATAACACCCAATAAGGACCAAGAGACAAATTAGGCTCCTTTGGTGACCAACACAAACCTTGACTAGGCAACCCCTCTCTTTGATGTTTTCCAATCTTAACTATTAAAGATCTATCCTGAGGAGAGGTCATCAATATATACTGTAAACTATTCTTACTTTTGCAATCATCAATATATAAGTGCTGGACAACCACTTTATTGCATGTAAAATGAGCTAGAATGCATCAGTAGCTCTATAAACAGACAAGCCATGTCAGTGCTCCTGTAATAACATGCTAGGTACTTTGCTTCCTAAGACGGCCACCCACAAAGCGTATGAGTTTCAGCTCCATAGCAGTGCCATCCATAGTGATCCAGCCAGCCGCAGTCCCTACCGACAACTCTTTCAAAGTAGGCAACATATGGAAGGAATTATACGTGGCCAAACACGTTAGAAAGCAGCTTCCGACCATCCCAAACACATGTATGTTGAGTTCTGCTGAAAATGCATGTGTTCTCAATGGAGACAGAAGAATAAACCGCTGCTAGACTTCTCTGCTGGCGGCTCTTTTGCAGTGAGAACAAAGAATCCGACATGTTGGAATCCAACATGCTCCTTCTCTACCATGACATTCTATCAGTGTAGAGTTTGGACACCCCTCATACACATTAGAAGGCAAAGGGTTTGGCCAACATTCATCTGTTAAGTATGGCCACCTTATAACTTACACACCTGTCCCTGGATCTTATACCTTCACTTTGGTCCACTGCCTTCTGTTATGTTCCACGTCGGGATTTGCAGGTTTCCTGGCGTAAGTCATAATCTCTCTAGGCCCTTTAAGGCCCATCAGGACACACACCTGTGTCTTCATATTGTTATTCAAGACTTTAGTTTGTTGCTCTCTTCTTGTGCACACTAGGTTACTTGCTTCTATCTCAGCTGCTCTACTGACTTTGCTGCATACATTTTTCTGTTCCCAAGATTCCTGAGGGTGTCTTGTCCTCACTCTCCATGTGTCATCCTGCCAGCTGCACTGACACTCGGGGCCCATATACCAACCCGGACCTGGGGCTTAGTGGGTACACTTCACCAAATGTGCCATAATAATAATGTTTTGATTTAGCCTACACACTCACATGGGTAAAGTACAAACCAGGTGAGACACACCTTAATTCAAAAGTTCCCATCTCAGACTAGGAAAGTCGCTGATTTGCCCTTGCCTGACCAATGTGGTTGGCACCCTATAATTGCGAAATCGTGCCCCCACTCATTGTCAACTGACCCTGAATGTCCTTAAATGCACCCTCATTAAAAACAATGTGCAACACCAAAGCAATATTGACTATAGAAAGAAATACACATTAGGCCCCTTTCACACGTCCATGTCTCCGGTACGTGTGGTGACAGTTTTCACACGTACCGGAGACACATACACACATAGACCCATTCAAATCAATGGGTCTATGTAGATGTCAGTGTGTTTTCACGGACCGTGTGTCTGTGTGCAAAACACGCAGACATGTCCGTTTTCACACGGACCGGAAAACGTCCCCCACACAAGCACACAGAGAACACACTTTGATGTCCTCCATGTGCACGGACGGCCGCCGGGGAAGTAGCGCTACTGTAAGCCGCTGTCCCCCTGTGCCGGCATCAGCACCAGCTGCAGGGGGACAGCGGCTTACAGTAGCGCAACTTCCCCGGCGGCCGTCCGTGTGTCTGTGTGGTACTGATGCGGCACACACACGGACACACAGACACTGATATCTTTGGTACAGGTTTTTCCAGTACCGGAAATATCAGGACGTGTGAAAGAGGCCTAAATTAGAGGATGAGGCACAGGCCTATGAACGTGTTCACACAGTCGCACAGGAAAGACGGAGGAAAATGAACAGAACTAAAAAAACAAAAGGAAGAAGTGGAAACCTCTCAGACCCAAAACGAAGGAGAAAGTGCTAGAGAGGAACACACACAAACAGACCATAGAAAGCAACTTAGATTACTAAAACAAAATAATCTCTATCTAGGGAGCTGGAACTCCAAACACCATCAACCTTGTAGTATAGCCAGCAAAGAAAGCAGGTGCAAGGTGAGTATAAATAGACCCTCATAAGCTGTGATAGGACAGAACCAAATAGGGAAGTGAGAGACACCTGAATAGAAGCAAAGAAAGGATAGAAAAGAAAAAAAAAAGAAGCATCAACAGTTGGACAGAGACCAAAGAGGCTGTGGCTCAGTAGAAATGGAAACAGACCATGCAGCAAGAGGTGACCGGATCAAATCCTGAAACCAAGGCATGATAAATAACTGCAGAATGAATATAGTCCAAACACATGAAAGGCTAAGTGATTGTCCAGACTGATGGATGCCCACAGTAAGCCAGACTGATAGGTGAATAATAATTGTCAGGAATAAAAGGCAAAGAAGAGGATTTCATCAAGACTGGAGTTTCAATCCATAGTCCCCCATAGAAAGCCTCTTAATAAATTTGTCGCATCTTTCAGCTAACGTATGCACCACTGCCAGAGAATGAATTGCAGTCCATATATATCTTCACACTCTTTCAATTTGTATATTTAAAAATGCTCAGGTGTCGAAGTAAAAGGTCACAACACGATTCATCTTGCCATATTCAGTTCCTTTCTATTCACATTTGGTTTGGTGCTGGCACAGAGACCAGGGTTGGTGACTGTGTGTTCTGCATTTTCTGGCTGAGCTCCATTAGTGAAAGGCAGGTGAAAGCCCAATTATAGAGATGTTCTGCTGGAATGGAGCCGTGTCTCCAGACCACTCCTCTGGGAATACCTGAAACATATCAGTCACGTATTATAAGATGTCTTGGCAATAAGTCAAATAACACTCCTTATATTAAATCCCATCATAATATAATCTGTCACCATGTGTAACTGGCCAAAATGTGTGATGTATTGGTTCTGAACATATATACAGTATTTTCTGATATACTTATCAGCTAACCCCTGTCCCCCCTCCAGCAATGTATTCCTTGGTATAAATTGCCAATTCCGACAAATATTAGTTAATGGGATAACATTAGTCTAAAAATCTAATTTGTAAACCCAGTGCATAGAAAGCTCACATGGCCCCCATCCTCGGCTTTAACTACTCTGTTCCTGCATGGAGCCTTAGTAATAGAAAATCGATTTAAGGGTACGCTATATTTACCTTTAATATACTTAGTAAGGATCTCTGGATTGAACTGTACAGACTGAGCAGTGGGGTCAAAATACAATATCTTCCGTATCAAATCACTATTCACTTTCTACAAGTATAAAAAGAAATGATGTTAGAATTAGATTATTAAAGGAGTTGTCCAGTTAAAAGGTTGTTATCACCTATCTGCACGATAAATGATTATGGAGCACCCGCCAGGGCCCGGGGGTACTTGGTACGGGTCCGGTTCTTAAGGGGATGTGTCACGGCAGCAGTGACTTGGTCCATGGCCCTGGGCGTCCAATGAAAATGATAATAAGGGGATGATAACGTTTATGAAAGATAGTTCGTGACGCCACCTGTGGTATTCGGCAATTAGATGTTAGCTGACGCTGCTTGAAGAGACCGCTGGGGCTGATGATGATGCAGCAGAGTTGTTACAGCTCTCCACAGGTAGAGCTAAGCCCCAGGGCAGTAATAGTGTAAAATGATGGTTGTAGTGCAGGGCTGAGGTGCCGCAGCAAATAATTTTGAGGACACAGCAGGGTGCAGTCTTTTCAGTTTACGCACAGTTTTTACAATCCCCAGCCGGGGTGCTGTGTCCTCCAGGGAGGTGGTCCAGAAAGCTCTCAGGTAAATTGGGGTACACCGTGTCAGAACCCCCTTCAGATGTTCCTTTCCTGGCCGTCTCTCTGTGCTGGCTCCCTCTTCTCCTGCCCTGCGCCTTCACACACAGTGTCCCAAGCCAGCAGCCTTGGATCCTGACGGGCAATGTACACTAGGTCCACTTGATCCTATATGATTGCCTTTTCAGTGAATGTGTGTGGATGTGGCTCTAGCACGTGCAGAAACTGCAGCCTCCGGTTAGCTAGCTGAGTCATTAGTTTCTCCACTAGACTGGGGCCGGTCCCCTAACTGCGACCTGGTCCCTCTACCCGACTACAGTCAGCGTGGCTACAGGCCCCACGGGTGGATTGCTCACTACCCGTGCCCCGAGGACCCTTTATTCCTCCTTCAGGAGTCATCCTCTCTCTCTTCTTCCTTACTCTATTCATTCTCTTCAAAAATAGGTATATATTAATATACCCAAAAATGAGAGCAGATAATAATATATAATTAATTATTTTTATTTGTCAAAAACAAAATTCAATTTAATACGTAACAAAATTAGACAATATTAATTCAAGTAACGGTGCAAGATAAAAGGGACAATTCGCATCCATAGACTATATATGCTGCATGGTAACGGTTCATAGGTTCCTCATGTCTATAGTGGAAAAATGTCCAACAACACGTAGCTGCATGAGGATATAATGATAGTCTGTGCCTATTTGTACTTAACAACCATTTAACAAAGTGACAATTGTCACTAACATTCAAGGTGTAACACAAAGCGGCCAGACATATACAGAACTATATGAGGACAACCGAAGCCATTACCTGTGTTTCAGCAATCAGAGAGAATAGTTGGAGCTCCTGTCCCTCAGGCCCCGACATGCATGTTTCGCCCAGCTTCTTCGGGGGCGTGTATTAGAGGCACAAGTGCGTGAGGTTAAAAAAGGAGCTTCAACCAATCAAACTGATGGGTTACTAATGTTAAGTTGCTGCCACCTGTGAATATGCTCGGCGCGTGTCTCGTTGTTGCCCTTCCCCATCTAAATCATGGCAATTAGGGGGCGGCCTCGGTGAGTCAGCAGGAACTGGTCATCAGTCACATGACCGCCCTCTGCTTCATCAGCGTCACTAGCCGCCCGCGTCATGCCAGGGGCGGGCTCCAACTCGCACATGCGCACTAAACACTGCGGCAGCAAAATAAATGTGTACGCAATGTGATCAGCGTCATTGTCTGATAACGTCACCCTAAACATGGGGGTAACTCACGCATGCGTACTAAGCATTATGAATAGTAAATAGAAGCGAAGATGAATTCAATACAATAATATGAATAGCAGCCCAAAAGGTTAATCAGAATATTGAGACGTATTAATAGAGGATATACCTCATTATCTGAATCATATTACCAAAAGCATTTAGTTATCAAGAATTGTGAAAAAAGATCAAAAATAAAGTAAAAGAAAAATATAAGGATAACTAGACATTAGCCCAGAAATCCGTTATATCACAATCGAAAAACACACATTATGATATCTCCACTTAATTACCTCAATGTAAAACTATACCAAAGAACAATATATATATATATATATATTATATAAGAGATATATCTCTATATAATCAAATTGAGGAATCACCGGTCATTCACATATATAGATGGAGACAAGAATTTTGTCCATATATCAATGGAGATTCTTCTTAATATGGTCATCCCGGAATGATGGGTTTAAATTGTGATAATTTTTCTTTTTCTTTTCCATTTTCTTCTTGTCATTGGTTTCGTCTTTTATTCGATTTTGCTGCTATTTCAAGATCTTCAATATCGATGTGGATCACCCCGCTTCGACCATCAGTAAATCAGAGAAGCTCACAAAAGGAAAAAAATATATATACAGGTAAGTAAAAAATTTTTTGTTAAAAAAAAAAATTATATAAAACTGTTTCCAATAAGGTGCGCCAAGAAAGCACAGAAAGCTGTGGATAAGGAACTAGGAAATGAAGGACAGTTAACATGAGCAAAATTTACTGCCAATAAACCACTACAGAAAAGCCCCAAAACCGGAGTTTTCATTCAACCCCTGAGGGTTAAGAGATCCAAGTCGAAAAATCCATTTACATTCTAATTTGGCCAACTCCTTAGCCAAATCTCCACCCTAAAGCCTATTTGGATCATATCAATTCCCTTGATTTTTAGAAAGTGAGCTTTACTTTGATGAAATCTCTTGAAGTGCCTCGGGAGAGTTTTTAACATTGTTTCATCCACAATGGTTTTGGCTTTTTCAATGTCCAAGCAGTGTTCTCGTGTACGGATTTTTAATTCACGAGTAGTTAGTCCAACATATATTTTATTGCATGGACACGAAGCCTGATAAATAACCCCCTTGGATGTACAAGTAATATGTTTGCGGATATCAAAGGTTCTGGAACCATCATGGTTTTTGAATTTTTTCCCTTTAGTTAAATTGGCACAAGCTTTACAGAAGCCACAGGGAAAAAAAACCTGGATTGTCATGAATGTTAGTTATATTTGGCCCAAAATGTCTATGGACCAATTTATCTCGAATTGTTGGTGCACGTCTAGCCACTAGGGATGGACGTGAATCCAAAATACGACCTAATATGGGGTCGGTAAGCAAGACATTCCAATGCTTGTTAATCACTTTTCTAAATTCATTCCATTGGTTGTGAAAAGGAGTGATAAATCTCACGGTGTCTAAGTCAGATTTGTTTTTCTGGGATTTAACCAATAAGGACTCTCTTGTGGCTTGTCTTGCTCTCATATAACCTCTACGGATGTTCCTTTTACTATAACCACGCTCTTCAAAACGCTGGGTAAGTTCTTTGGATTGTAATTCAAACTCGGTATTGTCCGAGCAAATGCGTTTTACCCTTAAAAACTGCCCAATAGGTATCCCTTGGATCAAATTCTTTGGATGGAATGAATTGGCATGTAATAGGGAATTTGAAGCCGTCTTTTTACGAAAGACGGTTGTAGATAGCTGTCCATTGTCTGAGGTGGAGATCAAAATATCCAAAAATTCGATACTGCGACCAAATTTATACGTTAAGTGTATGTTATATGGATTGTTGTTCAAAATTTTTATTATATTTTCCAATTCGTGAACAGGACCATCCCAAATAAACAAAATATCATCAATGAATCGAATCCAATTATGGATTCGATCCATACCCATTATACTGTCATTCTGAAAGATTTCTCGTTCCCAAAATCCCATGAATAGATTAGCATACGAGGGGGCACAAGAGGCCCCCATCGCAGTCCCCTGTAGCTGTAAAAAAACTTTTTTATTAAAAGTAAAGACATTATGTTTCAGGACGAAGTCTAATAATTGAATCAATAAATTGGCCAATGGTTTTTGTATGTTACTAGATTCAAGAAACCATTTCACTGCTTGAATTCCATCTTCATGTTTTATAGAGGAATATAGAGCCTCAACATCGGCTGTCACTAATATCATTTCATCATTTAACTGTATATGATTCAACCGATTGAGAGCTGCTGTAGTGTCTTGTATATAAGAAGGTAATTCCTGCACTAATGGTTTAAAAAAAAATTCTATTATATCGCAGATGGTCTCACATAGACTTTCATTGCCTGAAACAATTGGTCTACCGGGGGATTTGTTAAATCTTTGTGAATCTTAACTGTCCTTCATTTCCTAGTTCCTTATCCACAGCTTTCTGTGCTTTCTTGGCGCACCTTATTGGAAACAGTTTTATATAATTTTTTTTTAACAAAAATTTTTTTACTTACCTGTATATATATTTTTTTCCTTTTGTGAGCTTCTCTGATTTACTGATGGTCGAAGCGGGGTGATCCACATCGATATTGAAGATCTTGAAATAGCAGCAAAATCGAATAAAAGACGAAACCCCCTCGTATGCTAATCTATTCATGGGATTTTGGGAACGAGAAATCTTTCAGAATGACAGTATAATGGGTATGGATCGAATCCATAATTGGATTCGATTCATTGATGATATTTTGTTTATTTGGGATGGTCCTGTTCACGAATTGGAAAATATAATAAAAATTTTGAACAACAATCCATATAACATACACTTAACGTATAAATTTGGTCGCAGTATCGAATTTTTGGATATTTTGATCTCCACCTCAGACAATGGACAGCTATCTACAACCGTCTTTCGTAAAAAGACGGCTTCAAATTCCCTATTACATGCCAATTCATTCCATCCAAAGAATTTGATCCAAGGGATACCTATTGGGCAGTTTTTAAGGGTAAAACGCATTTGCTCGGACAATACCGAGTTTGAATTACAATCCAAAGAACTTACCCAGCGTTTTGAAGAGCGTGGTTATAGTAAAAGGAACATCCGTAGAGGTTATATGAGAGCAAGACAAGCCACAAGAGAGTCCTTATTGGTTAAATCCCAGAAAAACAAATCTGACTTAGACACCGTGAGATTTATCACTCCTTTTCACAACCAATGGAATGAATTTAGAAAAGTGATTAACAAGCATTGGAATGTCTTGCTTACCGACCCCATATTAGGTCGTATTTTGGATTCACGTCCATCCCTAGTGGCTAGACGTGCACCAACAATTCGAGATAAATTGGTCCATAGACATTTTGGGCCAAATATAACTAACATTCATGACAATCCAGGTTTTTTTCCCTGTGGCTTCTGTAAAGCTTGTGCCAATTTAACTAAAGGGAAAAAATTCAAAAACCATGATGGTTCCAGAACCTTTGATATCCGCAAACATATTACTTGTACATCCAAGGGGGTTATTTATCAGGCTTCGTGTCCATGCAATAAAATATATGTTGGACTAACTACTCATGAATTAAAAATCCGTACACGAGAACACTGCTTGGACATTGAAAAAGCCAAAACCATTGTGGATGAAACAATGTTAAAAACTCTCCCGAGGCACTTCAAGAGATTTCATCAAAGTAAAGCTCACTTTCTAAAAATCAAGGGAATTGATATGATCCAAATAGGCTTTAGGGGTGGAGATTTGGCTAAGGAGTTGGCCAAATTAGAATGTAAATGGATTTTTCGACTTGGATCTCTTAACCCTCAGGGTTGAATGAAAACTCCGGTTTTGGGCTTTTCTGTAGTGGTTTATTGGCAGTAAATTTTGCTCATGTTAACTGTCCTTCATTTCCTAGTTCCTTATCCACAGCTTTCTGTGCTTTCTTGGCGCACCTTATTGGAAACAGTTTTATATAATTTTTTTTTTTAACAAAAAATTTTTTACTTACCTGTATATATATTTTTTTCCTTTTGTGAGCTTCTCTGATTTACTGATGGTCGAAGCGGGGTGATCCACATCGATATTGAAGATCTTGAAATAGCAGCAAAATCGAATAAAAGACGAAACCAATGACAAGAAGAAAATGGAAAAGAAAAAGAAAAATTATCACAATTTAAACCCATCATTCCGGGATGACCATATTAAGAAGAATCTCCATTGATATATGGACAAAATTCTTGTCTCCATCTATATATGTGAATGACCGGTGATTCCTCAATTTGATTATATAGAGATATATCTCTTTATATATATATATATATATATATATATATGTTCTTTGGTATAGTTTTACATTGAGGTAATTAAGTGGAGATATCATAATGTGTGTTTTTCGATTGTGATATAACGGATTTCTGGGCTAATGTCTAGTTATCCTTATATTTTTCTTTTACTTTATTTTTGATCTTTTTTCACAATTCTTGATAACTAAATGCTTTTGGTAATATGATTCAGATAATGAGGTATATCCTCTATTAATACGTCTCAATATTCTGATTAACCTTTTGGGCTGCTATTCATATTATTGTATTGAATTCATCTTCGCTTCTATTTACTATTCATAATGCTTAGTACGCATGCGTGAGTTACCCCCATGTTTAGGGTGACGTTATCAGACAATGACGCTGATCACATTGCGTACACATTTATTTTGCTGCCGCAGTGTTTAGTGCGCATGTGCGAGTTGGAGCCCGCCCCTGGCATGACGCGGGCGGCTAGTGACGCTGATGAAGCAGAGGGCGGTCATGTGACTGATGACCAGTTCCTGCTGACTCACCGAGGCCGCCCCCTAATTGCCATGATTTAGATGGGGAAGGGCAACAACGAGACACGCGCCGAGCATATTCACAGGTGGCAGCAACTTAACATTAGTAACCCATCAGTTTGATTGGTTGAAGCTCCTTTTTTAACCTCACGCACTTGTGCCTCTAATACACGCCCCCGAAGAAGCTGGGCGAAACATGCATGTCGGGGCCTGAGGGACAGGAGCTCCAACTATTCTCTCTGATTGCTGAAACACAGGTAATGGCTTCGGTTGTCCTCATATAGTTCTGTATATGTCTGGCCGCTTTGTGTTACACCTTGAATGTTAGTGACAATTGTCACTTTGTTAAATGGTTGTTAAGTACAAATAGGCACAGACTATCATTATATCCTCATGCAGCTACGTGTTGTTGGACATTTTTCCACTATAGACATGAGGAACCTATGAACCATTACCATGCAGCATATATAGTCTATGGATGCGAATTGTCCCCTTTTATCTTGCACCGTTACTTGAATTAATATTGTCTAATTTTGTTACGTATTAAATTGAATTTTGTTTTTGACAAATAAAAATAATTAATTATATATTATTATCTGCTCTCATTTTTGGGTATATTAATATATACCTATTTTTGATGTGATTTAGTATGATCGAGAAGCAGTCATGTTTTTTTATGGGCAAGTTTTGAGTATATCTATTCATTCTCTGTAGTCTGGGGACGAGCTCCTGGCTCTTTCAGTCCCCACAGCAGACTGTCCCTCTGGTCTCACAGACCACTGCACACCACTCTCTGACCCCTCCCCTTCTAACTTTCTCCACCCACACACTCTACCCAGTCCCTCCCTGCACCTGAGAGGTCTGGTGTTGGATGTAAGTGTGTGAGTTCTGGGTGGTGTCCCTTCCTTACCCGAGAGCGGAGCACTACACCAGGGCCGGCTCCAGGTTTTCATGGGCCCCGGGCGAAAGAGTCTCAGTGGGCCCCCTAAACACAGACCACGATTCATGATGCACAGATACTGCAGAGAAATATGGGTATAGCACAACGCCAAACACTTCTCTTCTTCCATTACGACTGATATCTATTGTAAATTGTACAATAGCTCAAAAACCGCCAAATCCTCACAGCGCACAGTACAGACTGGACAGTACAGTCCTCCATACAATATTATGGGCACCACATAGTTTCCCCCTCATCACCCATATAATACCCCATGCAGGATGTCACCCCTCCATCCCCCATATAATGCTCCATACAGGATACTGGTCCCCATATAAAGCTCCATACAAAATATTGAGCTCTCCTCTGCACTGTGCTGCGTTCTGCACTGTTACGGCTCAGGAAAGGGCTCTGTGGAAAGACTCCCCGTCATCATCATTGCCTGCCCATCATCATCACTGCCTGCCCATCAACATCAATGCTTGCCCATCATCATCAATGCCTGCCCATAATCATCATTGCCTCCCCATCAATATCATTGCCTGCCCATCATCATCACTGCCTGCCCATCATCATCACTGCCTGCCCATCATCATCACTGCCTGCCCATCATCATCAATGTCTGCCCATCATCATCATTGCCTCTCCATCAATATCATTGCCTGCCCATCATCATCACTGCCTGCCCATCATCATTACTGCCTGCCCATCATCATCAATGCCTGCCCATCATCATCAATGCCTGCCCATAATCATCATTGTCTCCACAGCAATATAATTGCCTGCCCATCATCATCAATCATCATATTCTCCCCATCATCATCATCATCACTGCCCTCCCCCCACCACCATCACACATACAGCAGACACACACACACACACAAAGCATCGCACTACATACACACAGAGACACATACACAGACACACATAAACATCTCACCTGTCTGACGTCCGCGCGCTCACTGCACAGCTGGCCGTTGAATGATGACGTCATTCAGCGGCGCTGCTGTGAGAGGAAGCGCCGGCATCCTGCAGGCTCCCCCTGGAGCCCGGAGGCGGAGCTGCGGCAGCGGAGGCACGGGGAGAGGTGAGTATTGAGCCGGCCCTGAGCAAGCGGGGGGGGGCCCAGTGGCGGCGCTGACACCGCTAACGGGCGCCGGGGTGCCAGATGGCGAGTGGGCCCCCCCGCCTGCTCAGGGCCCCGGCACTTGCCCGGGTGTGCCGGGTGCTGACGCTGGCCCTGCACTACACCTCTGGCTGAGGTGCAGTACATCTGTGGCGACTGGACCTCAGGGGAGCCACAATTAGGCCGGGATCACACATGCGAAGAAGTCGTCCGTAGTTCTATGCAGCTGCTCGCTCCACTCCCGAGTGCCGGCGCCAGAGCTGAGATTTCATATGTGAGTGTCGGACGACTTAGTCGCATGTGTGATCCCGGCCTTACTCGTTGATCGGCTGATGCTGTACCACTGCGATCTGCAGCACTCAGCAGATTGGGGAAATTTTATCCCTGACAGGGCATTTTATCTCCATTACAAAATGGTGTGACAGGTCAGATGGCCAACAGCTGCTCCATTCATTCTCTTACGGTACGTTCCCATTATTCAGGTATTGCTGCAGCTGCCAGATGTTATAGAATAGTGGATGAGATTCCTAGAAATCCCATGTCTACTATTCTTGTATGTGCGCCTGCGGACCCAGACATGCGGCGTGTCTTTCAGGACCGCAGCATTTCAATTTCTCTTGTGGAGACGCTATTCTGCGCAACAGAAATAAAATCAATAGAATGTATCCAGTAAGCAAAAAAAACGATCCATTTCAAATGGAGGAAAAACGGATGGCTATTTATTGCATTTGTTTTCCATAAACTTCAATGTTAAAAAAATTGATCCAGTTGAAATCTGTTTTTTTTTTAAATGAACAAAATAGTTGTGTCTGCACAGCTTTTCTGTCCTGCTAAGATAAATGATCGCTGCTGGATCCTTTTCAAACATCATTACTGGACACGTGAACTTCACATTAGCAAATGCTGATGTGAACGCAGGCTAAATAAGTCATCAAGTACTTCCAAAGACCATATCATGCACACTGCAGCCTCTGAGAAAGGATTTTTAACAATATTTGTCTTATTTGTACATTTATCTTGTTGGCAGCATGATCTAGTCCAGAGTTGTATTCCCTATTATATTGGTTTCTATTGGAAACAGCTGAAAGAATACGGGGTTAACAAATAGACCCCTAAAAGCTTTGAACTCGTATAATTCAGTATGAGAGTCAGTTTTATGTACAGTAAGGTGTCTGGTGTAGACTACTCTGAGTGATAGACATTTATGCAACTTGTGAAGCTACACAGAGGTCCGGTAGGTAAGGGGGACACAACCTCCTTAAAAGTATCTTGCATTAATGAATTACATGGCTCACAATTTCCAGTGGGCTCTTAGAGAGGTAAAGTGCTCGCTGTGCTGATAGCAAAGGGCACATACAGTATAAAGTTCTCCCACAGGGGTCCTGTGCTGTATCTGTCCACCCCTGGCTATGCCACCACATCACAGAAAGCAAATCACCAGAGCACTCTGTAAAATGCCATGGAAAGGCTTCTTTAGGCTTTGTTCACATAAGTGCAGAAAAAAATTATCCGATTTCCATCCAGGAAAAAATGAACAATTTTTCATCTGTATTGTCTTTCATTATACATCATCAGCTTTTATCATTTATAAGACCAAATATCTTCTCCTATGTTAATGATGTAGCCATAAAAATCGGATGTTATACAGTCGATCCATACAGGATCCGATTTTTCTTTTCCTTGCTCACCCATAGATTCAAATGTGCGAGTTTTCATCCATTTAAAAAAAATGTCATCTCAACAACCCTATTGAATAATTTTAGTCCTAGTCCTGTCCGTGTGATGTTAGTTTTTTTTATTGGACAGCATACAGTCGGAAATGACTGCCGTTTGACTTTAGCCTCAGGCCACGTGCACACATTCAGAATTTTACATCAGTATTTGTAAGCAAAAACCAGAAGTGGAACAATCATTGTTACATATCTTATTGCATATTGACCCACCAGTTTGCACTGATTCCAGCTGTGAATCTCCTCGGAATCAGCCCATGCTGGACAAAATAGCAGTAACACAGCCTTGAGGATACTGTGCACCATGACAGGAGGCTCCTTGTAGCTCTTCAGTTCAGCAAATGACTGGTGGTCCAGTTTACTGACGCATTGCCTCAGGTCTTGCAGCATGAAGCGATGGAATAGTACTCCCACCCTTCTCTGGCCTGACCCTCGTTCTGCCTCTTTAGTCAAATAAATAGAAAGGAAATTAATTAGAACACAAAGATTAATTTGGTTATCTAGACAATGTTTGATCTTTTAATTTTAATAGAAACGTATCGAATTATCAGCACATTGTTCATTGCCTTTTTGCTTGTGCATAAAAAAATGTGCAGACATCTGCTAAGATATAATGTAGGGAAGATATACTTTTGGGTATACCCCATTCTCTGCCAGAGAGATATGCTGCGTGTTTCGTACTTCTTCGTCTCGAGGCGTGTTATAATAGTGTATTATTTATGCAGGAGAGGACACAGAAGAAGAAGAGGCCCCTGTGCAAGAACAAGATAAGGGCCCTTTTCAGTCCAATAGCTCACCATAGTGCACCATTCTACCTACTTTGGAGGCGATAGTGGCCCTCTAAACTCTTTGGGCCCCTACATTGGTATGTCCGCCCCTATATTTATGGACTCACATGCTATGCAGCTTAATTATTGGTGACTAAATCACAGTAGGTAGGAGGAGGTTCTCCGGGCTCTTGTCCACAGATTACTGACGTGGCCGCTGAACCTGGTCAATTTGCTCCATCTCTAGTGCGTATACTATAATATTGTCTGGGGTGAACAACCACTCTAAACCCCTTAGTTGCAAACAAATATGTTATTATTCATTAAAACTGTAACAGAGTTCTGGAATCTAGTGAGAGATAGAATATAAAGTATATTACAATGATACATAATTGTTCATTACACAAGTTACACACAGGTGTACAACAACTTGGACTTCATGAATAAGTCTGGACAATACCCCAAGCTCATGGGAAGAGGCTGAGCTTCTCCTCTATTAGGCAGGATAATACTGTCCTCTAGTGGTAAATATCAAACATACTACTTCACACATTTTTTCAGGATCTATCTTTATATCCATGAACTATACCCCCCAAATGCTAAATAAATGATGGCTGGGTCAATCTCATTTTTTCTAACGTCCTCTATGTTTCTTTCCTAATGGAAAAGGATTATAGGAAATGAGGATTTGGTCCGAAAGGCTGATGTATTGAAAAAAATCTAGTAACTTGCTTAACTAAATGAAAAATTACCTAAGACAGCTCTTTTTTGGATGTCTGCAGATGGTTCTTCCTCCAAAATTTCATAACAAGCTCCCTGTAGCATCTGCAGCATTTTCTGTAGGTCCTGATACTCATGGGCTGGTAAATCCCTGCAGCTGCCTGTGTTTAGATCCAGCACTCCCAGAGCTCTTCCCGATGGGTCACGGATGGGTACAGCAATGTGGCGTTCTCCATAAGCATCTGTAGTGATAACTTCTGAGCTATCTGCACATTTAAATAGATAGTCCCTGTGCAAACAGACGTCTGGTATTATTCTCATAATAGGACATTAAAAATATCACGATAATCGTAATATGTAGTAATAGAGGAAGGTCAGCAAATAAAGACCAACAAAAAGAGCACAAAACCTAATGTAGATCCCAGAAAAAATACCTTAAAATCTAGGTTATTAATTATTTTTAAGATACGTAATAATATAATTTACACTGGTGGATAATCCTAGTACAGCTCATTTTCCAAAAAAATATGCCATCTACGCAGGCTGCCCATCAGCAGATGCACAAGCAATATGTTCATTCTTTTGGTGAAATGCTTTTTAAACTTGCTTAATAATTCTGATTCTCAGGAGCGCATCGTCGTCTTGTGTAAACTGGACACGTGCTGCGGAGAAAAATGGTATCCTGCATGCACAGAACAATCGTATTAACAATCATTCTGTGCACATGGAAGTTCAGTCCACCTGTCTTAACACATTATTAAACAATTAAAGGGGTTGTCCACTGGTAGGACAACCCCTTCTTAAACTTAATGTTCGGCCCCGATAAAATAATAAAGCCTATATTTGCCTCCCGTGCCAGCTCCGTTCCAGCGGTGTCTGCACTCGCGGTCCTGGAGCTGTGATGCGGTGGATTGACACGTGATGCCCGGTGACCAGTCAGCGCTGGCGTCACCGTCTCCGATTTCAGACAAACTGAACATGAGGAGGAAGCTAAGGATGAGCTGCAGCCTGGACTTCCTCTTCACGTTCAGTTCGTACGAAAGCCGAGACAGTGACGCCAGGGCTGATTGGGCGCCGGCGTCACGTGTCACAATACCGCATCACAGCCCCAGGGAGAGCGAGTGTTGACACCGCGGGAAAAGCGCCAGACCTCTAGGAGAGTATAGGCTTATTTTTTTTATCTGGGCTGAACATTGGCAGTCATATAATGGCCATGGCCGGCCCGAGTAAACAGACACATAGGTTAAGTTCCCACAATGAGTTTTTGACTGCGTTTTAGCATTGCAAAAAAACAAATATAGAATCTTTAGAGTTCCAGCAAAGTGCATGAGATTTATAGAAATCTCCTGCCCACTGTGCATTTTTTTACGCAGCATAAAATGACCGGTGTTGCATTTTTTTAAATCTGTAACATCATTTCTCTGGCGATTACGCTAAGTTTTATCTGCAGACTTTTCCCATAGAATTTTGCATTAGATGCGGAAAATCTGCAGGTAAAAAACGCAATGAAAAACGCAAGGTGCAGAAATGCTGCAGAAAATCTTCAACATCCAAAACTCACCAAATATTCATTGTGGTAACCTTAGGTGACTTGCTGCCAAAAATGATTATTTGTTTAACCCTTTTACGATATATGACGTATATTTACATCATATGTCGTGTCCCTGACTTTGATGAGGGCTCCGGTGCTGATTCAATCAGCTGTCATGGGCCTTTAACAGACGTGGGTAGATCGGAGCGCCACCCGTGGCTGTTAACCAATTGAATCCCGCTGTCAATGTCTGACAACAGGATTTAACACACGCCAGAAATGCGTCACAAATCCCGCCCATCAGTGCCCCTGTCACATGCTCGTGTGGCGCCGATGGGTTATCATGACAGCCGGATGTCTGCAGAAGACTCCCATGCCTGTCATTACAATACTCCTGGGAACGCCGGCTTGTGGCCTACATTGATAGGAGATTGTGATTTTTGCTAAACAAAGTGCTCAAAAAATAAAATAAGAACACAAAAGTATAATTCAGCTCCATTTAGCCCCATTGAAAATAAAGCAATTAAATAAAATACACATATTTGGTATCGCTGTATTCAGAAATGTCCAATCTATCAAAATATAAAGTAAATTAATCAGATCGTAACGAGAATAAAAATTAAAATGCCAAAATTATTATTTTTTGGCTGCCGCAACATTACAATAAAATGCAATGTAGAGGTGATCAAAACATTGCATCTACCCCAAAATGGTATCAATAAAAACATCAGCTCAGGGCACAAAAAATAAGCCATCACCCAGCCCCAGATCCAGGAAAATAAAAATGCTACGGATCTCAGAAAATGGCGACAAATGCGAAAACTTTTTTTTTTATTACTATTTTTGGAATTTCTTTTTTCAGCACAAAAATAAACTATACATGTTTGGTATCTGCGTACTCGTACTGACCTGGGAAATCATATTGCCAGGTCAGTTTACCATATAGTGAACATGGTAAATAAAAATCCCAAAAACAATTGTGGAATTGCACTTTGTTTCCAATTTCACCACTCTTGGAAATTTTGCACCATTTTCCATTACTCTATCTGGTAAAATCAATGATGTCATTCAAACGTTCAACTCGTCCTGTAAAAAGTAAGCCCTCAAACGACTATATTGATGGAAAAATAAAAAATTTATGGCTCTTGGAAGAAGGGGAGGAAAAAACAAAAGCGATAAAACGGAAAATTGACATAGTAAAACGAACTTAAAAATAATTTAAACCGATGAATGAGCATTTTGCCTCTTTAGATGGGCTAGTGGTCTGGAATGAGGGTTATCGGCCAGTGTACATGTGTGTTTACTCCATGCACCAGTATCTCTATTACTCCAACTGACATTGCTAGCTTTTTTTAAGCTGCAATTATAATACCTAGTGTTCTTAAATACCATACAGTGCGGTGACACTGACCTGAACAGATTGTCTCGTCTACGCAGTGTGGCTGGAGAACTGTAGATTTCAGACACTCCTGTATTATTGTCTGTGTACATCATGTTCCGAAATATATATTCTCGTGCCTATATAAGTAATAATAAGTAAAGTGAAAAAATCTTGAACTTCTTGTATAATCATACATGTAACAAGCCAGTGACGACTACAAACAGCTTTATGTCTGCAAGTGGGTGGACAAGAGAGAAGATGAGTGCCGTTGATGCCTGACTGAGTAGCTGCCCACGAACACAGCCGTTTGCTTTTCAACGGTGAAAGTAAAGAATTACAGTAGCAGGAACCCCAAGAGTGGAAGTGCAGGTTTCCAGGGAGGAGACTGAAGACGACACCAGGTCAGGTGACGTCACAGTTACCAATTATAAAAGACTTGGCCGGGCCGAGAAGGCGAAAGTTGACGCCAAAACCTGTACCCCTCAGGTCGTGTGGCTGTGAGGTGGGATTACAGACACCACCGCCACAGAAGGGTCCGAGACCGTAAGCAGCGCCAGAAGACCGTAAGCAGTGCTAGTAGAAGACCGTAAGCTGCGCCAGTGGAAGATCATAAGCAGCGCCAGTAGAAGACGTGAGCTGCCAGTGAGTCTAAGCAGCGCCAGTAGAAGACCATGAGCTGCGCCAGTGGAAGATCATAAGCAGCGCCAGTAGAAGACCGTGAGCTGCGACAGTGGAAGATCATAAGCAGTGCCAGTAGAAGACCGTGAGCTGCGCCAGTGGAAGATCATAAGCAGCGCTAGTAGAAGACCGTGAGCTGCGCCAGTGGAAGATCATAAGCAGCGCCAGTAGAAGACCGTGACCAGATCTGTACCAGGCTCGGCAGACGATATGGCTGTAGCAGAGGACCGTTCCTGTGGGCCATTACTTACAGTGTAGACGTACAGTACAGGGTGTGGGCTGGGGCCATGCTTCAGTGAATGGACTCGCATATCTATGAATTGCGGCCTAGCAGAAAATACCGGTGACCCAAAAACTATAAAGGGGATGGGCCTCGTACTGAGAGTGGCGACTGTTAAGCTTAGACATAAAGGGTAAGCATTACTTATCAACCATCATTTAACTGCTAGAGAATAAGGACAGTGTATATAAATAGGATGTTGAATATACTGTGTATCGTCTTAAGTTCTGATAGTGTCAAAACATACTGAATTGACCTTGCTACTGTTACCCATAATATAGTGTTTACTTGTATACTGTCTGTATAAATATATACTGTATGTATAGAGAGAGATTTTTTTTTCTGTGTTAGTCAAATAAGTAGTGTTGGTTGATTACCATTGTCTCCTCATTACCTGCACTGTTGCAACCAAGTAACCTGTTCACATGTCCATCACATATAATTGACCGTCCTTTCGTATAACATTTCTTAATTACTCATAATCACATGAACAGTTTGCAACAACACAATGTCCTCCACATATACCTAGGGATTAGAGCAGGTGGAGACGACTGTATTTTCGGTCCGAGTGCGATCTGGAAAAACATGGGATCTGTCTCATACCAATGTTATTCTATGGGGCCGTGCCAATGTCCGATTTCTTCCTCAGACAGAGTCAATCAAGGAAAAAGTTGCCGCATGCCCGAGTTTAATCTGATATTTGTATCGCACACAGCTATGAAAGTCTATGAGCAGTGAAAACCATCGGACTGCACTTGAATGACATCTGTGTGCAGTCTGATTTCCATGGACTGACACAATGGAGAAGCTGGAGACAAACTATGATCACAATTTGATCAGAGTGTAATTAGCATAATCTCGAAGGAGAGAATCTATGGAAGTCTGCACTTAGAGTAGATCTATCACCAATTTTTACCATACAAATTATACACATTATTAAATAGATCTTAGTCCTCATGATGATGGTGAAAATCCATATAGGAATGGCCGTGTGATCCTTTGGAACGTTCTCTTGCTTGATATTAAAATCAGCATTTCATCAACTGAATTATACAGTATATCATAAAAGTGAGTACATCCCTCACATTTTTGTAAATATTGTATTATATCTTTTCATGGGACTGAACATATGACAGTGATACAATGTAAAGTAATGAGTGTACAGCTTGTATAACAAGTTATTTAGAGGGCACTCCAAATTTATACTATCACATATCCATTAATGTCTAAACCACTGGCAACAAAAGTGAGTACACCCCTAAATGAAAATAGCCAAATTGTGGCAAAATTAGCCATTTTCCTGCCCCAGTGTCATGTGACTCATTAGTGTTACAAGGTCTCAGGTGTGAATGGGGAGCAGGTGCTGGTAAATGTGGTGTTTTCTTTCTCACGCTCTCTCATTCTAGTCACTGGAAGTTCAACAAGGGACTTCTTGTCAAATAACTCTCTGAGGGTCTAAAATAAAGAATTGTTGCACTACACAACACCCTGAAACTGAGCTGTAGTACAATGGTCAAACCATACAGCGATTTATCAAGACAGGTTCCCTGACCTCACCATGTTCAACCAAAGAAGTTGAGTGTACGTGCTCAGCGTCATATCCAGAGGTTGTCTTCTCAAAATTGATGTATGAGTGTTGTCAGCATTCCTGCAGAAGTTAAAGGGTTTTGTGGGGTCAGCCTGTCAGTGCTCAGAGCATACACCACACACTGCATCAAATTGGTCTGCATGGCTGTCGTCCCAGAAGGAAGCCTCTTCTAAAGATGATGCACAAGAAAGCCAGGAAACAGTTTGCTGAAGACAAGCAGAGTAAAGACATGGATTACTGGAACCATGTCCTGTGGCCTGATTATTATTATTATTATTATTATATGGTCTGATGAGACCAAGATAAACTTATTTGGTTCAGATGGTGTCAAGTGTGTGCGGCAACACCAGGTGAGAAGCACAAAGACAAGTTTGTCTGGCCTACAGTCAAGCATAGTGGTGGGAGTATCATGGTTGGGACTGCATGAGTATTGCCAGCTGTGGGGAGCTACAGATCATTGACGAAACCATGAACACCAACATGTACTGTGACATACTGAAGCAGAGCATGATCCCCTCCATTTGGAAACTAGTCCATATGACAGTATTCCAATAAGATAACGACCCAAAACACACCTCCAAGATGACCACTGCCTTGCTAAAGAAACTGAGGGTAAAGGTGCTGGACTGGTCAAGCATGTCTCCAGACCTAAACCCAATGGAGCATCTGTGGGCATCCTCAAACAGAAGGTTTCAGAAGCGCAATGTCTACAATATCCACTCTGCGATGTAGTCATTGAGTGGAAGAAGATTCCAGTGGCAACCTATGAAGCTCTAGGGAACTCCATGCTCAAGAGAGTTAAGGCAGGGCTTGAAAATAATGGTGGCCACACAAAATATTCGTACTTTGGTAACAATTTAGACATTTTCATTTACGGGTGTACTCACTTTTGTTGCTAGTGGTTTAGACATTAATGGCTGTGTGAGTTATTTAGAGGGCACACCAAATTTACACTGCTATACAAGCTGTACACTGACTACTTTACATTGTATCAGTGTAATATCTTAAGTGTTGTCCCATGAAAACATATAATAAAATATTTTAAAAAAATGTGAGGGGTGTACTCACTTTTGTGATATATTGTATATATTATACAGCCATTCTGACATGAATTTTCTCAGTAAGTACACCAATATCATCAGGTCTAAAAGAAGTACTTAGTAATGTATGTATTGTCATATGAGGTGAAATATAAAATCCTCTTCATTATCAGCGGGTGTCAAACTCTTCTAAGGCCACAAAGAAATTAAATGGCTATAATCTCCATACAGAACATAAAAATTAGAGTCAAACTGTTTGACAAAATATTAATACCTTATCTACACATGGCTCTATTAGGTAGGTGTTGATGGCTCGAATATTGGGAGCACGACTGTAGATCCAAGCGAGTGCGCTGCTTACCAGCTGTACTATATTTCTTTGCCGCAGGACATGGTGGTAAGCTGTGCTGAAAGCATTTGTTACACCCTAAGAAAACATATACAGTAAGAAAGAAAATCATATATGTTATAGAAAATTACATTGCTAGGAGGAGAACAAATCATGTGAGGAAAACTTAGTACCCGATTTGTCAAGGTGTTTAAAAACACCTGAAAAATTAAGAAAATGTGTGAATTCGAAGTTGCGCAAATATTTTGCAACATTTGGCATTTTTACGCCAGTCTCAGCCAAAGTGAACAGAGCTGTGGGAGGCAGGGCATGCCGAAAAGTCTGGTCTGATTCATCAAAATTGATGCCACTTTAGCGACGTACATTTTGCCAGAACTGTACTTAGGAACATTTTCGGCTGAGGTGCATGGCAGTTGTAAGAGGTTTAATAAATTAGTAGCATTGTGCTTCAGGGCTGTCCCCATCCTCCTGGTTGGTAACTCCTTGGTTTGGCAATTCATTCACGTTTTGTAATGCCACTTCCTGTAGGACACGCCTTGTGTGTGAGATCCAATGTTTGCTGTCGCTTGTGCCTGGTCAACACATTGTTAACCAGTGTAGGGTCAACTGGCTAAATGCCAGTCTTAATGAATCGGGCCCATGTTGTTTCACAACAGCAGCCGTCAGAATTTAGAATGCAATCCTACGGTTTGAAGAGGTGGGACTTATTAAAAGGCGTGTGCCTGTGATTACATTATTTTTAATGTTGAAATGTAAAGGTGGTCTTATATTGGGTAACAACAACAAAAAAACTGAATGGCCACTTTATTGGAGACACTTGCCCTTTCATAAGCATCTTTGAACAAGGCTAGGTAATCGGTGCTAGCCTAGCCGGGGCCAGTATTGCCAACCTTGTGTGGTTTTCTTGTGCAATGGTGTGTACTGAAAATGATCTGAATCCTGTGGAAATAAACAACTTATTGAAAGAAAGGGTCAAAGGATCCCGAATCGTTCTGATGAACAAGTGGTGCACGGCCAAGCAAATTGGACCCGAATACAACACTGGTGCTCCAACTAATGTGTCCGAATGCACAACTCATTGTACCCTAATATGGATGGAAGATCCCAGTAGACGACTAGTTGAAATGCCTTCAAATTCAAAGGGAAATAGAAATGCGAGACTCCACTGGCCACTATGGACCATGAGGGTCAGCTTAGATCAGTGAATTTGACCATGAAGACTGTTGGAGTTGGAGTAATGGTATGGTGAATGCTTTATGGGCACACCCTAATCCTCTGATACCTATGGGGAGACATTTGGAAATAGAGCTCACCTAAGCATCGAGTTCATCCTTTCATAGCAGCTGTCTGTCCTATGTTAGAAGGGCGCTTTCAGCAGGGCAATGCATCATACCACAAGGCTCTTAATGGTTCCAGGAACATGACAGCAAGTTTTCCTTGCTTCCCTGGCCTTCATAGTCCCCAGAAACTTAATCCTGAAGAGCATCTCTAGGATAAAGTAGAACGGGTTGTTCAGAGCTTATCTCTACCTCAAAGTATTTTGCAGCACATAGGCCAATATTCCTGTAGAACAAGTTCACACCTAATGGAATCTGTGCTATGATGAACTACTGCGATTCTGAAGACCGAAGGAGGTCCAATGTCCTAGTGGATACGTGTCTCTAATAAAGTGACCATTAAGTATAACTAGTTCTTTGGTGTGTCACTATATGATCATAACCACGGCCTAACCCCTACACAGATGCAGAGACTGATGTTAATACCTGATAGAAACTGATTTCATGTGTGAGGAATATATTCCTGTCTCTGAGTTCTCTCACGGTGTCAATGCTGAGGGTCCCGAATACTCGTTGTTGTGTGTCCATTAGCGGCAGTACAATGAGTGATCCCTTTCTCTCTTCTTCAGACCGCTCGTTATTCCAGAATTGAATACTACCATGATATTGAATGCGGGGTACATGTTGTGGTATTCCACTGTCTACTGCTGCAAAGCTGAATGATAAATGTAGAAAATATTGGGAATTCATTAGTATAGATTGGTAAAAAAAAAAAGAAAATTGAAAACATTCAAGAATAATGTAGAGAACAAACCATAGGGCATGAATAAATTAATGGATATAATAATTATTGGGATGCTATGCCAACAAAAATGAACAGTTTTTTTTAAAGTCACAATTATATAACCATATATCATAGATATAAATTGCTATTTCTTCCAGGCCCAAATACGACAGGTTTTCTTCTAGTAAGGCATTTGATTGCTTTCTTACCTGACCCCTTTCATTTCTCTGGAGAGGGTCTTGTTTAACACATGTATGGCATCTTCAGAAGTACATGCCACATACCGAAGAAATTCATTCCAACTTTCACTCTTTGAACTTTGCTCTAAAAGGGCGATATTGGCACTAATCTTCTTGTTGTTCCCATGAACCTCAGCATCCTGTATTTACAGAGAATTAAGCTTTAGATGTTTATAGGTTTTGTATACTTTCTATGCTTAGTTCAACCTGACACCATGCTGATCTAAACATGCCTTATACAGGGCCTTAAATACAGCTTTGTACACTGGCTCAAATCTTCCACCACTGGTTTCAGCCACGGACTGAATGTGTTGCAGCCATTTTCTGCGAGAGGCTCCTCGTAGCTTCTCAGCCTGAGTCCGCTCCACACTGGTGGTTAGAAAGTCTACCATACTTTCAAATACGTCTTCTTCTGGACCCGGAAGCTGACGGATCAAACCTTGGATGTACCTGATGAACTCAGCCACTGACAACCTTCTTGATCCACGCTGAGACTTTGAAGAATTTAGACTTTCCCTTCCTAAATAGATAAAATGGTTAAAAATATTTCCCTGAAAAAAAAATCTATATGATCCAACTGGGACATTACATTACATAATTTTATGTTCCTAGCTAGTTTATTATTTGCATTCAGATGATGCCCTTGGAAACTTTGGACAAAATCTGAGCTTCTGTGGCTGTAAGATTTCTAATTCATAATGTCCTACATGCACAGTTTGTATTATAGCCATGTGCAGAAAAGTTCTGTATTTCAAGGATTTCACATATTTTTTTCAAATATAATTTACGGTAATTCAGTTTAGAAAATTCAGTTCACCTCTAGTCACCACCTGAGATTCCATCCCTTCTTTATATTTGGCCAAGACTCCTTCTACCTCCTCCAGCTCTAGAAATCCTGAACCTTCATTATCCCATTTTTCAAAGAGGGCCTGCAGTACTAACTTCTGTCTTGCAAGAAGAGCTTCATGCCGCACCTTTAGGATGGAGTGCAATTGAACAGAATACTATAGTTAAATGTTAGCCTGTAGAAAATAGAGGACACACTATGTAACATTCATTTTTCAACAGCATCTTCACCTAAACCTAAAGAGCAGTTACATGTGTACAATCACTATACACTGTGTGCACAATTATTAGGCCAATGAGTATTTTGACCATACCATCATTTTTATGCAGATTTTCCGAGTGTAGCAACTCACTCTGGAAAATAGAGACACTGAAAAACTGCAACTGACCATGTTGGTTACTGTACAGAGTAGATATCCTGATTCCACAGTCCCTGGTGGTGCCAGCGGGTGCAGAAATAGCCCTAACCAAAGACTAGGAGTTGGCAACTCGGACCTAAACTGCTTAAACGGCTGTCGAGTTGCTTCGCGTTCCTTCTAAAAAAACGGAGGGCAGAGCAGATTGTGAATTACCTACAAGAGGAGAAATGTGCTCAACGAAAGGAAAGATCTCAGAGTGAGTAAATTAATAACGAAATACATATACTTCCTGATGATAAACAGAAGATACTGTAGGTGCAAAGTACAGCAAGGAAACAGCAAAGCGAAAACCCTTAGGCCCTGTGCACACTTTGCGGTTTTAGATGAGTTTCCGCTGCGTTTTTCAACGTGCGGAAACGCATCCAACCTGCAGCACAGTGCAGATGCAATGCAATCCAATGGGAACCGCATGTCTGCTGTGCACATGCTGCGGAAAAAATTCTAGGGCGGCTGGGTGCTGGTATTTTTAGCCGGGGGGGGGCGCCAATATCCATGGCCCCTTCCTAGGCTATGAATATCAGCCCACAGCTGTCTGTGCAGCCTTTCTGGCTATAAATTATAGGGGGACCCCACGTCATTTTTTTTGGGGGGGGTCCCCCTATTTTAATAGCCAGTGAAGGCTAGCTGCGGGCTGATATTCATATTGGCCCCGGCTGTCGGCTTTCCCCCTCTGGCGCAGAAAATTGGCGGGAGCCCACGCCTTTTTTTTCCTATTTTTTTTTTTTTTTATTAACTATTGCATTAAGATTTTGTGTGTGTGTACGCGTGTGTGTCTTTAACTATTTATGTACCATTTTATCTATTTTATCTATCTATCTATCTATCTATCTATCTATCTACTATCTATCTATTATCTATCTACCTATATATCTTTCTGTCTATCTATATATCTATCTTTCTATATATATATTTCTAACTATCTATTATCCATCTATCTATGTATTTTCTATCTATATCTATCTATCTTTCTATCTATCTATCTAACTACTGTTATCTATTATCTATCTATGGCCGGCGTCACACTTGCGAGTGTGATGCGTGTAAGTCGCACGACTTTCTCGCATCAACACCCGGCACGGCAGCCCGCTCTCGGACCCGAGTGTGCGGCTGCATAGAAATACATGCAGCCGCACACTCGGGTCCGAGAGTGGGCGGCCGTGCCGGGTGTTGATGCGAGAAAGTCGTGCGACTTACTCGCATCACACTCGCAAGTGTGACGCCGGCCTATCTCTATCTGTGTGTGTGTAATGGAGTGTGGGTTGGACAAATGTAAAAGAGGAGGTTGGACAAGAAATTACATCACAAATCTTTTTTTTTTGTTAAACAACATATCTTTATTTAGCTGTCAAAACCGCATACAAAACCGCATGAGAAAAATCATGAAAAACTGCGTCAAAACCGCGCCAAAAACTGCGCCAAAACCGCGTCAAAACCGCGCTGGCATTTTCTGCCAAGAGGTGCGGTTTCGGCGCGGAAAAATCCACAGGCAAATCCGCAATGTGTGTACAGTCCCTTAGCTGGCGTTTCATAGACTGGCTCCAAACAGAAAAAGAATGTTAGAAAATACAAATGAATCTATCGCCAGCAGGAGGACAGAATATAAAACTGCACCAAACAGCTAAGCTATTTGCAGACAAATATTCTAGCGTTCTTGGCCCTCCTCAGTGCGAAGCAGGATGGTGTTATCATAATAGGTGTTGTCAAAATTCCATGACCAGTATTGTTAAAATTTGATCAAGGACCCAACCTGACCGCTGCTTAGAGAAGCAATATGCAAGTGTAGTCATAGGAAATGGTGCTCCTCCATAGTGTAATCTCTTCCATAGCGTTATTTTCACTTGCATATCTCTTCTCATCCGGCAACTGTATGTTTAAGAAAAGTCTTGAACAAGTGACCAAAATGTCACCGTAAATATTAAATTGCCCACATTTATTAAACTACAGAACATGTAATCTAAACAAAACAAAGGGCCTTACTTTAGTCAACAAGGCGATTCTTTCCTCTTCTGTCTCAACATATTCCTTTAGTATAAAAGATGTCAGCTCCTCTACAGCTGCCAACGGAGCAGTTTCCCCAACAAACGTCTCCATCAGCTGGACAAACTGGGCAAGTTAAGGGCACAATCATTGAAAGCACTTGGGATAGGGGATGGACCACGGGAATTAATATCTGAGATGATAGTTTGTAAATCTGAACATGAAACAAATTATCCTATTGTTAAAAAAATATAATAATAACCTTCACAGCAATTGTGTTCTAAAATTTTTTTAAAAACTTTTATATAAGGTTATATAGTACATAAGTTTGTGTCAATTTCCTTCCAAAACAGAAAGTAAATGAAAAGTTTTTCTATATTTTGTTAATTTAAAATATTCAACACAAGTTAATATTTTCTGAGTTTCAACAGCAAACTTCAAAAAGAAGCCACAAATATGGAGAGCCTAGAGCTTTGTATGGTGCCAGAATGCACATAAAAGTTTCATTTTATAGATTCTATAATCTTTATGTTGTGAGGCCGTGTATTTCCTAGAAACCATTTTCTTCTAAGGACAGATTATACTTGTACAGGCTGCCAGAAACTTCCTTTGATCTTGCTACTAATGAAACACGAGAGTATCAGTGAATGACCACTTCAAAGTAAATGTCGGAGATTGTGCACACTAATTTCATACAGCACAGATAGATCATAAAAGACCAGCATTTTTTTTTATAAACATCTTTATCAGCTATGCAGGTGGATTTTCTTGATAAAAACAAGAGATAAGTGTCACAGCAATTTTCTGAGAGTAATTATTTATTAACTTTCCCAATGCACAAAATATCAAAGGGAACATAAGATTTTTTTTTATATTAAGACAAACTGCATCACTTTGATGGAGCAGCGGCAGTGACATCACACTAATGGACCAGTGCCCTATACATCTTCTCTGTGTCATTGGCGTTGGTTCATTGAGAGGGCAGGGACTTCACAGATTGTGGCGGCTGTTCAGTGAAAATGTAAATTGTGAACCAGAAGAAGAGATTTTCCAAAAGGAGGGCACCAGGTATTTGGACAAAGCACTGCTGTATATGGAACACTCAGACAGCATAAGTCGGCTGATAGGTTCCATTTAATTTCATTTGTTAAATATTGTTTAAATAGAATAAGTTTTTATTTGCATTATTTATGCCTTACACATAGGTTTTATTTTGTAGAATAAGACAGACATCCAATATTGCTAAACCTCCCACTGAGATTACAACATTGTTACTTCTCAGTCAGTCTACTTTCAGATTAAAACTCTGCAAAGGAATCCGTGGATTTCGTCCGCGCTGCCCAAATGATGAGATTCCAGAAGGTTATTAAAGTTTGACAGTGGTTTATTCTACGCGTTTCAAGGTTTTTTGCAACGTCTTCTTCAGGAAATAACACCTAGTGGTATTTCCTGAAGAAGAGGTTGCAAAGGACCTTGAAACGCGTAGAATAAACCACTGTCAAACTTTAATAACCTTCTGGAATCTCATCATTTGGGCAGCGCAGACGAAATCCACGTATTCCTTTGCAGAGTTCTATTTCATGCAGCCGGTGACCGACTTGTGGATCTGCGGCAGCCTTTTCTTATACATGCTTTGAATACCTAATATCAGGTGAGCAGTTTTTTGTCAAACCGCTTACTCTATTTGTGGGATAAGACCCTATTTTGCGCTTGTGTCTCCCTCTTTCCTCATAATACTTTCAGATTAAAGAATACATGTATATTTACTATATTGATATAGTGAATTTTGCGCTTATGATCCAACCACAGGGGCAGGTCTTACGAACCACTTACTTAAAGGGAATCTGTCAGTAGGATCAACCCTCCTAAGCCGTCTATATGAGCACATAGGTCATAGAGAGTTGAATAAAATGATACCTTGATATCTGCAATCCGATGTCTTATTCCAAAGAAATCTTTCTTTCTTAATACATAAATGAGCTGTTAACGACAACCTGGCATTTCCCCCATGCCCTCCAACTCAGAAGCATTCGTATATGTATTACAAAATTCCCTGCCTAACCAGACCTTTATAATGTTAGTCACTTAAATCACTGTTTAAACAAAGTATTTATAAGCTCTGTTTTTCTAATTAGGGCTATGACTAGTGGATCGAGCGATAGTTTCCCCAGACCAGTTGGCACTCTTTGCATGTTATCATGCCCCTGTGAGCGTGATAACATGATTTGCAATCCCCAGCTCTCTGAAAACCTTCTGCATGTGTGCGGCTTTCTTCAGGCACGTCATTGCGCCTCTGAATCCGGTTAGATGCTTCCTAGCTTCAAAGGTGCACTGCGCATGACCGGAAGTTTAAAAGGCGTACATCTTGGAGAAAGATACACCCAGCTTCAGAGGCGCAATGACGCTGCCGAATAGAGCCGCCTGCACATGCGAGATTTGCAGGGTGATAGGGATGACACCGACTCTTGCAAATCACATTATCATGCCCACAGGGGCGTGATAACATGCAGAGAGGGCCAACTAGTCTGAGGAAACTAAGGGTCCCGTCGCACTCAGCGATGCAGCAGCGATCCCGACAACGATACGACCTGGCAGGGATTGTTGCTGCGTCGCTTTGTGGTCGCCGGTGAGCTGTCACATAGGCAGACTCACCAGCGATCATAACCAGCGAGCACACTGGTATCCAGTGTAAACAGCAGGTAACTAAGCGCCGCGAGGCACCTAGTTACCCGATATGTACCCTAGATACTGGCTCCCAGCGCTCTACAGCAGACGCTGGGAGCCGGTAACCAGGGTACATATCGGGTAACTAGGCGTGGCGCCGCCCTTAGTTACCCGATATGTACATTGGATACCAGCTCGCTGATCGCTGGTCTCCCGCTGTCACATGCAGAGATGCGTGCTGGCCAGCGGGAGACCAACGATCAAAAAATGGTCCAGGCCATTCAGCGACGATCAGCGATACTCAGCAGGGGGGCTGATCATCGCTGCGTGTCACACATAGCGAGATCGCTGGCTAGGTCCTGTTGCGTCACAAAATTGGTGACGCTTCAGCGATCTCGCTTAGTGTGACGGGGGCTTAACACCCTATCAACTAGTCAAAGACCTAATTAGCATAGGCTATGTGGAGGTTATAAATGCTTTTTTTAAACATGGATTTAAGTGACTAAAGACAGGAAAATTACAAAAATATTGCAATAGGCATTTTCGAGCTATGTTTAGAGTTGTTTTTTAGAAAATTGTGGAATGAGTGCACTTATAAAACACCTTCAGAAACATTCTAAAGACTATTTCTCTTCATTTCTGTTGTAAAACCACTTGATGTTTATAGATTTAGTTTTATAAGCTTTTTTTCCTCTTTGCTTTTGAAAAACATTTGGTGGCTATGTGGACACAGTCTTTTTGATGATTTGTGGTAATAAAAAAATGAGCTTTTTGATGAGTTTTAAGATTTGGAGTAGGAAAGCTCTTGAAAAACTGTTTATGCACAATGCCGGTGTAGGGGAAAAAAAAAGGCATGTTGCTTATTTTTGGAGGATTCCTGCTGGAATCTGTTCCAAATTTGACACCTCAAGTCAAAATCTGCAAAAAAAAAAAAACCTCAGGGAAAGAAAACGTTCAAAAATACTCTACAAAATATTTTAAAAAAAGGCTTCAGAAAAATGCAAACTCAGAAAAAAATGTTCCCACTTGAACTTGATGTTTTTAAATGTCTCAAAAAACTCAGTCTGAGCATTGCCTATGGGTATGGACACAATGTTTTTTTCAGGTGGGTCCGTTCCATTACTCACCTGAAAAAGCGCCAGTAAGTATTAAGTAGAATGCAAAAAATAAAAAACAACCTGCTGTGCGTATGTTCAGTCTTTTGATTTTCTTTTAACTGCTTCACATTTGTAAAGAAGCAAATTGGTTAAAAGAAGTGACCTCAACTTTATAAATCTTGTGTGTGTATTGATTCAATGTTTTAATGTGCAGTTGATTTCTGTAAAGTGTTTCAAAGTGAACTTTAAGTTCTCTAGTTTTTATACCCCACTCTTCCCACCCTCATAACCTTTTTTTCCCCTTGTTAAATTTCTGCCCTTTCCCCTCCTCTTACCTTGTATCTTACAAAACTCAATAAAAATGTTTGAAAAGGGAAAAAAAAAAAAAGTGACCTGACCATACTTTAGGCAACTTCAGCTTAAAAGCCGCTCACTGTTTTACACAACAAAAAAAAAAACACCGGCAGATTTGCTGCCGAAACAAAACTACCCAAAAGGCACTTAAAAAAGAACACCTCTGGCGTTTTCCTGAAATGTCTTCTGCTTCTAAATTCAGTTTAGCCCAAATTTAAAAGATGTCTTGTGCACATACCCCTGGAAAGGTTGTGCTCCAGTGTGAACACACTCTTAAGGTACTGTCACACTAAGCGAGATCGCTAATGCGGCACCGATTTTATGACGCAGTAGCGATCTCGTTAGTGACTTAGCTGTGTGTGACATGTAGCAGCGATGTGGCCCCTGCTGCGATGTCGCTGATCGTTTATGAACGTTCTGAGCCGTTTTTTGGTCGTTGGTGTCCCACTGGTGAGCCTGAATCGCTGAGTGTGACATCCTTTATGAACGACTTTACCAGCGTCGCAGGTGGGACTAGGTTTTCCCAACACCGCAGAGGTCGTTATAAGATCGCTGATGAGATGTGTTTGGAAGCTAACTAGCGACCACATAGCGATTGAACCAGCAATCTCGCCAGGTTGTGTCGTTGTCGTGATCGCTAGTGCGATCACTAAGTGTGAGTGCCTTTAGGCTTTATGCACACGTCCTCATTTAGGTGCTAGTGCAGCCACTGGGTTTTCCCAGACAAAGACACTTCAGGAAAACGTTTCCCTGAGGCAACTTCTCCAAAGGCTTTGTCGCCGCTCTTGTGGAGGCTCTGCTGCCTGTGGCTTTCACTCTATACTGTTCAAAGAACTGGCATAAGACGGAATATGAGCACAGCAATGCCATCTTGACATTGCTGTGCACTATGTTCATTTTAAGGCAAATGTCTTATGCATATAACTTGACACTGTTTTTTAATCATTTTTTGTACTGTTTTCATGTGCATTTTGGCAGCCTTTTGACTTAATAATGTTACGTTTCAAATAAATTTTGTGAGCAATCCTCATCAGAGAAGTGACATGTCTCTTTGTTCCACCTGATGGTTTTCAAAACCTCATCAGGTAAAAAAAAAAAAACTCGCTATATGATCAGAAATGTGAATTTCCTACTGAAATCAATAGTGAGTTATTCCGAAACAGTGCTTACAGTTTTTTTTTTATTTAGTTGGTTTACCAGTTTCACTTCAAAACCTTATAAAAAAAATTATGTGTGATTATACCGTCCTGAAGCAAAATGAGATGGTCTTTCATTACCTGTGAACTTGGAGGCAGCGTCACGGCAGTCTTCTTCACTTCTGTCTCCATATGAACTATACCTGATAGCCAGATCTGAAGTCATCAAGTCTCCTACACAGATACAGAGGGATAACTGTGAGTACAAGAGGTCTATAGAGCAGTAATCGCACTGGATGTTCCGATTAACTAACTGGAGATGAGTAATTAATCATACCATACAGAATATAATATTTATTAGGTCTATTAGAAAACATGCGTGCTAACATCTTCTCTGACTGTTCCAATCATATATTAAAGCCATGCATAAATGTCAGCTACTTATTATTTACATATAGTAATATATTACAGGGGACGCTCCAATCTCCTTCTCTTTACTACCGTACTAATCCTATAGAACAGTATTCGAGCTGTTTTGGCTGGATATCAGTGTTATACAGTATATCTAAAACCACTATTCAAATTAGATCAGATGTCAGACGAAGGAAAGAAAGCTGTTTACCCCAATTTAACTACTCAATTCCAATAATTACAAAAAATCAGACAATTGAGTTACATAGACCAATCCTCTTTTCCTTTTTTCATAAACTTAGAAATACATGCTATACATCTATCTACTCTGCTAAACGTAAGGCTCAATTTTTTTTTAAACTGTATAACTATATACATCTGCCATTATCTACCTTTTTAAAAAAAAGATAAATGCAGGGTATATATTTTTAATAAAATTTGACTTGGCAACTGTAATGGATAGCGATTAGGGCAAAAGTATACAACTTACATTGTGTGGCAAAAGAACACTCTTTTGGCATATGCCTTCCATGCTAAATGTATACATAGGTTGAATAAAGACACGTCAACAGTTCAACTTTCTTTGAACAATTATACATTATCTATAGCTAGATTATTTATAACCTACAATGCCATTTATTGTGGGAAATTTTTCTAGCCATTGTATAAATGCTGATACAGTATCAGTCATTGCTACCTCTTACAATAAGGCTTTCCACAGTCTTACTGCTCTTACTGTAAAGAACTCTTTCCTATTTAGATGCCGGAATCAACTTTCCTCCACATGTAATTAATGCCTCTTAATTACTCTTTTATAAAGTCCTTGGAAGGAATAAATCATGTGCCAGTTCTTTGTATTGTCCACACATTTATACTGTACATATAAGGCTGGGGTCACACTGGCGACAAAATCGGACGACTGCAATGCGATGAAAAATCGCATTGCAGTCGGACCTATGTTAATCTATGGAGCAGCTCCCAGTATCAGATTTTTTGTGGTCCGTTTTAAACGTCCGAGTGCAATCGCAGCATGCTGCGATTGTCACCGATTGTGGGTCGACTATCGCCAATGCAAGTCTATGGGAGCGATGAAAAATCTGATTACAAACGGACCGCACTGTGTGACTTGCGATTAAATCGCATCAGTGTCCTTTAGAAAAGCCGGCAATTCATCCCCGGCTATACTGTAAAATCACACTGACAGCTTTAATAAAGAATCGAATCAATACATATCCACACATAGAATCCATATATATATATATATATATATATTATATATATATATATATATATATATATATATGTCATTGTGACATATATATATATATATTTATAGTTCTTACACTTCTACATACTGTACTAGCCGCTAATTCAATTGCCGGCTTTAGTGAAATCCCAGAAGCCGACATGAAATGATACATTGTTTTGACACAGTTAACCATGTAATTTCAAGTATTTTGATATATGTTTTTAACTTACAATTACATAAGTATATTTGTGCAAAATTTCAGACATGTAGGGGTTAATTAAAGGTGTAAATTCGTTGTAAAAAAATGGGTTTTTTTACAACGAATTTACACCTTTAATTAACCCCTACATGTCTGAAATTTTGCACAAATATACTTATGTAATTGTAAGTTAAAAACATATATCAAAATACTTGAAATTACATGGTTAACTGTGTCAAAACAATGTATCATTTCATGTCGGCTTCTGGGATTTCACTAAAGCCGGCAATTGAATTAGCGGCTAGTACAGTATGTAGAAGTGTAAGAACTATAAATATATATATATATATATATATATATATATATATATGTCACAATGACATATATATATATATATATATATATATCTGTGTTCTATGTGTATATATCTATTCTTTCTTTTGTGATTTAAATAATATTATTTTGGATCCATTATATGTCAGTTTTGCAAGCCTGCGATAAATTCTCACAAGTCGGATGTAAATCGGATGTTACAACTATGGTCAGATGCGACTAAATCGCATTTTTCCTGGAAAATCGCATGCCAGACGGACGACTGTTCATGACATTTTGCTGCGATAATCGTCCCACTAAAACGGTCAGATTTTTTAGACGTTGTGTGTGACCCCAGCCTAAATGAGATCTCCTCTGAGATATCTTTTATGTAAGTTCAACTTTTCCAACCATAGGACAGGCCTCCAACCCATGTAATAATATAATTGCTACCTTTAAAGTGACTCTAAATTCCCCAAATTCTTTAGAATGTGGAGCCTAAAACTGAATCCCATATTCAAGTTTTTGTGGCCTCACAGGGGATTTATAGAGGGCTAATAATACACTGGGATCACAAGTTATTATCTCCCTTTTTAGAAACTCTAAAATCTATTTGAATTTGCTGCTGCTTCGTGACATTGAGTACTTAATACTGAATGCATTTCCCTGTGATACAAAGATTGTACAACCTGTCATGACACAGCTGTCGGGTGACCAGGGACCAGGGGCTCCTTCCCTGTCCCTAACACTAGGGGGCGACCTATGGCCCTATTCCCCAGGATATTTCTGAAGGTGAAGATGCAGGGCCTCCACTCTTGCCTTATTTCCTGAGTCAGACCTCCGTCTGTTCTTTTCCCCCACCCAAGGAAGAGGGGCGCTACTGTGTACCGCAGTACACCAACCTGATAAACAAGGCAACACAAACAAGGGTTAACAGAAAACTCCAGGCATACAAAATATTCACTCACATATAACAGAGGAATGCACCGGGGCATGGAGGTAGGGGAATAAACCAAAATAGATAAGGATAGAGACTACCACACGTACAAACCAAGCAACAATCACAGATAACTCCTTCTCATATGAACTCCTCAGCAAATGCTATCTCTGACAAGGATTTGCAACAGAGCACAGATTATAAAAGGGAAAGAAGTGGCTAACTGAGCTCAGCTGCGAGCACAGAGATTTCCAACATGGCCGATTAACCCCTGTTCTGCCAGAAGGAATAAACACCATTAAACACCATTAAAATGAAGAAGTGCTTCTTCTCAGAGTTGGAGTAGGAACAATCAGACGCTGCGGTCTTCTGGCTCCACACTGTCACGGTAACCCCGTGATACAACCCTTATGACTAAATTTGTCCTATTTTACCCAAAGTCTGTCTAATAATCATGTAGCGCTAAATAAAATAATGTTTCTCTTTCAAAGCCATGGCATGATTGTGAACGGGAAAGGCTCATAAATATGTACCTGACCAGGTATTGCCCTCAATAAAGTGTGCCACTCTGCTTTTACTGTCTGCAGTTTCATGGTCTCTTGTATCGTCTTCTCTGTGTGTTGCACCTGTACATGTACAAAATAATGAAAATATATTTTTATTAGCATTGCCGCATTATTGCACAGTATTCACTGTTTTGTAATTAGGTGTCTGGGAATATTTTATTCTGGTTGCTACCATATCCGCCTATCCGTGCCAGATAGTGTTAGTGACTTGTTTTTAAAGGGAATTTGTCAGTAGCTTTTTGCTATGTAATCTGAGAGTACCATGATGTAGGGGAAGAAAGCCTGATTCCAGACATGACTTACTAGGCTGTGTTTTGCTGTTTCAATTTAATAATTGTTTTGTCAGCAGAAGATTATCATTACAGGACTAGGTGTCTCGTGCCTCCTAGTCCAACCCCGCCCCACCACTGATTAGCAGAATTCTGTCAATATACATTGTACATGGAAAACTGTAGTGTGGGTGGTGTACTTATATACAGTTCAGCATTCAGAGATCTGCTAAATCTACTAAAGAGAAAACTGTGACTCTATCATAACTGCTGCATTCAGTAAACTAAGTGATACATCGCTAGAATCAGAGTCTCCATCTCTACATAATGCTACTGTCAGATTACATAGGAAAACCTGCTGAAATACTCCCTCTAATCTTTTTCCATATACCTTATAAGCAGCTCTAGCAAATCCATATATTGCATGGATAAATATTCATTGGAATGACTGTCATGTAATACCTAATTTTTCCATGCAGTGGGAAATGTATAGCCTATTGTAGCTTCCTCAAGGATTAACAGTGGGTCACTGGGGGGATTCTGATGTCAGACTCATAATCAAGTGAACATCAAATGAGCTTCATTTTGACAAAGGGTTATCTTAGAGAAACAACACTTTAAACCCCAAATCTAGTAATTTACAGCTAATTTAAAAGGCCCACATAGCATAACTGGTTATTAGGACCAAAGTCATATATGATAATCTGTATACACCACTCTTCATAATGCTACACTATGTGTTCCACTTTCTCCTGTGTCCTTTGATCTTTCCTCTTCAGAACTACTGGCTATACTTGCTCCAGTATTCTCTGACTCTGCTTTCTTCTGTCCATCCTCTCCAGAACTATAGCTATATATATTTCACCTTCTGTGGTGTCCTCTGACTCTTCTTCCTTCTGTCCTTTCTCTCCGGAACTACTGGCTATATTTTGTCCATGTTCTCCATTGTCCTCTGACTCTGCTTCCTTCTGTCCTTTCTCTCCGGAACTACTGGCTATATTGTGTCCACGTTCTCCAGTGTCCTCTAACTCTGCTTCCTTCTGTCCTTCCTCTCTGGAACTGCTGGCTATAATTTGTCCACGTTCTCCAGTGTCCTCTGACTCTGCTTCCTTCTGTCCTTTCTCTCCGGAACTACTGGCTATATTTTGTCCACGTTCTCCATTGTCCTCTGACTCTGCTTCCTTCTGTCCTTTCTCTCCGGAACTACTGGCTATATTTTGTCCATGTTCTCCAGTGTCCTCTGACTCTGCTTCCTTCTGTCCTTTCCCTTTCCCGGAACTACTGGATATATTTTGTCCATGTTCTCCAGGGTCTTCTGACTGTTCTTCCTTCTGTCCTTTCTCTCCGGCACTACTGGCTATATTGTGTCCACGTTCTCCATTGTCCTCTGACTCTCCTTCCTTCTGTCCTTCCTCTCCGGAACTACTGGCTATATTGTGTCCACGTTCTCCATTGTCCTCTGACTCTCTTCCTTTGTCCTTCCTCTCCGGAACTACTGGCTATATTGTGTCCATGTTCTCCAGTGTCCTCTGACTTGCTTCCTTTTGTCCTTTCTCTCCGGAACTACTGGCTATATTTTGTCCATGTTCTCCAGGGTCTTCTGACTGTTCATCCTTCTGTCCTTTATCTCCAGAACTACTGGCTATATTTTGCCCACTTCTCCAGTGTCCTCTGACTCTTCTTCCTTCTGTCCTTGCTCTCCAGAACTACTGGCTATAGTAGAATCTGTAGTAAGGATTTTCCACTTTTCAATGGCTGATTATCCCTTCCTGGAATTCAGCCAAAATCAGTTGGATCCATTCCCTATTTCAATTACTGGCCCTAAAGGGAAAATAAAAGGAAAAATGTAATCTACTGGTAATTTAATAAATTAAATTGTAAACAGTATGTAAAGACATTTGTTTGTTTGAATAATTGATCTCAAGAATATTTCCAGGGTAATAAAACCAAACAGCAAAAAGTATAAGGCGGGTTCTGATGGCCATATTTCACAGTCAACATATGGACCACAAAGGCCGGATTGACTAACTTGAACATTCAACTACAGATGCCTATGAGGCTCTAAGTGTGGGTCAGGAGACCTTGAAATATGGCGGTCTGATCCCAGCTCAAGACAGGGGTAGGAAGCAGTACATCCAAAGGTGTTATGCTTATTTAAATAGAGAGAGGGGAATAAGCTGCTCCCACAAGCAATAGATTGGATTTAGGAGACAGTTGGCACCTATAGGATTTACCAATCCCACCAAA
Source organism: Oophaga sylvatica (assembly GCA_033576555.1). Classification (NCBI taxonomy): domain Eukaryota; kingdom Metazoa; phylum Chordata; class Amphibia; order Anura; family Dendrobatidae; genus Oophaga; species Oophaga sylvatica. Next base: position 585,445,542 of record JARQOD010000002.1, read on the forward strand.
ATCGGCAGCTTTGGCTGACTATAGTCTAAAGTTTATGGCCAGCTTATCCTTCATCTACCATGTGGAATGCTAAATCTTTAACCAAGTAGTAGGGTAGGGTATAGTACTAGAGGAAAGAATGCAGAATGAAGGAAAGTATTAATGTCCATAATAAACTGGAGATTGTTAGCAATTAATTGGTGAGGGCTGGAAAGCCAAAAGGCACATTGCATTTGGCACAATGCATATGTGAGGTAAGCTTTAAATTTCTACATGGTCATTAAATAGCACAAAAATGAATATTGTCAAATGTAATCAATGAAAAAGACATATATATGTTCTTACATTGCCGCGGGTTGCGTGGCTGCCAGCTCTCTGCTGTTGAACTTATAGTGTCATAGAATTTTTCCAAGAGAGAAAGAACTCTCTGCCTGTCCAGAAAGCCGACCTACAAGCACAAAGGATACACAGAGGTTACACAATTTCTCAGTTGAACTATTCTGCTCAGGTGTTTTGATTGTGACAACTTCTGATTGTCATGAAATCGAGATTGTCTGCGACTCTCTGCATTTCCTAACAAGTATCTCCGAGTGATATCAGATGGACCATTTAGATCTTAGTTTTTAAAGCTGATTTTTAGAAGATAATACGAGTAGTTGATGATATAGGGAGAGGAGTATTTAGGGAAGATTACACTTTTTTAAATCCACCTATTGTTTTCACTTACACTGCATTAAAAATGGCACATGAGAAAGCATCCATATAGGTAAGGCCATACAATGCAGCGGTGATGCGGTTTTAATATGGTTGACTGCATGTGATTTTAGTGCATTTTTTCACTGCATGACACCAATTTAATTGGTCATTTTAAGCAACATGGAACATTGGTGGTAATTACCATGTTAAACACCATTAAATGGGTTTTCCCACAAACAAAAGTTCATTTTAATCAATAGATCTTGGAATGATGATAATTTCCACAATTGGATGTGTTTAAATAAAATGTTCCTGTGCTGAGATAATCTTAGAAATGTGCCCCTGCTGTGTACTGTGTAATGGCTGTGTCGGACCGTACAGGAACATGGACTGATCATACCCCAGCTCCTGGGCAGGGGAGGAAGAAAAAGCGTATACAGACAGGACAGCAGGGGATCACAGGTTCTGTTGATTAAAATGAACTTTCTTTGTGGGAAAACCCCTTTAATGTAAAGAAAGCACAGTTGAAGCATGTTTTTTCATGCCAAAAAAAAAAAAGGGTTGGCCAGCATGGATTGGTAGAAAAATACAAAGGGTGTCAAGAAGACAATGTGACAGGCAAGTACCTTTGGTTTTTTGACATACATTTATTTTTCTTTTGGCTCTATTGCCTGGAAGAGCAATCCGGGCTAGTTGACCATGCATCCGAGTATTATTATTGCTCCTTCCTGCCTGTGCTGTTGTATACCACTACTTTTTCTTGACTACCACTAAAGCAGGTGATCAAACTGCATGCTGTCCTTGCTTCGCAATTTCCAGCCACATGGCGGAAAGGCCAGCGGCGCAAGGTGAATAGAACCTAACAGGATAAAAATTCTCTGGCATAATAAAGTGCATCTAGTCTGACAAGTCTGTGAAATGTTGAGATAATGACACATTAGATTGCGCTCACAATGTAGGGGCGTAGGACGAAATTAAAAAGGTAGGTCTGCTACCCGGTTGAGATTGAAGACATGAAGAATAAGAGTGTCTGTGTCCCGATTCCACTACACTATGAGTGACAGCTCAGCCGCTCTATAGGATAGGGGTGTGCTGGGTTTGCAGTATTATAAGTGACAGCCCAATCACCCAAAATGAGGCAGGAGCATGCTGGGCTGTCAGTATTGTGATTGTCAGCCCAGCTGCCCAATCTGGTGTGGACTTCAGAGTATTCCAGGTGTCACCCGTTCTGGGTGATTGGCTATTTAGCTGGCTCTCTGCCTCAGGTTACTGCCTGTTGTAGCTAAGCTCAAGTGGAGCTCATTCTTTTTCTACAAGTTCATGTACTCTGACCTTGCCCGACCTTAGATCTTGCCTCTGATCATCCGTTGGCCTAGCCCCTTTTGTCTTGATCCGCTACCTTCTTGAAATTCTGACCCCGGACTGTGACCTGACAACGCCTTTGTCTCACCTCTCTGTTTATGGCCGGTGTCACACTTGCGTGTGTGATGTGAGAAACTCGCACGAGTCTCTTGCATCAACACCCGGCACTGCCGCCGGCACTTGGACCAGAGCCTGCGGCTACATGTATTTCTATGCAGCCGCACACTCCGGTCCCGAGTGCCAGCAGCAGTGCGGGGTGTTGATGCGGGAGACTCACGCGAGTTTCTCGCATCACACACGCAAGTGTGACACAGCCCTATGATGAACTCTCCTGCTATCTGACCCTGTACTTCTTGACTACCCTGCCTCACAGCTTGTCTGTGAGTAGTGACTCAGCATCACAGTCTGGCGATCCTGTCTCCTGCTCTTTCCAATGTGTGTTCCTGTTAAAGTTACAACAGTAGGAGCCTTTTACCAGCTGTTGTAACTTGATATACTGAGACAAACAGAGGCAGGAGGGGGGAATTTGTGAAGGGGTTCTGTCCTCTGTACTACCTTCATCCACCTGTGCTTGACTGGTATCTGTTCAACACCGTTATGTCAATATTATTAGCCAAGCTGAACGGACCCCAATCGAAACCATGAGGTGGTGTTAGGTGGAAAATAATGCAGCCTCAATTACATAAGGATTCAAAGTTGACTTTCTCAGCGATGGTAAAAACATTTGTGGCTCAGGAAGAAAAGTTCATACTTGTATTTTACTACACTACACAACAATGTAATTAGTATGGTGACAGGTTATACATAAATCTATGAAAAGTAAACATTAAACCAACCTTCCCTGAATCACATTCAAGAAAGAGGTCAGAAAATTGCTGCCTCCAAATATCATGGCGAATGGTCTCGCGGAACATGTCAGCGCACTGGGCCATGTGGTGCAGGAATTCCTGGAATAAGTCCGTACTGAGATGACTGATAAATGGATATACATACTGTAAGGAGAAATGATAGCATAATGAAAGCATAAAAAGAGTTAGCCTATAGCCATGCATTAAGTAATGCTGTATGTCACAAGAAAAAAAAGTCAGAAATATATGTTTATCCCTGCTAAAATACCCAATAAATGATGCAATAGCCTCATTAGCATTATGTAAACTGATCCTAATGAAAATATTAAAATTATGTAAAAATAGCAACAAATATTTTACCTGTTCGAAATTACATTGGAAAAATAAACTGACGTACAAAGATTTAGGCCCCATGTACACAGCAAAATTATGTGCACTGTCTCTGTTGCAAAGCAAATATCGTTTATGCCATTCTAAAAGGGAAAGTCTGGTCATTTTTACACAAGGAAGTAGCGGTATGAGCAATTAACCCCGCTGAGATCCAATGTGCAAGTCATGAGAAATCTAGTGTAGAAGCCATTTGCAAATCCAGCTGGAAGTGCACTGGGGCGTATCAATAAATAATCAGATTTTTTGTAAGTGTAGTGACACGCCCATAGTGCACTCCCAGCCTGATTTACATTTAGCATCTACATTAGATTTTTTTTGGACTGATTCATCAGATATCTACAAAAAAAATGTAATTTTTTTGCTCGGAGACAAACACCTTTACAGCCATACTGCTACTTCCATATGTAAAAATGTGCTGAAAGATTTCATTTAAAGTTCAGTTTGATTGATGGTTGCACGTCAAGAAATAAACAGATTTTTCTTCACTGCCAGACATGTAAATTACAGATATGCAGTATTTTTTTAGTATATATTCTTGTATAAGATATAAATAGGTGGTTGGTATCAAATAATAAATGCAAAAAGAAAGAAAACAGACAGATGGAAATATTTTTCACCTCTATAAATTCTTCTTCATTTAATTTCTGTTCCATTGTGTCTGCAGTCACCAGGTCTTTACTGTTTACTACCAAAACAAAATCGAAGATTTATTAGATATGTGTATATATATAGAGATGTCTATATCTCTATATATATACAGTATAACCACACACACACACACACACACACACACACACACACGAGCTGTCTGCATAGTGAGCACCCCTTCCCTGCAGAGCAGTCAGTAGAAAGGAGGGCAGAAGGCTATTACTGTATATTGGGAGCTCTGCTGTGGACAGGGAATCACTAAGCAGAGAACTGGCTGTGAGGAGAGTGACTGAGCATGTGCGACCAGCAGTAGTTTTTGCACATTACTATATACTTTGAACACCAGGTGGCGCCATACTATGTAATAAATTGTCATAACTGTACCCTGACAAACATTTTTTTAAGGGAACTTGTCATATCTCAAACTCTATTAACCTGCAGATATGGGGTTAATCTGCAGGTTAATATTGTTCTAAAACTGTGTGGCCACCGCTACTGGAAGGAAATTAACTTTTTTCCTCCTTGCCACCTCTGGCTTTCAGTCATAGAGGCCCGACAGGTTGCAGCATCAGTCACCTCTCTGTACATAGTAAAAGGCAGCTGTAACCACGCCCCAGCACTGACCGATAGCTGGCACAGATGAACTGGCTGTCAGTCAGCGTCAGGGCATGGTTAAAGATGCCACTTACGATATTTTAAAGAGAAACAGTCATTATATTTATGCTGCCGGATTGATAACTGATGTGTCTGAAATGCCACAGAGAAAACATAGTTTGACAGGAAAGTCTGGAACTATAGAGAGATGTGACTTGTCCCTATCCCCGGCCGGCTTCACGCTGAGTCGCTCCAGGTGATTGACAGGTCTCTCCCATATGTGTACATAGGGACCTGTCAAGTAGAACGGTGCAGAGAGAGAAGCTGGCCAGGCGCGCGCCGGGTCTTGTCTCATCTTTGACTATGGTTTTCTGAACGGTTTTTCAAAATATGCTTTCCCTGTGGCATTTTAGAAAATGATATAGTTGGCTGCAATCAGGCAGCAAAGGTCTGGTTCATCCTGCCTATAATTCAAGCAGCAAGATCAGGGCCGGCGTCAGCACCCGGCATACCCGGGCAAATGCCGGGGCCCTGAGCAGGCGGGGGGGCCCACTCGCCGTTGGGCACCCCGACGCCCGTTTGTGGAAGAGAGCGGTGTCAGCGCCGCCACTGGGCCCCCCCCGCTTGCTCAGGGCCCCGGCAGCAGCTGGCACAATACTTACCTCTCCCCATGCCTCCGCTGCCGCAGCTCCGGGCTCCAGGGGGCGCCTGCGCTTCCTCTCACAGCAGCGCCGCTGAATGACGTCATCATTCAGCGGCTGGCTGTGGCAGAGAGCGCGCGGACGCCGGACAGGTGAGATGTGAGGTACGTGTGTGTGTGTGTATCAGTGTGTGTGTGTATCAGTGTGTGTGTATGTAGTGCGGTGCTGTGTGTGTGTGTATGTATGTGAGAGAGTGCTGGTGTGCTGCGGTGCTGTGTGTGGTGCTGTATGTGTGATGGTGGTGGGAGGAGGGCAGTGATGATGATTGATGATGATGGGGAGGCGATGATGATGATGGGCAGGCATTGATGATAATGGGGAGGCAATATGATGATGGGGAGGCAATGATGATGATGGGGAGGCGATGATGATGATGGGCAGGCATTGATGATAATGGGGAGGCAATGATATTGATGGGGAGGCATGGATGGTGATGGGGAGGCGATGATGATGATGGGCAGGCATTGATGATAATGGGGAGGCAATGATGATGATGGGGAGACAATGATGATGATGGAGAGGCGATGATGATGATGATGGGCAGGCATTGATGATAATGGGGAGGCAATGATGATAATGGGGAGGCAATGATGATAATGGGGAGGCAATGATGATGATATTGGGGAGTCTTTCCACAGCGCCCTTTCCTAAGCCGTAACAGTGCAGAACGCAGCACAGTGCAGAGGAGAGCTCCATATTTTGTATGGAGCATTATATGGGGACCAGTGTCCTGTATGGAGCATTATATGGGGACCAGTATCCTGTATGGAGCATTATATTGGGTCCAGTATTCTGTATGGAGCATTATATGGGGATGGGGGGGTGACATCCTGCATGGGGTATTATATGGGTGATGAGGGGGAGACTACGTGGTGCCCATAATATTGTATGGAGGACTGTACTGTCCAGTCTGTACTGTGCGCTGTGAGGATTTGGCGGTTTTTGAGCTATTGTACAATTTACAATAGATATCACTCATGTAATGGAAGAAGTGAAGTATTTGGCATTGTACTGTACCCATATTTCTCTGCCGTATCTGTGCATCATGAATCGTGGTCTGTGTTAAAGGGGCCCACTGAGGCTCTTTCGCCCGGGGCCCATAAAAACCTGGAGCCGGCCCTGAGCAAGATTTTAGTGACAGGATCCCTTTAACATTCCTATTAGTGAATCTTACCTGGTTTGTTATCTTCTGTTAGTTGAAAAATTACTTCAAAAAATGATTTTAAAGCACTTTGTACCTGGATTCAATGGGAAACACATAACAATTATGTAAATTTCAAAAATACCCCAAAGCATTTCCACCGTAATTACTGTACAGGCCACATTATTTGGCCAAATTAAATTTAAGTTGTGTAAATTTCTTCAGCCTTGCAGACACAACTAAAGAATTCCCCCTGGTTCAGGTGATAAAGATCATTTTTATCCCAGATGCGCAGTTCTCATTTGGGAGGAGAGAGGAATGATCTTAGTGTTGCTTTTATATCTACTAATTAGAGTTAACTTTAATTTTTAAAGGGAAATACAAAAAAACAACATATTGATCAGTATATCATGTGACCAGGGCTGCCACCGGGAATGTCAGGGCCCCATACTGGCAACATTTCTGCCCCCTTGAGACTCCACCCAGGCTCCCCTCAAGCTTCACCTCCACCCCTCGAACCTTCTACAGTCCCACCGGCCACTCTTGGAAAAACTCCACTTCTGCACCACGTCCTCACCAATCACACACTAACAGTTTCCATCTAACACCGTATCACATACATAGCCAGCAGCTTTTATTTTGGCCAAAAGAATTTTTGTTTAAGTTGCCATCACAACAAGGAAGACTCTTTTGGCCGGGCCCTACTCTACTCTAACCTAGAAACATTTCTTATAATACCCAATACTCTTTTTAGGTATATTTTTTATTTATTTTTCTATAAGGGAATATGTTACATACATTTTTTTAAATGATCAATAATACCACATACAAGGGACAAATACTGTCACACCCTGACCAGACCACATATTACCACCACATAAAGACCGAATAATGTCACATAAAAGGGACAAATACGGCCATACCATGGCCGAACCACATATTACCACCACATAGTGACCGATAGTATGATATACAAGGAACAAATACCGCCATACCATGACCAAACCACATATTACCATGAAATAGTGACTGAATAATACCATATACAAGGGACAAATACTGCCATATCATGACCAGACCACATATTACCACCACATACTAACCAAATAATACCACATTTAAGGGACAAATACCACCACACGATGACCAGATCACATATCACCCCACATAGCATACAGGGAACAAATACCGCCACACCATGACTAGACCAGGCCACATATTACCACCACATAGTGACCGAATAATACCACATACAAGGAAGAAATACCGTCACACTATGACCAGACCACATATTATTACCACATAGTGACTACTACAATACTGATCAATAATAAAAAAACACAATGTCATAATGTATAATGTCAGTGTACAGTACAGGCAACACACTGACACACCAGTGATGTCTCCATTTGAAGTCCTTCATTTTTGCTTTTCTTCTTTATTCAGCACAGATCGCTATCATTTCTTCCAGCCTTGCTGGCACTTCTACCGATGAACCCATAGATGGACTTAATGGACCCGTAGAAGCGCCAGCAAGGCATGAAATAGCCGTAGTCCGTCAGGTCTCACTGTTCATGAAAAAATTCTCCAGACACTCCGCTAATATCAATGTAACCAATTTTATGGATTAAAACCACATCTTGAAAGAAGGATCAGGTGAGTCCTGTTTTTCTTGTTACTTTTTCCGATATAATATATGCTCTTTATACATGCACCACCCAGAAGAGCTCCGACGAGGCTATTTCTGAAGATTTGTGTTGAAATAACACACAGAAAATAGTGACTTGGTACCTGGAATAACCTTCATTTTTAAATAGATCTCCTGTGTATAATAGCACTTATGGTGAGTTTAGTATTGTGGTTTTTTTTATTACTGATCAGTATTGTAGTATTCGGTCACTGTGTTGTGGTAATATGTGATCTGGTGTGGCGGTATTTGTTCCTTGTATGTAGTATTATTCGGTCACTATGTGGTGGTAATATGTAGTCTGGTCATGGTGTGGCGGTTGTTGTTCCTTGTATGAGGTATTATTTGATGACTATATGGTGGTAATATGTGGTCTGGTCATGGTGTGGCTGTATTTGTTCCTTGTTTGCAATATTATTGGTCATTTTAAAAATTGAAAGATAAATAAAAATATGCCTAAATTGTATTGGATATTTTAACAAATGTTTAGTAAGTTACAGAAGAGTAGGGCCCGGTCGAAAGAGTCTACCTTGTCATTGTGGAGGATTAAAATAATCTTTTTGCCAAAACAAAAGCTACTGGCTATGTATGTGGTGATGGGAACTGTAAATGTGTCATTGGTGAGGATGTAGTGCAGAAGTGGAGTTTTTCCAAGAGAGGGCGGTGAGACTGTAGACTGTTCGAGGGGTGGAGGAGTAGGTGCTGGGGTGGAGACTGGGCGGAATCTCAAGGGGGCCCTGAAAATTTTGCCAGTATGGGACCCCAAAATTCCCGGTGGCAGCCCTGTGTATGTGTCCGTGTATATCTACCCTCACCAATGCAAGAGGAATCCTGCCATTAACATCCAGGGTCCATTCTTGGAACTGCAGGGACAAGGCTCCTTTCCTCTTCTCCATCACTTCTGTCTGGATGCCTTCCACTTGTACTCTATTACTTTGGCTTTCCTTCAGCTCCTCTTTTAGCTGACCAAGCCTGCAGTGAAGAAAGTCATAACCAATGCAGTGAACAGCATTATCTGCAATATCATCAAAGTCAATAACATAAAATACAGAGGAATTAGAACAGAAACCCAAAGCCAAATACCATGAATAATATCAGTAAGTACTGGGAGATACATCATTTACAATTTAAAAGTTTGTATATCCACTATGCCTCAAGATCAGGCCTGCCCAGGAAGGGGCTTAGCAAAGCGGCTACCTGGTGTTCACTGGAGCTCTTGATGGTGGAAACAGGCAGGACTGCAGGTAGCCGCCAGGTACCACTCCTATGCAGTCTCTGGTACTGCAGCTTCTGACCCAAGAGGTTGGGCTACGTTCTGACTGAGCTGCTTTGGAGACTGGTTTTAGCAGTATGGATACACGGATAATTCAGAGGCACTGGTACAGACACAGGGGTCTCAGATCCTGGTACTGGCACCGGCCTCACATGTACTGGGGGATGAAGTTTAAGCACTGGCCACACTAGGACCAGGAACTACGAGTCCAAGACTGGCCGCACTCAGACCGTGGGACGAGGTTCAAGACTCTTGCCATACAATGACCAAACACGGGTCTCAGATATTCGTACAGGCACTGGCTGCACTAGGACCAGTGAATACGAGCTCAGGACTGGCTGCACAAGAACCAGGGATTCGCGTTCAGGGCACAGGATAAGGGAAAAACTAAGACTAAGGAAGGGAGACCTGGCAAAATACAGTTGCACATACCACACCACTAACAAACTAACTGGAAGGGTTGATCAGGCACCTCCCTATTCAAGAGGGTGCCTTTTTTACAAGATGCCTCCCAGCTATTGGCTGAGAACCATCTTGCAGGTGTACTCTTTTACTAAATGCCTCCCAGCTGTTGCCTGGGGGCATTTTACTATAATGTGTGCTGCCCCTTTAAGAGAGGGGAGCGCATGTGCACTAGGCACGCCGCCAGAAGTCAGTGCGGCGTGTATTGGGGAAGGAGGAAGGGGAGCACAGGGAAGCTGCCGTAGCTGGAGAGGTAAGTATGTCGGTGTCTCTGCATGGAGGGAGCAGAGCAACCATGCAGGGACGCCAACAAAGGTTGTTATAGGGGAATAAATCACTGCCTAACTCCTCTGGTGGTGTTTTATCACTCATGAACGCAAAAGGATTGGATATGCCAAACTCTGTTTATTCAACTTCCACAGCATTTGGAAATCATGAAAGTTAAAAAATATATATATTTTTTAGGGTCAAATTACTACTTTACATCTTTAAAAGGATTTTCTCTCGCTCTGTCTTTAGGAGAACTCTGCTCTGTTGTCTCCTGGCTTTCTGCTTGGTAGGGGAGTGGTGCGCTCCTGATTGATTGACAGCTTAGGCCAGAAGTATGGTTGCACCACAGTCCTGAAGTGAGCTCCATCCAATGCTACAAACAGAATCTGTGGAACGTCCGGCCAGCTTCAGAGCAACACTTACAAACTCTATAGAAAAGAACTGTGAGCACTATATGAGTTGCAGAAAGCATTCAGACACCACTGATAGACTGCAAAGGAGACTCTTAACCTAGGCAATATGCAGTAAATAGTATAATAAAAAATCACTCTGTCAAGGTTCTTCGAACCCAACAGCTCCTCTGCACCAGACGGCAGCTCTTCCTTCATCTGGATTGCACACCCTATTTAAACCTGGTCTTGCTCTCCTTTTCTTGTGTGAGCTACCAGCTTCTTCCACTTCTTGCTTCTTGATATGACATTGCTGCTCCTGATATCGACCTCTGGCTTTCCTGACTACGATTCCTGCATATTCCTTCAAACTACATTGCTGTTACTGTGTACCGACTCCTTGGCTATCCCTGACTACGCTACCTGCTGGTGCTGCCCCTAGTGGTTGCAATATCACTACTCTAAACCAGATCATAACACTGTTTTTGAGAACACAGAGGATATTTAATAACAATAAAATTGCTAAATTTCTTGATTTTACAAGGACTTTGCAATTTTACCCATTCAAGAACTTGAGAATAACACGTTAATAGCTATCTAAGCTCAATTGGAGTAGTGTGCATTTAGCATAGTGTACAATGGAGAGTAATCATTACCAGTGTTGTTGTTTGCCTATATATAAAAAGACAGAAGAAACGGCTAAAAATTTGTACAGGTTCATCATTGCAGAACACGCTGAGAGTCCTGGGTACCTGGGATGATAAGTTGGAGAGTGCTTCATTGTAGCTGGTATGGCCAGCATAAAACATTTTATGAGTAGCAGATCTGAGGTTGTTATGATTAAGGTGTTAGGTAAAATTTTATATTCACTATTTAAAAGTGTTTTTCATTTGTTTTAGGGTGGTGGGAATTAAAATCCAAAACTGGGAATATTTACTAGCTGAGGCATGTCACTAAGAATATGGGATTTATAAGCAGTTACCCAACTTTGATTGGTTCGAAAATCTTCACTATAAATCTTGGCCCCTCTACATTATTTCTACAGGCAAATTTATAAAAAACATGTTTATAAAACATTTAAAAAAAATAACAATTACTATGGTAGATAAGTTTGCCCTCACCTGTTAAATTCTAAATCAAAAACATTGTCTTTCAGATCAGCAATTACTTGCTCTAAGCCACGAGTGTAGGCTGACTTCTCCATGCCAGAAAAGAAGCCAGGATTGTGTCTCATAAGGAACTCTCCAAGATAGTTAACTGGGTCAAACTTAACTGAATCATCTTCGAGAACGTTCTTCTTTTCCAACTTTTTCAAAAGAGACTCAACACCATGCACAACTGAAGGCATCAACCGGTCCAGAAGATAAGCTCTTGTGTCTACTGAGGACTTGTCATGGCTAAACCACTCCTGCGCCAGTAGATCAGCCGGTGCTTCCTTCTCTACTTTCTGCCTTTGTTCTCTTTGTATCTTTATGTTTTTAAGTGTTTTTTGTTGCAGTTTTAATCCTCTCTCGTGCATCGTTTCTGTAAATATCTTCATATATCCAGCCTCTGCCTCAGTAGAATGGTTGTCTTTGGAAGTGTCTGTGAAGCCACCCATCCCTGAATCACAACTCTCCATCGAAGAGCTATCAGTGCTTCCACGTTCCATCGTTCTCTTAAAGAAAAAAAAGAAAACAGTAAAAGTGTTGAATTACAAATTACCATTAAAGGAAAAAATAACCCACTGGATGCCATTCTTACTAAAGGTAACAAATAGAAGAATTTAGAACAATAGATGTATGATCCCTAATTCATATGGTGCTTTTTACAAGTTCATTTAGCCATGCTCCGTTTCTGGAAATACGTGGAATTAAGTGTTGGGACACATCTTGAATTTTTTATTCAATCCCAGTGCCATATAGCAGAATTCAGACCCTCGCCATGCAGTCTGCCTTAAACATTTGTTAAAGAATGGATCATTCTAGAGAGCTCATTGAATTCGAGCGTGATACTGTAGTAGGATGACACCGGGGTGACAAGTCAGTCTGTGAAATTTCCTAAAAATTCTACTGTGAGTGTTATTATTGAAAAGTGGAAGTGTTTAGGAACCACAGCAACTCAGCCTCGAAGTGGACACCACATAATGTTACAGATCGGGGTCACTGTGTGATGAGGCACATAATATATAAGTCATCAGCGCTCTGCTGACTCAACAGCTGTGGAGATCTTAACCTCCACTAGCATTAACATCAAGACAATATCTGTGCACCCAGGGCTTCATGGCAAGCCTTACATCACCAAATACAATGCCAAGTGTTGTCTGGAGTGGTGTAAAGCCTCCAACACTGAACTCTGGAGCAGTGGAAACGTGTTCTATGGAGTGAAGAATTACAGTCTCTATTTGGCAAAGCAATGGAGGAGTATGGGATTGTCAATTGCCAAGAGAACATTACCTGTCAAACTGCATTATACCAGCTGTTAAGTTTGGTGGTGGAGGGATAATGCTATGGGGTTGGTGATGACATTTTCAGAGATACTATTACACTTTTACGTTTTTTATTTATTCGTTTGTTAACTAGTGTGATCGTTTTATAGGTCGGGTCGTTCTGGACGCGGTGATACCAAATATGTATACTTTTTAAGTTGGATTTTACATAAATATATGTATTTATTGAATTAACCCCATCATGCTGCAGCCCAATTTTGCTTTTTGCGTTTCTGTTTTGTACTCCCCTGCTTCCCAGAGCCATAACTTTTTTTATCTTTCCATCAATATGGCCATGTGAGGGCTTTTTTTTTTCTGGATGAGTTGTACGTCACCATTGGTGACAACACCATTTTTTACCATATTGTGTACTGGAAAACGGGAAAAAAATCCAAGTGCGGTGAAATTGCAAAAAAGGTGCAATTCCACAACTGTTTTTTTTTTTTACTATGTTCACCAAATGCTAAAACTGACCTGCCATTATCATTTTCCAGGTCATTATGAGTTTGTAGATACTAAACATGTATAGGTTACTTTTTATTTAAGTGGTGAAAAAAATCCAAAGTTTATTAAAAAAAATAAATAAAAAAATTGTGTCATATTCTGAGACCCATAGCGTCTCCATTTTTCGTGATCTGGGGCTGGATGAGGGCTTATTTTTTATGTCTCGAGCTGACGTTTTTATTGATACCATTTTGGTGTCAATACAATCTTTTGATCACCCGTTATTGCATTTTAATGCAATGTTGTGGCGACCTAAAAAACTTAATTCTGGCGTTTTGACCTTTTTTGTTTGCTACGTCGTTTACCGATCGGATTAATTCTTTTTATATCTTGATAGATCAGGTGATTCTGAACGCGGCGATACCAAATATGTGTATATGCATCGACCGCTGGATGGCACTCATAGCAATCCGGCAATGACAACCACAGGGGTCTGCTGCAGGGGGCTGCTGGGTGCCGATGGGCGGGATTAGTGACGCGTTTCCGGTGTGATCCCATTAAATGACAGAGTGACAGCAGCATTTAACAGGTTAACAGCTGTGGGTGGATCGCGATTCCACCCGCGGCTGTTAGGGGCACATGTCAGCTGTTCAAATCAGCTGACATGTGCCGGGAAAAATGTGGGTTCAGTGTCGGAGCCCACATCAAAGGGAGAGACACAACATGTACCGTACATGTACGGCGCATGTCGTGAAAGGGTTAATATTTTTCACTTTTTTGGTTCTTTATTTTGTGATTTTTTTTAAAATGTTTTTGCAATTGTTTAAAAACTTTTTTTTTTCACTTTTTTACCTTGTCCTAGTATGGGACATCAACTTTCCCTGCCCTGCTTGTTGATTTAATGCTCTGTAATGCTTTTGCATTGCAGGGCATCAGATCAGTGAATCAGACACAGGCAGGAGGTGTATCAGCTCCCTCCCTCTGCAACCCGATCAATATTGCTGTCGCTATTGACAGTTGCATCAGAGGGGTTAAACATCCACTATCGGCGCTAGCAATAATTGTGGGCATTGCCGCAGGTTGTCAGCTCTCATATAGCGCTGACACCCACGTTTGAGCACGTCGGTACTCGGAGTCAACATGTATGATCGCCATGCTGTACATGTACGGCGGTTTGTGGGAAGACAGCTCCCACAGACCCCGTACATGTACGGCGAATGTCGTGAAGGGGATAAAATTGTCAAGAGAGATGTATAATAAACGTGATGCATGCCATATTCATGTACTTTGGCACTAGGATGTTGAGTTTTAGAAAAATATAGTATTCCTTCTAACAAAATAATTCCAGATCATCTCTTTCCTGCTCAAAGTTTATGAATAAATTGATAACTGGGTGTTACCAGTTGCAGACATGTACACTCTGACAATGAACAATCAGTGCTGCCAGGGCCAGAGAGTGCATATTGGCTACAGCAGTGTATCCCATATATCCCATGTAGAAGCTGCAGCCATTCATTGGTCGTAGCGGCACAAAACTACTAGGCCAGTGATTGGCTGCAGGGGTCTCATGGTGTATACAGGTTGTGATTGGAAGTCAGGTTTTTGAAGAAGCGTGCGTCTTTTAACATTCAGCACACATTGCTTTTGCTACCTCTCTTTTTATTTAAATTGGCGCCAAAAATGACCCATTTATCTAGTGACAAATATCCTTGGAAGGCAAATGTAGCAATAAAAGAATAAGTAATGAGATTTATGAACGTCCTTACCTGCAGGGCCGGCGTCAGCACCCGGCGCACCCGGGCAAGTGCCGAGGCCCTGAGCAGGCGGGGGGGGCCCACTCACATTCGGTGCCACCTGCATGCTATGGGGGCCTGGTGCCTGTACCAGAACCGGGGGACGGTGCCTCGAGCAGAGCAGCGGCCAGTGAGGAGAGGTGAGTAGTTCATTTTTTATTTTTTTTATGTTTGGCGCAATATAATGGAGACCATCATATGGGGTCCATCATACACTGGAGTATCATATATGGGGCCCATCATACACTGGAGCATCATATATGGGGCTTATCATACACTGGAGCATCATATATGGGGCCTATCATACACTGGAGCATCATATATGGGGCCTATCATACACTGGAGCATCATATATGGGGCCTATCATACACTGGAGCATCATATATGGAGCCCATTATATATGGAGCATTAGGCTGTGTTTCCACTATCAGGAAACACAGCGTATATGACGGATCGGAAATTCCGCTCCGTCTAAGTCCCGCCCCCTTTCTGACGCGCGTTATTTCCGGAGGTGTTCAGGACACCTCCGGAACACCTCCGGAAATAACGCAGGGCTACATAGCCCTGTGTTAAAATCCGTTGCGGCGACGCACCGTCGCCGCAAGACGCTAGGACATGCTGCGGTCTGAAAAGACGCGCCGCATGTCCGTAAACGCAGGTGTTCCGCCTGCGTAATTTTGCGCATAGTGGAGACGGGATTTCTTGAAATCCCTCCACTATGCTGTAACATCTGGACGCTGCGTGTTTGCGCTGCGCCACGCACAGCGCCAAACACGCAGCGTTTCCTGATCGTGGAAACTCACCCTTATATGGGGCAAATCATACACTGAAGCATCATATATGGGCCCATTATATATGGAGCATTATATGGGGCCCATAATACACTGGAGCATCATATATAGGTCCATTATATATGAAGTATTATATGGGGCCCATCATGCACTGAAGCATCATATATGGGGCCCATCATATACTGGAGCATCATATGGGGCCCATTATAACATTGGAGCATCATTTGGGGCCTATTATATGTGGAGCATCTTATAGGGTCCATTATATATGTAGCATTATATGGGGCTCATTATTCTGTATTGGAGCTCTATGTGGTGCCCATAATACTGATGGAGCAATATATGGAGCTCATTATTCTGCATGGAGCACTATGGGGTGCCCATAATACTGTATGAAGCAATATATGGAGCTCATTATACTGTATGGAGCAATATATGGGGCTCATTATTCTGCATGGAGCTCTACGTGGTGCCCATAATACTGTATGGAGGACTATACTGTCTGATTTTTGAGCTATTGTAGAATTTACAATAGATATTACTCATGTAATGTAAGAAGTGAAGTATTTGGCATTGTACTATACCTATATTTCTCTGCCTTATCTGTGCATTATGAATTGTGGTATGTATTAAAGGGGCCCACTGAGACTCTTTCGCCCGGGGCCCACGGAAACCTGGAGCCAGCCCTGCTTACCTGTATCATGCCCGTATCTGCAGCTAATGTACGACACACGCTGTCCCCATGGACAGGTTGGAGCTCCCAGCTTGTGTTGGGCGGCCTCCTGTGTGTTTGGCTTCTTCTGGTTGCTAAGCGATGATCCAGTAAGTTTCTGCCATCAGTAATGGCTGAGCGTCCTCCGTCCTCAGCCTCCATTACACCCTGCAGGGGATTACAATAGGAAAAATGTCACTAATTCAGCCAGGAATACGTGTGAAACAAAATGTGCTATAATTCTATTGCAAAATGTTAAAATGCATCCAAAAAGTACACGTCATCTACCAGATTTATCAAGAGCTTTCTATACTTTTACGACCACTCTGGAAGATTTGAGAACTAAATCATTTAATTTTTTTAACACATAAATTTATTGTTTTCGTAATCCCTAATAATGAACATTTAAACTAGTCTTGAGGGACGCAAAAAAAACTATGCTCAATAGTCCTCATTCAGATGTCCATTTTTATTTATTTATTTTTATGCATTGGAGAAAAAACAGACTGTTTTTCACATGCATGATGGAGACAATTTTATAAATTTTTTGTCTTTTTTCTACAAAAAGGAAGCAAAGGCCTCAATTGGTGCCAGTTGTGCACCCCAGTCTTAGGCCGGAGTCACACTGGCGAGAAATACGGACGAGTGCTATGCGAGAAAAAATTTCATTGCACTCCGACCAATGTTAATCTATGGGGTAGCTCCCATCATCCGATTTTTCCTCTGCCGTATTATATGTGCTGAGGAAATCGCAGCATGCTGCGATTGTCAACGTATTACGTCCGTAATATGCCAATGCAAGTCTATAGGTGCGAGAAAAATACGGATTACACACGGACCAGACGTGTGACTTGCGAGAAATACGCACCGATGTCCTTTAGAAAAGCCGGTAATTCAGTGCGGTGTACTGTAAAATCACAGACATGTTTAATAAAGAATGGAAAGAATAGATATATACATATATACAGTACAGACCAAAAGTTTGGACACACCTCATTTAAAGATTTTTCTGTATTTTCATGACTATGAAAATTGTACATTCACACTGAAAGCATCAATACTATGAATTAACACATGTGGAATTATATACTTAACAAAAAAGTGTGAAACAACTGAAATTATGTCTTATATTCTAGGTTCTTCAAAGTAGCCACCTTTTGCTTTGATGACTGCTTTGCACACTCTTGGCATTCTCTTGATGAGCTTCCAGAGGTAGTCACCGAAAATAGTCTTCCAACAATCTTGAAGGAGTTCCCAGAGATGCTTAGCACTTGTTGGCCCTTTTGCCTTCACCCCAAACCATCTCGATTGGGTTCAGGTCTGGCGACTGTGGAGGCCAGGTCATCTGGCGTAGCACCCCAACATTCTCATTCTTGGTCAAATAGCCCTTACACAGCCTGGAGGTGTGTTTGGGGTCATTGTCCTGTAGAAAAATAAATGATGGCCCAACGTAGTTATATTATGTTGTTTAAGTGTTCCCTTTATTTTTTTGAGCAGTGTATATGCATGTCATTGAGACACGCACATATATATATATATATATACTAGCTGTAGTACCCGGCTTCGCCCGGTTAATTAATAACTGCTGTTAGCTGTAACAAAATAGACTATGTTAACAAAAATTTATTCTGCACATAAAAATCACACATCAAAACGTGCGGGGGTTAAAATTTCCATTCAACACATAGCCTATGATGCTCCTGGGGTTGAGATGTGCGGGCATGCAAAATTTCATGCCCGTAAGTACAACGGTGCAGATTCCTATCCCGGGCCAAAATTATTTGCCGATTTGGAATGCGCGGGGTTAAAATTTCGACTCAAAACCTAGCCTATGACGCTCCCGGGTCGAGACGTGCGGGTGTCAAAATTTCATGTCCGTAAATGCAGATTCCTATGCCGGACATACACACAAGCATTCAGCTTTCTCCCCATTATGTAGATAGGGCCAAAATTGTTTGGCGATTTGGAACGCGCGGGGTTAAAATTTCGATTCAAAACATAGCCTAGGACGCTTTCGGGGTCGAGACGTGCGGGCGTGCAAAATTTCATGCCCGTAAGTGCGACGGTGCGGATTCCAATCCCGGACAAACATACCCACATACATACACACATACATACATTCAGCTTTATATATTAGATTTAGAGTTAATAGAGTTCTACATAGCATAATAGCCGCTAAATCAATTGCCGGCTTCTGTAAAATCATTACAGAAACAGACATGATATGATACATAGTTTACATTAAATAAGCCATGTCATATCAAAGCGATCTATATATGTCAGTGTTTAATAAATGTATTAGTTTGTGTTAGGAAAAATTTGGAACTCTAGGGGTTAAATTTAAGGCTATAATTGCGAAAAAAAATTGCGTGGACTCCCACGCAATTTTCTCCACCAGAGAGGAAAAGCCAGTGACTGAGGACAGATATTAATAGCCTAGAAAGGGATTATGGTTATAGGCCACCCCCTGGCTACAAGCATCTGCCCCCAGCCACCCCAGAAAAGGTGCATCTATAAGAGGCGCCTTTTCTGGCCCTTAGGCTGTGTTTCCACGATCAGGAAACACAGCCATTTGGACGGAGCGGAAAGTCCGCTCCGCCCAAAGCCATTCCCCTAGTGAACGCGTGGTGAATCCGGATGTGTTCATTGAACACATCCGGAATCACCGCAGCGCTACACAGGCCTGTGTTATTTCCCTTGCGGCGACGGAGCGTAGGGAATAGGACATGCTGCGATCTAAAAAGAAGCGCAGCATGTCCGTTAACGCAGGTCTGCCGCCTGCGTGTTTTTACGCATAGTGGAGACGGGATTTCTTGAAATCCCCTCCACTATGCTGTAACATCTGTACGCTGCGTGTTTGACCAGCCAGCGCACAGCGTCATACACGCAGCAATTACTGACGGAATCCAGATGGTGAAAACACACCCTTAGCCTCTCTATTCCCATTGTCTTTAGCGGTGGCTCATGGGTTAATAAGGGGTTAATGCCACCTTGCTATTAAAAGGTGACATTAAGCCGGGTTAATAATGGAGAGATGTCAATAAGACACCTATCCATTATTAATCCTATAGTAGTAAAGGGTTAAAAAATACACACAGACATTAAATAATTTTTTTTTTTAAATAATTACACAAAGTTTTTGACAAAATGTATTATGCTGCCAATCCTACTGAATCCCTTGTTCTCCTGTAACCAAAAAAAAATAAAAAACAACAATATTCATACCTCTCCGCCGTTCAGTCAGGTCCCCGCTGCAATACATCACAAGAGGTAATCTAGTTTACAACAGGGACTGGTGCTAATGCGACCGGCCCAGCTGTAAACCACTGCAGAATGAATGAAATCATGTCTGCGCAGACTCCCCACTTGACCTGTGGTGAACTGACAGCGTGGGAAAAAATTCTGAAACTTTCCCACACTAATCAGTTCATCCCCGGTCTGTCAAGATTAATTTTGCAAATTATGGTGGAAAATAAGTATTTGGTCACCTAAAAACATGCAAGATTTCTGGCTCTCACAGAACTGTAACTTCTTCTTTAAAGGGAATCTGTCACCCCATTTTTGCCCTGTGAGATAGGGCTACCGCCATCAGGGGCTTATCTACAGCATTCGGGAATGCTGTAGATAAGCCCCCGATGTCACCTGAAAGTGAAGAAAAACGAGTTATATTATACTCACCCAGGGGCGTTCCGCCGTCTGGTCGGGTCCGATGGGCGTCAACGTCCGGTCCGGGGCCTCCCATCTTGTAGCGAAGCCGGCCTCTTCTTTCCGTCCTGTCGCGGCTCCTGCGCAGGCGCACTGATCTGCCCTGGTGAGGGCAGAGCAGAGTACTGCAGTGCGCAGGCGCCGGACCTCTCTGACCTTTCCCATCGGACCCGACCGGACAGTGGAACGCCCCTGGGTGAGTATAATATAACTCGTTTTTCTTCACTTTCAGGTGACATCGGGGGCTTATCTACAGTATTACAGAATGCTGTAGAAAAGCCCCTGATGGCGGTGGCCCTATCTCATAGGGCAAAAATGGGGTGACAGATTCCCTTTGAGAGTCTCCTCTACCCTCCACTCATTACCTGTAGTAATGGAACCTGTTTGAACTTGTTATCAGTATAAAAGACACCTGTCCACACCCTCAAACTCCACTATGGTTTACTACTCCTCAACTATGGGCTGACCCTACAGTTAACCCTGTCACCCCTGACTAACAAGAAACTACAGACTACATGAAGATGAAACATGCAGTAGAATGCAGAACACATAGGTATAATGAAAAGGGTCTACATAGAGGGTGTTTCGCCATCTTCTCCACCTTTACACATCCATAAAAAAATAAACCAGACTGCACACCATCTATGGTCATTCGAGTGCTGCCCATTTCTTACTGTTTAATGGGAAGATTCAAAAATGTTTTTTTTTATTTTTCATAATAAAAAAAAGATGCCACACTGAAGGTAAAAACAGACACCCGGTCTGAAAATGGATGTAAGTGAGTCTAGCACTCTGATGGAAAACATTCCTTTTCTATCCCTTCTGCAAGAAATAAACATCTGAATGAAGCCTTATTGTTTTTTTTTTCTGAGTATCTACTCTCTGCACTTCATAAATTGGATCAAGCATCCATTTGTCTTAATTACATTTATCTACTAAGATGCTTAGGCAATTAGTTTATATGTAGTCCAGGATTATGTGGAGTCTGGGACAGACACATACATGCTAAGTGCTTCCCAAATCTCATGTCGCGGTATTAACTGCTGTTGTGGTTAGCTTTTTTGTTGCTTTTATCCGGAGTGTAATAATGACCTTTTATGTCAGTAATCACTTATAATGTCCTTGCTGTTCCCCATACTTACCTGCAGGGGCAGACTTTTCCTATACATTCTTATTGCATACCTGCTTATCATGGTGTTATCACAAATAGGGATGAAATTCATGCCAAACCACATTTTAAAATGAACTGCACATTAAAGCTTCCTGGGGCAGTGATTAAAGAAAGTGATTCTAATATAATGTCAGATAGTCTTAATCGAAGGCGATAGATCTGCTCCTAATGCCTAGATAAAGCAGATGCTCCTGATTCCTATTGGAGATAGGCTTCATGCCACAAGTACATTACTATAATGGAAGATAAATACCTGTAAGACACTATATACCCTTGTAATCTGCACCGGTCATGTATTCAGTAAAAACAGTGAGCCTCTTAAATTCCAATTAGGCCACCCTGATGTTTCCAAGTATTTGATCACTGTGTTAAAATTATTAGACTAGATAAATTCATATACGCGTATTTCATTTTATTTGCACAACGAACTGCACTCGGACAGCAAACGGTCCAGTGTAAGGGCTCGTGCAGATTGCTATATTATCGGTTCTTGTGCGATCCCACAAAACATCAGATCCGCACCTGGACCAATGCTAGTCTATGGGGCGTGAACAGTGAACGTGTCCAATTTTTGTCCTCGGACAGTCTTAGGAAAAAAAAATCACTGTATGTCCAAGTTTGATCTAATATTCGGATCACACTCTGCCATGCAAGTCAATGAGTGTATGGAAATCATCGGACTGCACTCAGAAGACATCTGAGTGCAGTCTCAGACAATGGAGAAGACTTTGATCTCCATCTTCTCCTTACAGTGTGCTTCGAATCGGATCGCACTTTGCTGACACTTTGATCAAAGTCTGATCAGAGTGTCATTTCCATAATTGACTCAATTTTCTTGGATGAGAGAGTCTACGGCTGTCTGCAGCTGCCCTAAGTCAATAGCACAATAAGACCGGGGTCAGACTAGCGAGTTTGATGCGAGAAACTCGCACGAGTCTCTCGCATCAACACCCGGCACTGCCGGCGGCACTCGGGCAGGCTGAATGTATTTCTATGAAGCCTCACGCTCCGGTCCAAGTGCCGACGGCAGTGCCGGGTGTTGATGCGAGAGACTCGCACGAGACCTGTGTGACTCTCTCACAAGTGTGACACCGGCCTTAAGACACTAGGCCAATTTGCGAATGAAATCGATTGTATTCAATAGGCGTGCAAACAAAAAAACGGACACTGTGTGAAAATTTTATTTAGAGCATTTGTTTTTGCAAAAAATTTAAATTTAAATTACACAAGACAAAATGTAAAAAATAAACATCCAGCATATATATAAAAAAAAATACTGGTCAAAACTTATCCAATTTTTTTTAGGAAGCAAGACAAAAAAATGTTCATCCGCTTGTCTGAACACATCTAGTTCAAAAACAAAATGATCTAAAACCTCTGCTTGTTTTTCTGGCAATATGGCACTGACTACAGACAGTAGATTGTTCTAAGTTCCTTAATAATACCGTATGTTGTACATCAAAAGGAGTCAAACGAGCCATAAGTGCCAATATGGTGAGAGTTGGAAAATGGTTTATGTTACAAATGCAGCAACTTCTAATTATTGCTAATGAGAGATAACAGATATCAGCGTCAGGCCGAGTTCAGTATTTAGACCGTTTTTACATCAATATGTGTAAGCCAAAATTAGGAGTGGAACAATCAGAGGAAAAGTATAATAGAAATACGTCACCACTTCTGTATTTATCACCCACTACTGGTTTTGGCTTACAGATACTGATGTTAAATACTGACCAAATACTGAAAATGTCAACGTGGCCTTAGCATGGGTGCACAGTGAGTCTGTACACCTAGCCTCTGGGAGTTTTCCTCATATACACTGTAACGTTGGCCTCCGTCTGGTCCACATGTGACCACATAACATTTGTTTAAAGGGAATCTGTCACCCCATTTTTCGAGTATAAGGTGCGGCCACCGCCATCAGGAGCTTATCTACAACATTCTGTAATGCTGTAGATAAGCCCCCGATGTCACCTGAAAGAGAAGAAAAACAAATTATATTATACTTACCCAGGGGCGGTCCTGCGTACGGTCTGGTCCGATGGGTGCCGCGGTCCGGTCCGTTGCCTCCCATCTTCTCGCAAAGACGTCCTCCTCTTTGCTTCCCGTCGTGGCTCCAGACCTCGCTGACCTTTCCCGGCGCCAAACAGAGCCAAAGACAGAATCATAATGATTAAATACCCAGCAGTAAATTAATAAAGAGCAATAGTGCATGAAAATAATATAGGGTACATAGTTAATATATTTTTGGATAAAAAAAAATGCAAAAGCCATCCCACCACTTCACAGTGACCCTACCTGGGACACCTTGGAGTGGTGTGGTGGCGTTAACATTTTTTTTAAAAAAATTTCTATTAAGTGGCCAGTGTGAACGTGCGCTTACATGCTGCATGCACACCAGTTTGTATCTCAGTTCATATCTTTAGTTTTTTTCGGGTTATACAGAGCTCTAAATCAATGATTTTATCAAGATAACAGCAAGCAGCTTAGTAAGTGACACGTCACTGGAATCAGGGTCTCTGCCCCTAAATAATGCAGCTCTCAGATTAGGGGACAAAAACCTAGGGATAGATTCCTTTTAAAAAACAAACATTTTCTATCGTTTTGTGTTCAGAGCTCTATAACAGGCCTATATGTTACCATGGTAACAAGAGTTTGTGTAGTCTGCTCCTGCAGTCTTGACTCCTGTAAATGCTAGATTGGTTAGTAAGAAGTAGGCGGCAGATGTCATCAGGATCAGACTACACAAAGGTTTGTATTGTGGCAGTTTACATGGAAGCATATAACCCTGTATAGAAGCTGAGAACACTAAATTATGGGATTTTACACCTTTTTTTAAAAAAATGCATTGGAACAATAAGAAAAGTTGGATATCGTCTTTCAATGTACAGCAATGTTTTAACGTTTCAGATAAAATCAATATCAAAGTATAAGGAATGTCACCATTGCTGCAGTTCTTGGCTTTTTTAATAGATTCTAAAATGAAGAAGTAAAAAAAAAAACAATGGTCCAGATTTATCATTGTATTTCTGTTTTTTTGTACATTTTATTTCTACATAGTGTCTAATCTGACATATTTATTAGTTATTTGTGCCAGAATTTAGTAAAAACATTTGGAAGGGATGAGTTTCCTATAAAACTGCTGTTCGGGAGATCCCCTGCTGTCCTCTACTATGTACCGCAGAACTTCAATGAAGAATTTGCCTAGGAAATGCTCTGAATGCAAACTACTGGTGACCGAAGATATCGTGCTTATTACATCTATGGCTGATGTGGTCATCGATCTGGGGTGTTATTAAAAGGAGGAGGCATCATGCAATTGTGTAGCCCTGGTACACAATACCAGGAGGATGAGTGGAGAGGTAACAGTTAAGGGCTCTTCATACATCATGTACACTTCTGACACACCCAGCAGGGGTGTGGAAGGGAGTGATTCTAGTCAGTCAGTTTCCTGTCCTTGGACAGAGTAGACGTGTCCAGTCTGAGCCTGTCATCAGTTCAGAACGTGGAGGCTAGTACAGGTGGTCTAATTCACCTCAGCCTAGTCAGAGCTGTGCCCCACTGGAAGAAAGACTGAGCTATCTATTAAGAGTCGAGCAAATCGAAGGGCAAAGTGGAAGGAAGATTATTGGAAAAGTGCTTTTGGCTTGGAAAAGTCCTGCACATTGCTACCGGTCACTGGGGACCGAAGGATCACTATTAGCTTCAAGCATAGTGGTAAGAAAACCAGAGATTTACCGGACTTTGGGTCGCGGCAAACAGCCCCATATAGTCAGTACGTAACCGGAGTCAGGTGGAATAGGGACTTTGAGTCAAGCGCAGACAAAAGCAAGAACCTAGTTTCATCAATTGGAAGGCTTCACCACAAATCTGACTGGGCAGTACAGCTATGGAATAGCTGGAGTTATTGAGGGAACTACGCTGCAGGCTGGTTGTACTCATCATTATTGGACAGTAAGGGAGGCCCCTAACTTGCTTAGCCGTTGCCTCAAAGCTCATCCTCCATCAACCCCATCAGCCTCCCTGGGACCTGCCTTACCATCTTGCAAGTAAAGGTATGGAAAGACGCTGACCGTGTGAGACTGAGTTATTGATTTGCATGCCCGCACAATCCCTACCTAACTACCGACCTGAGGGAAGAGTCCCACCTGTAGGGGACCCGACATCTAGCTGCCTCACCATCCCCTCAGAGATCTACAGCAGCGCTGGTACTAATTACCAGAAGACTACAGGTGGCGTCACGAACTGTATATAAATCTATCCCCTGTAAATATATCCCTAACATACGCCAGACCGCCAGGGCCACAGACCGAGCCACCGCTACCTGTGACAATCCCCATAGACTTCCATGGGCTCGGCTCTGAGTACCCCATTGCCCTGGTAACCCACAATTGTGGTGGCGGGTCGACACAAAACTTTGGCGTCACGAACAGGATACGAAACTTGCAGCATTGCGAGCCCTGTGTGCCTGTGGATTGTTTTTGTGAAAAAGGACTGTTTGCACTTTTGGCGCCAAAAATCGCCATTTTTGTCGCCATATTCGCGCCCTAAGGCGCTGGAGAAGAAGGTGGGCGTACCTGAAAGAGCGCGCAAAGTCTTGGAACGACGCCCCGGCTCTGACTCATCGGCAGGTCCTGCAACAGCAAGTGAACGCTCTGACATCAGAGCGCCTGCGACGAAGGTCCTGTTCTCACTGCGGTGCCTGTGAAATAGCAGCGTCTGAAACCGGTAGGCTCCGTTTAACCAAGGGGGCGCTAAGATGTCACAACAACCGGCTGACAGTGCGGCCCCGGCCGGAGGCCCCAATCCCGCACCGTCTGGTATTGTAGCGCCAGATGGGGGCGCAGGCCCTGCACCCAGTCCGGTAGTCCCGATCATGCCACTAACGCTCCCATATATGCCTGGGGCGAAATGGCTTCCCCAATACAGCGGTGGGCCAGGCACATTAGCAGGATTCAAGCGGAAGTTATGCAGCATCCTAGAAATGTACTCCATGCCTGAGAGACAAAAAGCTGCTGTGCTAATAGGGCAGCTAACTGGCGCTGCTGAAAGGGAAGTGGAGACTTGGGATACCGTTGATCAGGAGTCGGTACCTGCGATCTTCCTTAAGCTACATGCCATATTTGAAGACCGCACAGAAACGGATCTCCGGATGGCCTTCTATCACTGTTTACAACAGCCAGGTGACAGCATCCGGGACTATGCTTGCCGACTACAAGGAGCCCTGAGAGCCCTCAAGCAAATTAACAATTTAAATGCTATCGACGAGAATAGAATGCTGAAAGAACAATTTATACAGGGATTGAGATCCCAAGAGGAACGCAGAACTGTAAATTGGTGGTCCTTAGATCATCCGGATGCTACCTTTGATGCCCTAAAGGACATGGCAATAAAAGGGCTGCGGCCCCTGGGCAAACCCGAGGTGGCAACCCAACATCATCAGGCTGAAGTCACTCCGGAACCGGCAGTAACCCCCTTTTCCCCGCTAGTGGCTGAAGCCAAAGCGCAGGTGACACCTCCTAGTGAATTGGACTGTCTGCGCTCAGAGGTGCGCCAGCTGACTAAAAATCTGGCTGCTGTAATGAGTGCCCTGCAGCTGCGGAAAGAGGAGGAAGGAAAGATCTTGTTAGCTGACTGCCCAGAGGACGTTCCGTGGATGCACCGGAGAAGAAAGAAGACGTCGCCCCCCCGGAGGAGGACAACGCCACCCCCAGGAGCAACCTCTGATCAACACCCTCCTCGTCGAGAGATCATCTGTTATCGCTGCAACCGGAAAGGTCATCTGTCTCCACAGTGTCCTTTAAACGGGCAGAACCTGGGTCCAAGGGCCAACACCCAGGAGAATACCCGTCAGGCCCCCTAGACTGGAACCGCAGGTATGTGGGCGGGCGACCCTACCTGTCTATTATTCTAGATGGTATTGCTGTTCCAGCATTGTTAGACACTGGGTCCCAAGTGACCCTAATACCTGATGCTCTATATACCAAGTACTGGTCAATGGACAGTCTTAAACCTCCGAGCCTTGACTTTACTGTGTATGCTTCTAACGGTCTTCCTGTAGAAGTACTCGGAACAAAATGTGTAGATGTAAAGGTGGGCAGAGAGGAGTTGAAAGACCAAGGGCTTCTGGTAGTAAAGACTGTAAATGAGGAGAACGGTTTAAATATAATTTTGGGTACTAACATTATCGGTAATTGTTTGGGAGAAGTTGTGTTCTTGCTCCAACAGCTCGCTGAGATTGCCCGACCAAGGCAGAAAGGAGTAATCCAAAGAGAGATCCGGGCCCTGGTGTGTCAGCAGCAAGCGAAGCTTACCGACGGCGAAATTGGTAATGTACGGGTCACTGACTCGGATCCTATTGTGATACCCCCAATGAGTGAAATGATCATTTGGTGCAGGGCAGCCATAGGTCTGAGAGGACAGAATTACCAAGCTGTAGTAGAACCCCATCATTCAGAACATAGACCTACACTTATGACTGCTAGAGGAGTAGTAGAAGTGGTGAATGGAAGAGTACCGGTACGGCTTCTCAATTGGGGAGATGATGAGGTAAATTTACCCCGTTATGCAACCATTGCTAAACTTCATGCTGTTGATAATAATTCTATTCTCCCGGCTGAGTCCTTAGACTCCTGTCAAATAGCGGAGGACAATGACCCAGCAACTCAGGTGGCGGAATGGTGTCAGCAACTCCATGTTGGGACGGACACCACTCCCGCTCACCAGAAGCAAGGGGTATTACGGGTGGTGCAAGAGTACGCCCAAGTGTTTAGCAAAAATCCACTTGATTTTGGGACAATTAAGGGAGTACAACATCATATCCCTACAGGCAGTCATCCTCCCATCAAAGAGCGGTATAGGCCCATACCTCCAGCTCATTATCAGAAGGCTAAAGAAATGTTGAATGATATGAAGAAAGCTGGGGTGATAAGGGATAGTTGTAGCCCCTGGGCAGCCCCTCTAGTTCTGGTTAAAAAGAAAGATGGTAGTATGAGAATGTGTGTGGATTACAGGCAGGTGAACCGCATAACACACAAGGATGCATACCCGTTACCACGTATAGAGGAATCATTAGCTGCTCTGAAAACGGCTAACTACTTTTCTACCCTCGATCTGACTAGTGGTTACTGGCAAGTGGCTGTGGCTGAGGAGGATCGTGAGAAAACGGCTTTCACCACCCCAATGGGGCTCTGTGAGTTCGACAGAATGCCGTTTGGGCTCAGTAGTGCCCCAGGAACATTTCAGAGAGTGATGGAAAACTGTCTGGGACATCTCAATTTTGAAACCGTGCTGCTATACCTAGACGACGTTATCGTGTATTCCAAGACATATGAGGACCATCTGAAGCACCTGGCAGAAGTATTCGAGTCCCTGTCCAGGTACGGGATGAAGTTGAAACCCTCAAAATGCCATCTACTCAAACAGAAGGTACAATACTTGGGGCACATCGTCAGTTCGGAAGGAGTAGCGCCAGACCCAGAGAAAGTCACTGCCATCCAGAAGTGGCCGGAGCCGAAGAACCTTAAGGAAGTGCGACAGTTCCTGGGACTAACGGGTTACTACAGGAGATTCGTGAAAGATTACACGAAGAAGGCAGCTCCTTTACAGGACCTCCTAGTAGGACAATCCCTAAAGAGCAGAAACCCTCCCTTTAACTGGGGTAAAGAACAGGCCGAAGCATTCCAAAAGATGAAAGAGATCCTTACAGGTGATGAGATCTTAACCTATCCTGATTACAGCCAACCGTTCCTGTTGTACACCGATGCAAGTAATGAAGGTTTAGGAGCAGTTCTCAGTCAGAAGCAGAATGGCCAAGAAAAAGTCATCGCTTATGCTAGCAGAAAACTCAGGCCAACGGAGAGAAATCCGGAAAATTATAGCAGCTTCAAGCTAGAGTTTCTGGCGCTGGTCTGGGCCATTACTGAAAGATTTAAGCACTATCTGGCCTCCAACAAGTTCACGGCGTACACAGACAACAACCCGTTAACGCACCTGGAAACCGCCAAGCTGGGCGCCATGGAGCAGCGATGGATGGCTCGGTTGTCCAATTACCAGTTTACTATCAAGTACCGGGCAGGTCGAAAGAATGCTAATGCTGACGCGTTGTCCCGAAGGCCGCATGACTCTGATACGGAAGAAGAATCGGACGACCTGGAAGAAATTGAGCTACCTGCGTTCCATCGAAATGGGGTAGTCCACGAGCATCGAGTCCACAGAAAGCAGTATGGTGCAACATTAAATCCTTTACCCCATCACAGTTGGAAAGAGACTCAGGACAGTGATCCAGTGGTCAGCCGCATCAAGGAGTTGTTAAGACAGGAAGGTTCCTCCTTGGAAAAGGATGCACCTATGTCAGCCAAGCTCCTGTGGAACGAGAAAAGCAGGTTGTTCCTATACCGTGAGAAGTTGTGCAGGAGATACGTCAACCCCAGAACCCATGAAATGGTCTGGCAAATAGTGGTCCCCAAGGCAGACGTCCCAATGGTGTTGGAAGCGTACCACGATCAAGCAGGACACTTTGGCTGGAGGAAGCTGGAGACCCTGTTGAGATGCCGGTTCTACTGGGTAGGGATGCGCAGCTCCATCGAGAGGTGGTGTCGGAACTGTGGACCCTGTGGTCTCAGAAGAAAGGACTACGGTAGTCAGAAGGCACCCCTGCAACCTATCCGGACGACTCGTCCCCTGGAGATTGTGGCCCTGGACCACGTCAAACTGTCGCCAAGTAGAACTGGATACTCATACGCCTTGACCATGGTGGACCATTACTCCAGATTTCTGGTAGTTGTTCCAGTTAAGGACCAGACCGCAGTGACGGCCGCGAAAACCTTTCAAGCAAGCTTCTGCAGACCGCATGGGTATCCGGAGCAAGTATTAACCGATCAGGGACCTGCTTTCGAAGCCGATTTATTCAAGGAATTCTGTCACATGTACGGGTGCAAGAAAATTAGAACAACACCATATCACCCTCAAACCAACGGTCTTTGCGAAAAAATGAACCATATTGTCCTTGATTTGTTGAGATCCATACCGTTGGAAGACAGGAATCGATGGCCGGATTTACTACCTGATTTGGTTGATTTGTATAACCATATACCTGTAAGCTCAACTAACTGCACTCCAGCCTATCTTATGAGAGCAAGGCCCGGAAGACTACCAATGGATCTAGAACTTGGAGTGGTAGAACCGGAGGCAGACGACGCTGTTGAAAACTGGGACGTCAATCGGCAAGAGCAGTACAGAAGAGTGCAAATCTGTGTGGAGGAAAGTCTCAATAAGGCACGGGAGAAACAGGAAGATGTTTACAACAGAAATGCTCCTGCCAAGCCTTTGATGCCTGGAGAGGTAGTATTAAAAAGGAAAAGGAAGATGCACAAATTGGATAACCAGTGGGAGCAAGAACCCTACGTCATACAAGATTCTAAATATGACAACAGAAAAGTTTGTGTCGTCAGTAAGGACGGAGGAAGAACAACAACCACTGTGTCCAGAGATCATTTGAAGTTGTGTCCAGAACACTTAAAGCGTTGTGAAAAGAACCCTGTCCTCAATCAAGGAGAAAGAAAGGAAGAGGTCATACACACCGATCTGGGAGATTTTCCTGCGGATTGGCCTAGACTGGGAGATGCTGTGATAATTCCAGTGTTGCAGTTTTATCAGCCACAAGAGGAAGTTCTACCTCCAGTTGTGCCTGTGGTGCCAGTTGAGCTCGCTCAGGAGTTACCCATCCCAGCAACACCTCAACCTGTGGAATCTCAAGAAGGATCATCTGAAGCAGCGCCCCATACTATGGGATCCCCTGGTGAAGCTGACTCACACCGCCCAGCCATCAGTACGCTTGCCAGATCCATAGAAAGATTGAGGCAGTTCTATAGTTTGCCGTTACGCAGTGCAGACAGATCGCAACTTGATATACCTGAGGCTACACCACGTAGATCAGAGCGAACCACCAAAGGGAAGTTACCCATTAGATATCAGTAGTGATTATAACGAATTGATGTGAATATTGTAAAAAGTCTATATATATATATGTGTTTTTCCCTATTATGTCTTATAATGGACTCAGAGGCTGAGGACTGAGCCAGCCCAAAAACTGTATCCTGTAAATAGTTGCACTAAGGTGCCTTTTTAATGGTTTCACATGAAACCTTGACTTACCTCTGAACCAAAAACCCGTGTGGTGTGGCACTGAGTGAGGTCTGCATTTGGATGTCCTGCAGCCCACCCAGGACCCACGTTGAAGGTTTGGTGCGGGTCCTTCACAAGAATACTGTATATTTATTGAATGCTATTTAATATTTGTATTTTTCTATAATGTTTGCAACGTTCAAGATATCCTCACCTCCCGGATGGGACGAATTACTGTTTAATGTTGATGTTTAAATGCATAAACAAAATGTCTCTTTTGTATTTTACAGCCCGGGAGTGCTGTCGTTTACCATGGGGGAATGTGTAGCCCTGGTACACAATACCAGGAGGATGAGTGGAGAGGTAACAGTTAAGGGCTCTTCATACATCATGTACACTTCTGACACACCCAGCAGGGGTGTGGAAGGGAGTGATTCTAGTCAGTCAGTTTCCTGTCCTTGGACAGAGTAGACGTGTCCAGTCTGAGCCTGTCATCAGTTCAGAACGTGGAGGCTAGTACAGGTGGTCTAATTCACCTCAGCCTAGTCAGAGCTGTGCCCCACTGGAAGAAAGACTGAGCTATCTATTAAGAGTCGAGCAAATCGAAGGGCAAAGTGGAAGGAAGATTATTGGAAAAGTGCTTTTGGCTTGGAAAAGTCCTGCACATTGCTACCGGTCACTGGGGACCGAAGGATCACTATTAGCTTCAAGCATAGTGGTAAGAAAACCAGAGATTTACCGGACTTTGGGTTGCGGCAAACAGCCCCATATAGTCAGTACGTAACCGGAGTCAGGTGGAATAGGGACTTTGAGTCAAGCGCAGACAAAAGCAAGAACCTAGTTTCATCAATTGGAAGGCTTCACCACAAATCTGACTGGGCAGTACAGCTATGGAATAGCTGGAGTTATTGAGGGAACTACGCTGCAGGCTGGTTGTACTCATCATTATTGGACAGTAAGGGAGGCCCCTAACTTGCTTAGCCGTTGCCTCAAAGCTCATCCTCCATCAACCCCATCAGCCTCCCTGGGACCTGCCTTACCATCTTGCAAGTAAAGGTATGGAAAGACGCTGACCGTGTGAGACTGAGTTATTGATTTGCATGCCCGCACAATCCCTACCTAACTACCGACCTGAGGGAAGAGTCCCACCTGTAGGGGACCCGACATCTAGCTGCCTCACCATCCCCTCAGAGATCTACAGCAGCGCTGGTACTAATTACCAGAAGACTACAGGTGGCGTCACGAACTGTATATAAATCTATCCCCTGTAAATATATCCCTAACATACGCCAGACCGCCAGGGCCACAGACCGAGCCACCGCTACCTGTGACAATCCCCATAGACTTCCATGGGCTCGGCTCTGAGTACCCCATTGCCCTGGTAACCCACAATTGTGGTGGCGGGTCGACACAAAACGGGATATCTGAGGGATTAATGCACAGCAACAAGGTGGAAAAGATCTTAGGCTGGCTTCACACTTGCGTTTGAGCTACCTGCGCCTGTCTGTGCACGGCCACCGCTAAGCTCCGCCCCGCCTCCTCCCGGCGGCTCTGCCTATGGGCGCATGACGCAGCATGCGACCTGCGTACCCTATCTTTATCATTGGGTACGCGGGCCGTGCGCAGGTATGCGTTTGGCAGCACATTCGTCCTTTTGACTGGTGCGGCGAGCGCACCAAAAAGCAACATGCAACATTTTGGTGCGCTCGGCGCACCATCAAGTGGACGCATGCGCCGCCAAACGCATACCTGCGCACGGCCTGCGTACCCAATGATAAAGATAGGGTACGCAGGTCGCATGCGGCGTCATGCGCCCATAGGCAGAGCCGCCGGGAGGTAGCAGGCAGCTCAAACGCAAGTGTGAAAGCAGCCTTATTGACATTAGTTTACGAATCGAGATTATTGCAAAGCTTAAAAGTCTCCTCATCTTGACATGCCAGGCTTGACATGCCACTCTCTGTAAGGCCGGGGTCAGACATGCGAGAAACTTGCACGAGTCTCGCATGTCAATACCCGGCACTGCCGCTGGCACTTGGACAGGAGCGTGCGGCTGCATGTATTTCTATGCAGCATCACACTCCGGTCCCGAGTGCCGGGTATTGAATAACATTGGTCCAAGTGCTGTCAGCAATTTCCACAGGCAGACCAGAAATACGGTCATGTGAACTTAACTTTTGGCTAGGGTCACGTGACCGTTTTTCTCTTACTCGAGAAAATCAGTCTGATTTTTCTAATCACACTCTGATTTGAGTTTGATCCCATTTTCTCGGATGTGGAGAATAAAAAAAATTCTCCATTCTGTCAGTCTTGAAAAACTGGACTGCACTCAGATGTTATCTGAGTGCGGTTCGATTTTTTTTTTTTCATGGAACCATAGCCTTGATGGCCAAATATGATCCAATAATCTGAGGCAGATTATCAGGGAGATCTATGTTCGGCCCATAGATCTTAACAACTCATTTACATATTAAGAAAAGCATGGATTTCTCTGGAATAAGACATTACAGTCATGGCCAAAAGTTTTGAGAATGACACAAATATTAATTTTTACAAAGTCTACTGCTTCACTTTTTCTAATGGCAATTTGCATATACTCCAGAATGTTATAAAGAGTGATCAGCTTAACAGCAATTACTTGCAAAGTCAATATTTGGCAAGAAAATGAACTTTATCCCCCAAAACACATTTCAACATCATTGCAGCCCTGCCTTAAAAGGACCAGCTAACCTCTTTTCAGTGATTGCTCCATTAATACAGGTGTGGGTGTTGATGAGGACATGGCTGGAGATCAATCTGTCATGATTAAGTAAGAATGACACCACTGGACACTTTAAAAGGAGGCTGGTGCTTGGCATCACTGTTTCTCTTCTGTTAACCATGGTTATCTCTAAAGAAACACGTGCAGTCATCATTGCAATGCACAAAAATGGCCTAACAGGGAAGAGTATCGCAGATAGAAAGATTGCACCTCAGTCAACAATCTATCGCATCATCAAGAACTTCAAGGAGAGAGGTTCCATTGTTGCCAAAAAGGCTCCAGGGCGCCCAAGAAAGACCAGCAAGCGCCAGGACCGTCTCTTAAAAGTGTTTCAGCTGCGGGATCGGGCTACCAGCAGTGCAGAGCTTGCTCAGGAATGGCAGCAGGCAGGTGTGAGTGCATCTGCACGCACTGTGAGGTGGAGACTCTTGGAGCAAGGCCTGGTCTCAAAGAGGGCAGCAAAGAAGCCACTTCTCTCCAGAAAAAACATCATGGACAGACTGATATTCTGCAAAAGGTACAGGCAGTGGACTGCTGAGGACTGGGGTAAAGTTATTTTCTCTGATGAATCCCCTTTTCGATTGTTTGGGACATCAGGAAAACGCCTCATTCGGAGAAGACAAGGTGAGCGCTACCACCAGTCTTGTCTCATGCCAACTGTTAAGCATCCTGAAACCATTCATGTGTGGGGTTGCTTCTCAGCCAAGGGAATCGGCTCTCTCACAGTCTTGCCTAAAAACACAGCCATGAATAAAGAATGGTACCAGAATGTCCTCCAAGAGCAACTTCTCCCAACCCTCCAAGAGCAGTTTGGCGATCAACAATGCCTTTTCCAGCATGATGGAGCACCTTGCCATAAAGCAAAGGTGATAACTAAATGGCTCAGGAACAAAACATAGAGCTTTTGGGTTCATGGCCTGGAAACTCCCCAGATCTTAATCCCATTGAGAACTTGTGGTCAATCATCAAGAGACGGGTGGACAAATAAAAACCTAAAAATTCTGACAAAATTAAAGCATTGATTGTGCAAGAATGGACTGCTATCAGTCAGGATTTGGTCCAGAAGTTGATTGAGAGCATGCCAGGGAGAATTGCAGAGGTCCTGAAGAAGAAGGGTCAACACTGCAAATATTGACTTGCTGCATTAACTCATTCTAACTGTCAATATAAGCTTTTGTTACTCATATGTTTGCAATTATATATTTCTGTCTGTGATAAAAACATCTGTCAAACACACATAAAAACCAGAGGGCAGCAGATCATGTGAAAATATAATATTTGTGTCATTCTCAAAACTTTTGGCCATGACTGTAGATCTCAGCTATCAAGGTATCATTATATTCAGCATTCTATGACCACCGTGCAGCTTAGGAGAGTTGATCCTACTGACAGATTCCCTTAATTCTAGTTTTTATTGTAATGCATTTGTCAAAACTAAAGGCATATATCTCATCCACATCCAGTGTCATTTCAGGTTGTGGACATAATGGCGGTATTTTTCATTAGTGGGATTACTGGCAAAATGTCCAGAAAAATGTCTTCCCTTCTGTTCACTCTTTTGCCTCCCCGCATTTGCGTTCAGATTTAGGAGTGACATCAGCAGCTCATTTTCATGTAGATCTATTTAGTAACCTGTACACATAAGGTTTAGGGCTCCTTTGAATAAATACACTCAGCAGCCATGTCTCAAATCCATGTCAGTTATATGTTTTTAGAGTTATTAAAGCGTAAAAATTATTCCAGTAATTTCCTTCTGACATTGACTCATGGTTAGTTACACTTTAACAAGAGGAGGAATTAATTATGAGTGAATTGTACATCAGGTATTAACGAAAATTATGCAACACCGCATGACCTTTATACAATATAATGCTATAAATATAACACATAATGGGATGACATAAAGTTTGTGGCCTGTGAAGATCTCTCAGACGTCTTGCTGATGAGTGTTTTGTCCGATTGCACAATGAAAGAGCAATATAGCCAGGTTTTCGGGAATTGGAGTAATGATGTCCTATCCTTAAGGCCTCGCTCACATCAGCGTATAAATCAGAAGAGTGCGATCTGATAAAAATCGCATTGCACTCTGACCAAAGTTATTCAGTGAATTAGTGCCGACCTGTATTTTTTTTCTCAGGTGGATTCTGGATGGGAAAAAAATGTCAACATGCTGCGAGTGTCTGCGTGTGTCGGATGAGGTTCGCCACTGCAAGTCTATGGATGCGAGAAAAAAAATCGGATAGCACACAGACCATGCATATGCTGCCCAATTTTTACACACCAATGTCAAAGGAAACCCGAAATTTCATCAGCCAAGTACAGTAAATTCACATTCAGAACCATCACAATAGAGAGATAGGATAGATATATAGAATAGATAGGATAGAAGACCTATATCTATTTAATGTGACAAGCACCCTACATATAATAATAATAATAATCTTTATTTTTTTATATAGCGCAAACATATTCCGCAGCGCTTTACAGTTTGCATACATTATCGACGCTGACCCCGATGGGGCTCACGATCTAGATTCCCT
The DNA here is from genome assembly GCA_033576555.1 of Oophaga sylvatica. Classification (NCBI taxonomy): domain Eukaryota; kingdom Metazoa; phylum Chordata; class Amphibia; order Anura; family Dendrobatidae; genus Oophaga; species Oophaga sylvatica. Next base: position 585,482,488 of record JARQOD010000002.1, read on the forward strand.
AAAAGTTTGTTTATGGAGTGTGGGAGGAAACCGGAGAACCCGGAGGAAACCCACACAAACACCTAGCAGATGTTGTCCTTGGTGGGATAAGAACCCAGGACCCCAGCGCTGCAAGGCTGCAGTGCTATACACTAAGCCACCGTGCTGCCCTATATAAGAAACTAGCACCCTTTACTGCGTTTAATGTGGTACTAAAGGGTGTTTAGCCTTATTTAATCTATTAAATAAATATTTAAAAAAAAAAAAGACAAGGCTCCTCCTTTTTTTTATAACCAGCAAAGGTAAAGCAGACAGCTGTGAGCTTATCAGGCTGGAAAGGTCCCTGGTTATTTTTTAAAAATACAAGCCCACAGCTGCCCTAGAATTGACCCGTTACATGAGATGCGCCAATTCTGGGACTTTGCCCGGCTCTTCCTGATTGCCCTGGTGCAGTGGCAATCGGGGTAATGGTAGGTGGAGTTCATGACAACTGTGATTTGTCAAAAATCAGTATATAGCTGTCACTGTACTGCTGTTCATAGTCGCCGGAGACTACGGCGGAGTTTCGTGGGAACATCTTGGGTAATAAATTGCTGAACGAGGGACTGTCTCTTGTTTATATTTCTGTCTTATGTTGTTCAGGTATCCTTTTCTGGAATACTTCGGATTCGGTGGATTACGGTGAACCTGCATGGGATTTTTTTATATTATTTTTCAATAAAAAAAAAAAGATTTCTTTTGTCTGTTTTATTTTTTGATTACTGGGTTAGTAATGGGAATGTCTAATTGTCACCTCTCCATTACTAACCCCAGGGGTTGATGGCAACTGTGATTTTTGACAAATCACAGCTGCCATCAACCCCAACTACAATTACCCCGATTTCCACCACACCAGGGCAATTGGGAAGAGACGAGCAAAGCACCAGAAATGGACTGCACTGGGATGACATTTGAGTGCAATCCGATGTTTCACATGCACCAACAGACTTGTATGGATGCGAGTGAGCCAAGTCTCGCTGCCAATCGCATGTTTTCTCAAGCCGAGTCGGCATGAGAAAATAATCGCTGATGTGCACTGCCCCATACAAAAAAAGAGGTGGACAGGCACATCCATTAATAAAAAATCTTTAACCTTTATTCCAAATACATGCTCTATGACTAAAGGTACTGCCACACTTAGCGATCTCGTTAGCGATCTCAATAACGACGCAAGCTAATGAGATCGTTTGTGAGATCTCTTTTAGGTCGCTAGTAGCTGCCAAACAGGAGATCTCATAAACGATTCATCAGCGGTCAGCGATCTCTTTAACGACTTTGGCTGTCGTTAGGATGTCATTAGCATGTACTGAGCGCTTCTGATTCATAGGAATTTCCAGCATCGCTCCTGCTCTCTGCGTCCTGCTAGCCTGCTTTGCAACTGCTGCGATCCTCTCTGTGATGCAAAAGAGAACTTACAGATATTGCGATCCATTCCGTGACGCTAAACCCATATGCGTCACAAACAAGGTTGTTCGCAAAAGGTGCCAAACACAGCGATATAGGCTCACCAGCGGGACGCCAACGATCAAAAAATGGTCCAGAACTCTAGTGAACGATCAACGAGATCACAGCAGGGGCCACATAGTTGCTACATGCCACACACAGCTAAGTCGCTAACGAGATTGCAAAATAGTGACGTTTTAGTGATCTCGTTTGCGATCTCGTTTAGTGTGGCATACCCTTAAGGGCGTCAGAGCAGTTCCTGCACCACATCGTCCTTGTATGGATTTTTAAAGATATGTATTTGGAAAAAAGCTTGAAGATTTCTTTACTCTTGGATGTGCCTGTCCACCTCTTTTTTGCATTGGATATTTATGTTCGGTCAGCAGTATTGCAATGACACTCCAGAAAATAAAGGCAGGTGTTTCCTAAAATGTGAGTACGATGGAAATTTTTCTCTTCCGTTTTTATGGAATGCACTGCCCCATAGTGTAATATTGGGCCTAGTGCTATCCGATAAATCATCAGATAGCTCTCAGCAGTGTTATACGCGGTGGGAGTGAGGCCCTAGACAGGCTGTCAGTACCAGATCGGTGTACGGCCAACTGCTCCCATGATCATCCGTGTATGGAGCAATGTAAACACTGATGATGCTGTAGTGTTTGCACCTGCGCCACCGCCTAATTAGATGATCGGCCGAGATGCTGAGAGTCAGACCGGGGTCACACACATGCGAGAAACTAGCACGATTCTCGTGCGAGTCTCTCCTATGAACACCCGGCACTCGGACTGGAGCGTGCCGGCGGCAGTGCTGGGTGTTCATGCGAGAGACTGCATGTGACTACATGTATTTCTATGCAGCTGCATGCTCCGGTCCAAGTGCTGGTGGCAGTGCCGGGTGTTGATGCGAGAGACTTGCATGAGACTTGTGTGAGTTTCTTGCAAGTCTGACCCCAGCCTACTGCAGCTTCTAGTCTCCCATGGAGACTATTGAAGCATGCAAAAAAAAAATATTTAAAAATATTAATAAAATAAAAAAATTTTAAAAGTTCAGATCACCCCCCTTTTCGCCCCATTCAAAATAAAACAATAAAAAAATTCAAGCATACACATAATTGGTATCATCGCGTTCAGAATAGCCCGATCTATCAATTTAAAATAATGAACCCAATCGCTAAATGGCGTACTGAGAAAAAAATTAAAAACGTCAGAATTACGCTTTTTTGGTTGCCACTACATTGCAATAAAATGCAATAACGGGCAATCAAAAGATCATATCTACACCAAAATGGCATCAATAAAAATTTCAGCTCGGTACGCAAAAAATAAGCCCTCACCCAACCCCAGATCATGAAAAATGGAGATGGTACATGTCTCGGAAAAAGACGCCATTTTTTTTTTACCAAAGTTAGGATTTTTTTTCCACCACTTAAATAAAAAAGAACCAAGACATGTTTGGTGTCTATGAACTCGTAATGACCTGGAGAATCATAATGGCAGTTTTAGCATTTAGTGAGCATGGTAAAAACAAAACAAAACAAAAAACAAATGTGGGATTGCACTTTTTTCTGCAATTTCACCGCAGTTAAAGGGAATCTGTCACCCCATTTTTCGACCATCAGCTGTAGCCACCGCCATCAGGGGCTTATCTACAGCATTCTGTAATGCTGTAGATAAGCCCCGATGTCACCTGAAAGAGAAGAAAAACGAGTTACATTATACTCACCCAGGGGCGGTCCGCCGTCTGGTCCGGTCCGATGGGCGTCGTGGTCCGGTCCAGCACCTCCCATCTTCTAGCAAGGCCCTCCTCTTCTTAGCTTCCCGTCGCGGCGCAGGCGCACTGCTCTGCCCTGGTGAGGGTAGAGCAGAGTACTGCAGTGCACAGGCATCGGGAAAGGTCAGAGAGGTCCGGCGCCTGCGCACTGCAGTACTCTGCTCTACCCTCACCAGGGCAGAGCAGTGCGCCTGCGCCAGAGCCGCGAGGGGAAGCTAAGAAGAGGAGGGCTTCGCTAGAAGATGGGAGGTGCCGGACCGGACCCCGGACCGCCCCTGCGTGAGTATAATATAACTCGTTTTTCTTCTTTCAGGTGACATCGGGGGCTTATCTACAGCATTCCAGAATGCTGTAGATAAGCTCCTGATGGCGGTGGCTACAGCTGATAGTCAAAAAATGGGGTGACAGATTCCCTTTAAAGAAGTTATCACATAAAGATTCTGACATTTCTGACTCCCCATGAGACCGCTGCATGTGATCAATAAGGCTAGTTTCACACTAGCGTTTCACTGACCTGCGTCGGTCTGCGCACGGCCGCCTCTAAGCTCCGTCCCGGCCACGCCTCCTCCCGGCCGCTCCGCCTATATGGGCGCATGACGCTGCATGCAACCTGCGTACCCTATCTTTAGCATTGGGCACGCAGGCCGTGCGCAGGTATGCGTTTGCCGGCGCATGCATCCTTTTGACGGTGCGCCGAGCGCACCAAAATGCAACACGGTGCGTTGGGCGCAGGTCGGCGCACTGTCAAAAGGATGTGCCGGCAAAAGCATACCTGCTCATGGCCTGCGTACCCAATGCTAAAGATAGGGTACACAGGTCGCATGCAGCGTCATGCGCCCATAGGCGGAGCGGCCGGGAGGAGGCGCGACTGGGGGCAGAGCTTAGCGGCGGAGGTGCGCGGACCGACGCAGGTCAGTGAAATGCTAGTGTGAAACTAGCCTAACCTCAGCGTATGTACTTCTTAGATAAATTTTTAATCAGTCAGAAAACCCCTTTGTCACCTTATCCCTGTGATGCCCATACACCATACAGGTGCTCATTTGGCAGACAGCTATTCCTTCAACCCCTGCCGCCCCCATAACACATGCCAAACCAAGCTTTCATGCAACATCAGTAAGGAGAGGGGAGTAAACTGCTGCCAGAAACCTCTGATGGCCGCTTACAGTATCTCCCTGGAGAGCGAAAGGATCAGGCACTAGAACTCAGCATGCCTGATCCTTCTTTTTCGCTGACATCTTCTGTCATGGGAGAATTGTAATGTCCCCACATACATAAATACTAGGCTGTTCCCAGGTTCGGATCACTGCTTGAAGAAGTATGAAAATCTCTAGTCTATATATTTATACAGGGAAAGGCCGGAGTCACATCGGCGTATGACATCCCATGCGATATTCTATTGACACTCGGCTCCTTCTCTGCTAAGGCCGGTTTCACACGTCAGTGGCTCCGGTACATGCAGTGACAGTTTTCTCACGTACCGGAGTCACTGATACACGTAGACCCATTCAAATGAATGGGTCTATGCACATGTCAGCGTGTTTTCATGGATCGTGTGTCCGTGTGCAAAACACGCTGACATGCGAGTGTTTGTGGGAGTGCACGGATCACACGGACCCATACAAGTCAACTGGTTCATGTAAACACGTATTGCACACGGATGGCGTCCGTGTGCCATCCGTGTGCGTTTTTAAAGTCATAGGGTTAAAACTGAAGCAAATTGTTTCAACACAAGGACACGGACACCACACGGATGTGCCACGTGCACACACGGACACGGATATCTCCGGTACCATTTCTTCCCGTACCAGAATTATCTGGACGTGTGAGACTGGCCTAAGAGCGTGAGCGGAGCGTCAGTGCTCTGTGCTACGATCCTCTCACATCAGAGAATCGGAGCATAGGTGCAGAGAAGATGGAGAAATTAATCCCCCCCAGTGTCAAGGGGATACCCCCCCATCCCCTGAATTACCTACTGACACTTGTGCCCTATCTGCCTCAATCCCCATCCCCTGCACTACCTCCTGACACATGTGCCCCCTATGTGCCCCAGTCCCATCACTACCTCCTGACACCTGTGCCCCCTATCTGCTTCAGTCCCCATCACTACCTCCTGACACCTGTGCCCCCTATCTGCCCCAGTCCCCATCACTACCTCCTGACATCTGTGCCCCCTATCTGCCCCACTCCACATCACTACCTCCGGACACCTGTGCCCCCTATCTGCCCCGTCCACATCACTACCTCCTGACACATGTGCCCCCTATGTGTCACAGTCCCCTGCACTACCTCCTGACACCTGTGCCCCTATCTGCCCCAGTCCCCATCACTACCTCCTGACACCTGATCCCCCATCTGCCCCAGTCCCCACCACCTCCTGACACCCGTGCCCCCATCACTACCTCCTGACACCTGTGCCACCATCATTACCTCCTGACACCTGTGCCCCCATCACTACCTCCTGACACCTGTGCCACCATCATTACCTCCTGACACCTGTGCCCCCATCACTAATTCCTGACACCTGTGCCCCCATCACTACCTCCTGACACCTGTGCCCCCATCACTACCTCCTGACACCTGTGCCCCCATCACTACCTCCTGACACCTGTGCCCCATTCACTACCTCCTGACACCTGTGCCCCCATCTGCCCCAGTCCCCATCACTACCTCCTGACACCTGTGCCCCATCACTACCTCCTGTGCCCCATCACTTACCTCCTGACACCTGTGCCCCCATCACTACCTCCTGACACCTGTGCCCCCATCTGCCCCAGTCCCCATCACTACCTCCTGACACCTGTGCCCCCATCACTACCTCCTGTGCCCCATCACTTACCTCCTGACACCTGTGCCCCCATCACTACCTCCTGTGCCCCATCACTTACCTCCTGACACCTGTGCCCCCATCACTACCTCCTGACACCTGTGCCCCCATCTGCCCCAGTCCCCATCACTACCTCCTGACACCTGTGCCCCCATCACTACCTCCTGTGCCCCATCACTTACCTCCTGACACCTGTGCCCCCATCACTACCTCCTTGTCCCCATCACTTACCTCCTGACACCTGTGCCCCCATCACTACCTCCTGACACCTGTGCCCCCATCTGCCCCAGTCCCCATCACTACCTCCTGACACCTGTGCCCCCATCACTACCTCCTGACACCTGTGCCCCCATCTGCCCCAGTCCCCATCACTACCTCCTGACACCTGTGCCCCCATCACTACCTCCGGACACTTCTTAGCAGCAGACATGGGCTTCTTCCTTCAGCCATTAATGCCTCATCTATCGCCCTGATCCCTCCTCATCCTCACTGCTCCGGAGGGGCCGCTGGGATGTGACTGCTCACTGTGTAATGATCTGACATGTTCAGCTTGGCTCTACTACAGCTTGCAGAAATTCGCACGGCCGTGGGGGCGCTGGGGTTAAACACCCTTTCTTTGCCGGCCGCTCAACAGTGTCTTCATTTCTTGGAGGGGTTCACAAGTGTTTTTGGGAACCGCAGCCGCTAGTGTCAGAGCTATGACACACAGAAGGGAATATATAGATAATTAATGACTGCTGATGAGAGGTGTACACTACGCTCCGGCGCCGCAGTGGTTAAACAGGTGTGGCCAAGTGACGGCTGTCAGTGTGCGCATGCGCGCCCGGGACATACACACAGCGCTGCTGCCTCTCCTTTCAGTGTGGGGACAGGCGGCGGCGGGTCTGCGGGGATCTGAGGCAGCGGCCGCAGGACATTGGGTGTTGGAGCACTTCCCAGGAGCCATCCTCTGCGCGGGACCCCCGGCCGCCCTCCTCCATTATTCCATGGGATGATAATGAGAGCCCGGTCGTGTTCCTTCATCAGCTCCTAGATGGCTCTGGTTACAGTGCAGCGATCCCCGACCCCTAGCACGACCTCCAGCCCCTGCGTGTCGGTGAGTGATGAGGACGATGAGGGTCCTATGAACCTTCCTATTGTCTGCTGCTGCCAGCTCTTCCTGCCTCATAGTGTCCACCGGCGCCGGAGTGCGCATGCGCGGGAGCTGCTGCTGAGTCCTCGCCATCCTTGCGCTTCCTTCCTTCATCTGCCAGGGCCTGCAATGTCGTCCTGCACCCCAGGGGGACGCTAATGGTGTGCACTGCGCGTGCAGCTGTGTCACTGTGACTGCACTGCCATCCTCTGGGCTGCTGTGGCAGTGTGTGCCTCTGCCCTCAGGGGTTCACCTGCTCCTGTTCTTAGGGTGCAGCTGCTGCCAGGCACCAGCATTGCTGTGATTTGGTTGTGGGGGCTCCATACAAAAATCCATTGAGCCTTTCTATTTCTGCGTAATGTCATGGAATGGTCGCTGCCGATAGAAGTCAATGGAAGTGAGCGCCATAGAGTTGTATGTAGGGGGATAGAAAGTCACATGGCCTGTATGACATTTGCATCTTATGTAGAGAATTTTGGGTGCTAGCGGCCGGTGTGCATTAACATTAGCCTTCAGTGTACTTCCCGTGCCCTTTTTAAAGGGATTGTCCACCTTTCAGGAATTTTTTCCTTCTCTTAAAGGGATCCTGTCATCAGATTCCGGCTGCCTGAGCCACATCATAGTGAATGGGACGTTGGCTGCATTATAGCAGGTGCGGTGTCTGAGAACATATACCTTGAAAAACCGCCGCGGGGATGACTGCCCCCTTCTTTCTCTTTTTTTGACGCATGCTGTTCATGAATTTGTAGCAAAAAAAAAACCTCCCTGCACTTTTAAGTCTTTAAACGTTTTTTTTTTGTGTCTTTTTAGCACCAAAAGTCGCAAACCCTTAAAAACCCCTCAAATTAAGTCTCCTCCAAGCAGGAGCTGTTTAAGTCCAGGTACCCACAATCCGGAACTTCTGAGCCAGCGCATGTTTGCTGCGTCCACAGTGCTGCCGTATATTGAACACAGGTGAAGCTGCATGTGATCACTGAGACGTGGGGATCACCGCGTCCAATACATTTTTTTGGTGTAATTTCTGTTGCGGAGACTAGCACATCCGCAAGAGAAATTGACATGCTGCGGTCTGGAGAGACGCGTCACATGTCATTCTCCGTGGGCGTCTGTGGACGCGTAGTGGGCATTGGATTTCATGAAATCCCATCCACTATGCTGTAACCTCTGGCTGCTGCAGTTTGGTGCTGCATTGGTGCGCAGCGTCCAACCCGCAGCAACTACTGATCATGGGCGCGTACCCTAAAGCATCTGGATTAGCAAAGTTGTTAAGGTAAAAAATCCCATAAGACTTAAACGCAACTGAAAAAATCCAATATTTTTTCACGGCTCTATTGTTGACAACACTAAACTGTGTTTGGCCTCCTGTCATTTGATGTACAAATCTAATGTCTTATTGGAATAAAAAAATGGACAAATGGATACAATACAGATGTTAAAATTTTTTCTTTCTTTCTCACTTTGAAGAAAGGACAATTTTTGCATACGTTCATCTGAACCTGAAAAATTTTGCATAGGCTCATCGGTTACCAATCATCCCGTCGGAAGGAGCCCACTGACAGATTCTTAGTTAACTCGTTCTATAGCACCACAGATGTTTGTAGAATGCAAAAAAAAAAGCCCCAAAGAATGACAACACCTTCTAGCATGCAGTTTACATTAATGTTCAGATACGCCATAGTGGCAGCGTCTTTCTACACCACTGGTGGTCGCACACTGGTCATCTGCGTGGAACCTCAGCAGCTTGTTCTTGTATTGTGTGATCCCATACTTTAGAGGTCATGGTTGTGTGACAGCAGTAATTTCACATGACCTGTTGAGATTAATCAGTAGCGTCGTAACATGTATGAATTTAGCGATTGGGTATCGGGGGCACTAAAGTGCCATATGTGGCATAAATGTAACGGTGCAGATGGAGGGTTTTTGTTGGCATAAAGATGCTCGTGGGCTAACTTATTTGCTTGGGCTTCACATCTGTGCAAATTGCAGGTTGTATTGAGGTGTAATCTTTCAGCCTTAGTGTATGTGCACACGTTGTAGATTAGTGTGGCGAGAAAACGAAGGTAAAAATGCTTCTGCAGAATTGACGCGTTTTTGCTGTGCTGATTTGTTCGATCCGCAAAAAGAATTGAAATGCTGCGGAAAAAAACCCACTGCAAATCTGCGCAGATTTTTCCGCAGCATGTGCACCGCAGTGCTTCAATTCATATTGACTTACACTGGCTGTGCACTTCACTTAGGATTTCATGCAATTCTGCGCATCCAAAAACTCTGCGGAAACGCATTGAAATCCGCACTGTGTGCACATACCTTTAGAAGTCAGTAGCGTCAGGCTGTACCTTCACGTGTCTCTGATTGTAGAGGGATTTCTACGTGTTAAAGGAAAAAAAAACAAAACTACACAACCCAAAACATCTGGTGGTTCCCATCGGCTTCTTGGCTGTCTGAAATTGGACACTTTCACACAGCAGTATTTTTTTTTGTAAACGCGTCCAGTTTTGATCTGACGCGTCCTTAGAATCAATGGGATCTTTTAATAGTTCTGATAGCACACGAATGCCATCTGTGAGTCATCCGAGTGCTGGCCAATTTTTACTGATTACTGCTGAAAATATGGTAAAAATTAACATAGACCCAAAAAAGCCATCAATTGGATCCAGCTCTGTGATGGAATTTTTTTTCCTTCATGTACAAGAAAAAAACAGACGTCTGAATCGGGGCCCACGGGAAGATGTTCCTTTTTTCACATTTCGGACCCTCTCCTGGTGTTTATTTGATCCCAGATCATACAGGACGATACTATTATGACTCTAAATACGCTGTCTCCAGAAATAGAAGTGCATGTCTGTACATGTGGGTGTTGATGTGATTGCAGTGTGAGTTTTGGTAATTGTGCCGTGTATCGAAGGTAAAATGCTCACCTATTTTTGTGGAAAGTGGAAAAAAAATTATATCTGGATAAAAAAAAAAAAAATTCCTATGGCTCCATACGTGATCTAGAGATATCGCAAGCCTCTGACATATTGAGATTGAATTTCTTAAAATATCCTGAAAAAATAAATGCAAAATATACTGCCCAAATAATGTATCCTCTGTCCATACACTGCCGATGCTCCGGAGATCTGCAGGTCTTTGGTTGCAAACAGCATGTGACCTCTGTAGTCAGAGAGTGGTCGCAGCCACCATGTGCTGTACTACTACTGACATCATGGCTTAGTTTCTTCTTTTTTTTTTTTTTTTATATAGCATCTCTTCATGTTTTTTAAAACTGGATAGCCCCTTTAATCCCATGCACAAGTGCTGCAGAGATTCCACAATGCATGTGAGTGATGTATGGACTTTATTCTAATGTTTTGCAGATTTCCCCATTCTTGATTTAAAAAAAAAAAAAAAAATAATAATAATAATTGCACTTGTTGAAATCAACATGCATGATCCCGTCAGATATGTGCAGTGGAGGTAGTCTGGGCAGCCCTGTACACATCAGCTCGGTGACCTGTCCTGCTGAAGTTGGAGGGTTCAGTCTGTTGCCTACATGTTACGCCCCCTCGCATGTGTCTGATTAGTTGGGTTGATACTGTTTTATGATTTTATTTTTCTCCTTTCTGTATCACGTACAATGTGGAGGTTTTCTCCCCTCCATACATTGTTTGTAATAAATCTTATAGAAGCCTCACACGGAGCTCTTCTTTAGGGCGGTCTGTACCGAGCGCGTTGCTGTGTGCATGGGGCCTTCTTGTGGAAAGTACGGTAACTTATGGAAGCTTGGTTTGTTTGTGCTAATATACTAGTGACAAGTATAGTTTATCCTTTTTGGTTATTAGTGTTCTTTCTGAACCTCTGTATATATTACAACATCAGGATCATGAATGCCGAGCCCTTATACTGATGGAAAAGTCTCCTGACCTTGGAATATTGATAGTCATGATACTAACGAAGAGGATCCCAGATGTGCGGGAATGTGTCACCAAAAATATGGTTCTTAAACTGTCGTGGATGTTCTACATGACTCATAAATGCCTTTGTCATGCCCCCTTCCAGGAAGAACATTGAAGTTATGAGGAGATATTAAAGTTGCGTCGTGACTCCCTTGTTGGCCATCTTGACATTTGGGCAGTAGTGTGTTGTCTGCTTCCTTCTTGATTGACATCCTGCCCGGCCCGTATTGCTCTGACTTCATGTGGCGGGTAAGACATTATTTAGAGGGGGTCTAAATGATGACATCCAGTATACAGATAATTATTACGGCCCCCACCCATGACTAGTACGGGGTACCTGGTTGCCCCCATATGGAATAGAGCAGCTAGTCATGCATGTAACACATCGATGTAAAGTCTATGGTCGTGAGTGCGGCGTACATCTTCAATGCCATCGACTTATGGTGCATTTAGATGAGTAATCAATAAACTATTATCACCATTACTAACGAGCAAAACCTTTGTTGATCAGGTGATCGGATCATATATTCTGACAGAAAAAAAATTATCGGCAGCACATTGCCCTGTGTAAAGAGGAGATGTGCTGCCAAAAACATGATACTGTATAGGGACCGAACAATTGCATTTCTGATCCTTCTGTCCCAATCACTGTTTGATAAGCTAGCGCCAAATGACTTATATAGTCGACCAGCACTCATTGAAGTTGCATTGATCGGCCCAAATCGGCACATCTACAAGGGCTAGTAAAGTGACACTCGGCTCTTCCTGAGGGGAGAATAATGGCCACTGGCTTCTTGCACTGGCGACCAAAGAGGATTTCTGCAATAGGACCCCCGCTAATCTCAAGAATTGTCCCTACTGAGTAGATAATGTTTTATTTTTATTAGGTCGGAATTACCTTTTTGTGCAAACAGCGAGGAGACCGTGACTAGTCCCACAGCAGCTCCTCCTAGATGACTCCTGAGTGCTGCACTGCAGGGACATAGAACTTCAATTTGTCCCCAAATTAATGTTTTAATCAAGGAAATGCCTAAAAATATATTTCTTATGCCGGTGGTTTGATAGCCCCATGTTTGGAGACTGATTCCCTATAGACGTGTACTGTCGGCACGGTGTGGGGCCTCCTTTGCTCGGCGTATGTTATTTATGTATTTTCTATCGGCAAGTTATTTCCTTTTTGGGATTATTTTTGCGCTCTACACAGAATCCCTATGATTTCTTTCTCTTTGCTTTGGAATGAATGACTTCCCATGTAATTATTCCCCTGGCGCTCTGCTTCACCAGTCTGCTGGTTAGCACCCACACCAGCCGCAATGAGTGCGCTCCGCCTGGAAGCTGTCATTGGATTCGGAACGTTCATTGAGCTTTAATTTCCGTCGTCGTTCTCACTTAACCCTTTTCGTGAACAAAGCATTATTGCATTTTTTTTTTATTTTTATTTCCGTTTTATTGACTTCTGGCTCTCAGCGCCGGGTAGTCTGAGATAATCCCACATTATCTGTTCTGTAGTCCAGCACCACGCAGCATTTCCATGATATGCCGAGCAGCTGGCTGTGCTTAAAACATCATTTGCATTTGGGCAGGCAGCTGCTTATATAATACTGTATGCTGGTGGGGACTTCAGTGGTGGAAAAAGGCCTGCATAATTCATGTGTAGTAAACCTACTTGTCTCTACACCTTTCCTGGACGCGGTGCTCTGTATGGCCACAGCGCTTTATGAAAAAAGGCTTACCATTGATAATATATTACGGTGCTGATCTGGCGCTTTGTAGAAGGCACGGACATAATGATGGAGCTATAACTCTGCCCATTACGGCCTTTTCACATGCGGCTGTTACCATGACAACCCAGTAGGTGTAGTAAATTGATTAGCGCACTTGTAGGCCTCGTACTTGTTACACCCGGGGCTAAGGCCACGTTCACACATTCAGTACTTGAGGTTTTTTTTTTTTTTTTTACCTCCGAACCAAAATCGGGAGTGGATCAATCAGAGGAGACATATAATAGAAACACGTGCAACACTTTTTTTCACTGACTCCTGGTTTTGGCTCACAAATACTGAGGTAAAAAACTCACCAAATACTTAACGTGTGCACGTGGCCTAATTTGTAGGATTACTGGCTGCATATGTTCATGGCATGTTTCTACTTTGTGCCACCACCATGCTTCTGCACATATAATTTTCTTTTTTTCTTTATGCCATTTGCTTTTGTTATGAACTTGGAGAATTTCTTGTAGTTATTTGTTTTTCTGAATGAAATACTAATATAACTTTTCACTCCATTGACCTCCAAACTGAAGTTCTTTATTACATTTATAAAAAAAAAAAAGAAGAAACCTACTGAAGGCAGACACTCCCAAAAATGATGCACGTCTGAGGGCACCTTCGCTCTGTCTGCCTCATTATAGTCTATGGCCCTGTCAGCGCATAAGTCTGGACCCCGTTTTCCCGAGGGTTTTGGACGTACGCCCCAACATGGACACTGAACACAATGTGAAAGCACCCTTGTGGCCCCTGCAGACAAGTTATTATTTCTTCCATGGCGCTTCACATGTGAGGAGGGGTATACATAAGATTATTGTTCTTGTTTTTTATTAATACAAGTCACGACTGGTACAGGAGGAGAGAGGACCCTGCCAGCGAGGGCTCACAATCTACAAGTTCCAGTTTCCTCCAGAAAATTCAGACAGTTTTTTTTTTTCCGAATTTCTATCTGATTTTTTTTTTTTTTTTATCTATATGTCTGTTTTTTGCATCTGTGTGCCATCCATTTTCATACTTGTATGTTGTTTTTTTTTTTAATATCATACTCATAGTCTTCCGTAGATGAGTCTCGGATGTAGTGCCACAATATATAGAATTTATTTTTTTTTCTTACGGATTGTCAGGCTGAAAGATAAATCGTTCATCTTAACAGCTCCATAACATGAATCGGTGTGCAATCTGATCAAATATTGGATAGCACACATCCAATTTTATAAGCTTATCTGCATGAGCCTGAAGGCTAAGTTCACATGAGTAATAAAAATTTGTCCGCATTCCAACCAGAAAACTGACTTTTTTTCCACCTCACTTGTCATACGATGCAATCCGTTTTATTTTTTTACAGCAACAGTTATGAATAATTTACAAGATCATTTACAGTTTCATTTATTACTGTATTACAACGTGTGCATAAAAAATCGGATGCTGTACATATGTAATCTGTTTTTTTTTTTTTTTTTTTTCTTGCACGCTCAAACACTTGAATTGGCAAGGCTTACCTGGAACATAGAAGTAACTAGTGCATGTTGGAATTTTTATTTATTTTTTTATTTCTCTCACATGCTGGTTCGGTTTCTGCGCTGTCCAATTGAATAATGTTCGTTATTCTGGTTTAAAAGAATCTGTCAGAAGGATTTCACCCCCCAAAACTACTTATATGTGCATGTACCTCAGGCCCATGGGCCGTCTTCAGCCCTCTGTTACCTTTTATCCAGCCCCAGGCACATTCCCGGGGACCGCAGTGCTTGAATCGGCAGCTGTATTTTGCCGGTTGCCAGCCCATTTATTTCTTCTTGCTCTGTGACCACGCAATGTTCACTACTGAACGCTGAGTAGCGTGGAGTTGATTACATCCTGACACCAGTGCCAGCGTCGGGACGCACTTTATGGTTGGAGTTAGCATGCGATTTGTACGGCCCCCGAGGGATGGTATAAATATTCAAATGGCCTGTGGCAGAAACAAAAATTTTCCCACTTCTGAAGTAGCTCTTTCTAAGAATGTCCAATGATAACTTTACATGGCAGGTTCGTTCCTCCGTTACTTAAAAACCAGCATTTCAATTGATATGCAAATGAGGCTGTAGATCTGAAGCTTCTGTCACTCCGGCTCTATTCCCCACCCAGCACTGCCTCCTCCTGCTTGAAGGACGGCCTCTAGGCTGTGTGACTTCAGGAAATAAGGTAAAAAAAATAATAAAATAATATTCTAAAACAGATATTTATTATGACTGATGCGATAGAACATATAACAGCACACAATTTGTTTCCTTCTTGTGAGTTGCTCATGCTAGGGACTAGGTGTCAATATGTCTACCCGGATGACTGTCATAAGATCCTCTGCAATCAGTAGGACTTATAACCATGGTACATACAGTATTAAGAACAAGTGTGTGTGCTTACACATACATACATACATACATAGATACAATTATCCAGAACCTATTAAAAGGAAGTACCATATATTTTGTATGCATTATACATCATTGGTGTAAATGACGCGTGATCCCATGGTGGTCAGAGTTGCTCTTTCCTCGCCTTTATTATAAGCACCTATAATGATATATACTGGTCGGCTGTGCACTCGCTCGTGTAGCTGCAGAGCCAATGTTGGGAGTCCTGTTGCTTGATGTAATGCAGTGCCGCAACAACTTGACATGTTTAATATAAAAGTCTGTTAGTCTACAGATCCATCTATACGAAGCTTGTTTTGCTGATTAATTAAGTGGAAGACGCTATGATAATCGCTTTTGTCCCAAAGTGATTTACGTAAGTGTATCTTTACTAAGATGAGTTCATCCAAACCGATCATTCATTAATGCTGTGTACCTGACCTTACTCCTCCCGGGCCTTATCCTTAACAATTGTTCTCGTTTGTGTTTTTTTTTTTATTTTTTTTTATAGCCGGTAACTTTTTTTTGACGGGAAAACGAGCCCCAAATATTTTAGAGTATTGTTTGGCTGAGAAACCTAAAACAAATTGCTAGTGTGTGCTGATAATCAGACTAGTTTTGTTTTGCAACCTTTGATGGAAATTTCCATATGTGCAGTCTCAACACAAACCCATTAACAACATAGGGGCAACATCACAATGTGTCTTTGGTTGTAGAGCCTGAAAATTGCAGTGTAATAAAGTGGCCCTAGATTATTTATTTGGTATTTGGAGAAAACAAGTGTGTGTATATATTATATACATATTATTAAAATATATGTATGAAAACATAAAAATTGTTTTTTCCCCCTTTAAGTTGTGATTTTCAGGCACGCTTGGTGTGTAGAGACCCGAAGACCGTATAACTTTCTTGCTGTTACTCCACATATGGGTTTTATCCTCTACATCAGGAGTGGGGAACCTTTTTTCTGCCGAGTCTAATGATGGATGTGCCCCTATAAAAATTTTCACTAGAGATGAGCGAACGTGTGGGATAAGGTGCTAATGAGTGTCTTCGGAGTGCTCGAAAAATATGTTCGTTCCATGTGGTTGATGTTTTCGTGGCTTTTGACAGTCGCAAAAACGTGCAGGGATTGCTGTTTGTTAGGCAATCTTGCATGTGTTGCGGCTGTCGAACAGTACGCCGAAAACAGTCAGTAGATCCAAGCACGCTCGTTAAAGTGAGTTTTTTGCTGAGAAATTACTTTTCTGATTAAAAATTTTAAATTTTTATTGTAATTCATGATATGTAGTCTTCTATACGCAGTGTAATTGAAAATGGGGGGAGAAATTTATATTTTTTCTTTTTTTTAGAATTTTCCTGAGTTGTTGTAAAGTCCCCGGAACAAGGGGTTTTTTATAAAGAGGCGAGATTGTGTTTTAAAACCCAATTTAAAAACAGAGGGAAAATCTTAAGGGGATTGACGTCTTACTTTTAGTGATGCGTGCGAACCCTTTGCCAATCTAATGCCCCAAA
>JARQOD010000002.1:585499381-585597739 GCA_033576555.1 Oophaga sylvatica
TTTATTTTTTTTTCTTACGGATTGTCAGGCTGAAAGATAAATCGTTCATCTTAACAGCTCCATAACATGAATCGGTGTGCAATCTGATCAAATATTGGATAGCACACATCCAATTTTATAAGCTTATCTGCATGAGCCTGAAGGCTAAGTTCACATGAGTATATAAAAATTTGTCCGCATTCCAACCAGAAAACTGACTTTTTTTCCACCTCACTTGTCATACGATGCAATCCGTTTTATTTTTTTACAGCAACAGTTATGAATAATTTACAAGATCATTTACAGTTTCATTTATTACTGTATTACAACGTGTGCATAAAAAATCGGATGCTGTACATATGTAATCTGTTTTTTTTTTTTTTTTTTTCTTGCACGCTCAAACACTTGAATTGGCAAGGCTTACCTGGAACATAGAAGTAACTAGTGCATGTTGGAATTTTTATTTATTTTTTATTTCTCTCACATGCTGGTTCGGTTTCTGCGCTGTCCAATTGAATAATGTTCGTTATTCTGGTTTAAAAGAATCTGTCAGAAGGATTTCACCCCCCAAAACTACTTATATGTGCATGTACCTCAGGCCCATGGGCCGTCTTCAGCCCTCTGTTACCTTTTATCCAGCCCCAGGCACATTCCCGGGGACCGCAGTGCTTGAATCGGCAGCTGTATTTTGCCGGTTGCCAGCCCATTTATTTCTTCTTGCTCTGTGACCACGCAATGTTCACTACTGAACGCTGAGTAGCGTGGAGTTGATTACATCCTGACACCAGTGCCAGCGTCGGGACGCACTTTATGGTTGGAGTTAGCATGCGATTTGTACGGCCCCCGAGGGATGGTATAAATATTCAAATGGCCTGTGGCAGAAACAAAAATTTTCCCACTTCTGAAGTAGCTCTTTCTAAGAATGTCCAATGATAACTTTACATGGCAGGTTCGTTCCTCCGTTACTTAAAAACCAGCATTTCAATTGATATGCAAATGAGGCTGTAGATCTGAAGCTTCTGTCACTCCGGCTCTATTCCCCACCCAGCACTGCCTCCTCCTGCTTGAAGGACGGCCTCTAGGCTGTGTGACTTCAGGAAATAAGGTAAAAAAAATAATAAAATAATATTCTAAAACAGATATTTATTATGACTGATGCGATAGAACATAATAACAGCACACAATTTGTTTCCTTCTTGTGAGTTGCTCATGCTAGGGACTAGGTGTCAATATGTCTACCCGGATGACTGTCATAAGATCCTCTGCAATCAGTAGGACTTATAACCATGGTACATACAGTATTAAGAACAAGTGTGTGTGCTTACACATACATACATACACTACATAGATACAATTATCCAGAACCTATTAAAAGGAAGTACCATATATTTTGTATGCATTATACATCATTGGTGTAAATGACGCGTGATCCCATGGTGGTCAGAGTTGCTCTTTCCTCGCCTTTATTATAAGCACCTATAATGATATATACTGGTCGGCTGTGCACTCGCTCGTGTAGCTGCAGAGCCAAATGTTGGGAGTCCTGTTGCTTGATGTAATGCAGTGCCGCACAACTTGACATGTTTAATATAAAAGTCTGTTAGTCTACAGATCCAATCTATACGACAGCTTGTTTTGCTGATTAATTAAGTGGAAGACGCTATGATAATCTGCTTTTGTCCCAAAGTGATTTACGTAAGTGTATCTTTACTAAGATGAGTTCATCCACCGATCATTCATTAATGCTGTGTACCTGATCCTTACTCCTCCCGGGCCTTATCCTTCACAATTGTTCTCGTTTGTGTTTTTTTTTTTATTCTTTTTATAGCCGGTAACTTTTATTTGATGGGAAAACGAGTCCCAAATATTTTAGAGCTATTGTTTGGCTGAGAAACCTAAAACAAACTTGCTAGTGTGTGCTGATACATCAGACTAGTTTTGTTTTGCAACCTTTGATGGAAATTTCCATATGATGCAGATCTCAACACAAACCCATTAACAACCATAAGGGGCAACATCACAATGTGTCTTTGGTTGTAGAGCCTGAAAATTGCAGTGTAATAAAGTGGCCCTAGATTATTTATTACGGTATTTGGAGAAAACAAGTGTGTGTATATATTATATACATATTATTAAAAATATATGTATGAAAACATAAAAATTGTTTTCCCCATGAAGTTGTGATCTTCAGGCACGCTTGGTGTGTAGAGACCCGAAGACCGTATAACTTTCTTGCTGTATACTCACACATATGGTTTGATCCTCTACATCAGGAGTGGGGAACCTTTTTTCTGCCGAGTCTACATGAATGGATGTGCCCCTATAAAAATTTTCACTAGAGATGAGCGAACGTGCTGGGATAAGGTGCTAACTGAGTGTCTTCGGAGTGCTCGAAAAATATGTTCGCTTCCATGTGGTTGCATGTCTCGTGGCTATTTGACAGTCGCAACACGTGCAGGGATTGCCTGTTTGTTAGGCAATCCTTGCATGTGTTGCGGCTGTCGAACAGTACGCCGAAAACAGTCAGTAGCATCCAAGCACGCTCGTTAAAGTGAGTTATTTGCTGAGAAATTCCTTTTCTGATTAAAAATAATAATCTTGCTATTGCATAATATCATGATATGTAGTCATTCTCATACGCAGTGTAATTGAACATGGGGGGAGAATTGAGTATTTTTCTTTTTTATAGAATTTTCTCTGAGTTTGTTGTAAAGTCCCAGGAACAAGGGTTTTCATATAATGATGGCTGAGATTGCTGTTATACGCCTAATTAAACACAGAGGGAATATCTTAAGTGTGATTGCACGTCTTCACTTCTTAGTGCATGCGTGCGAACCTTCGCCAATCATAATGCCCAATTATTTATTTTCAGTGACTATGAGGCAGAGTGTGTGATCGGATGTCAGAAGTGTGAATTTGGACTTATTTTTCTCGTATCCATACATGTTCGCGGTTGGCTCAAGTTTGTATGTGTAATAGGGGAAAGGGGAATAAGCTGCTGCCAGACAAAAGGATCGGGCATTAAAATTCAACATGCCAAATCCTTCACCCAACCCCTATCAATATTATCTATTAGTGGAGAGTCAGAAAGGCACAGCATTACATATTAGACATCTAGTCACCCTGAAAACTCTGCATGTCTGTAAGTGGCCGTAAGGCTTGATTCATTCACTGGTCTTTTATCGGCGGCTAACATTTGCTGATACAATTATTCATTCATTAAAGGGATTGTCCACTACTAGGCAGCCCCCCACTTAATTGGTCCATCTCCTATCCTAAAATAAAAAAAACTTGACAGTAAAGGGATGGAGGCGCTGTGCTGCGACTGCGGAGAGTACCCGGTGAAAATGTCAGTAATCTTACTTGCATGCCCGCCGGCATCCAGTTGTTAATTTTTCAGCTTTATTGTAACTAATGATAAGTTTGTGTAGTAGTTTCGGCTCGTGCAGTAATAACTTGGCTCATGGCTACATGGGGAGGGAAGAGCCGGTGTATCGGTTGTGTGCACGGCCCCTGCTCGCCTGGTGTCCTTACTGATTGAAATGCTTTCAATTATTCACCTATATTAGACCTATAGTAGAATCTGTGTCCGGCCGCAGTAATCGGTCAGTCCGCTCTGTCCTGCCACACGGATGCCCAAGGCCGCCGTGCTGGAAGCCATCTGACTGTCGCTGCTCTGAGTTATTTCCTATTCAGACAATTACAGGGCTCATCAGTCGCACTGCTTCTACTGAGGCCGTTATTTCTGCCATCTCCATTATATTAGAGCCTGCTCTTGTGTGAGCTGCCTGGCCGGGCGCACACGTGCCATCTGTCATGGACAATGGGCTCCCTGATGGGGAAACGGACGAGACGCAGAGTACGACTCGGCCAAGTCGTGATGGATTTCTTGTACGTGATGATAAATGACCTCTTTGTTGATCTTGGGCCTCGTTCAGACGTCACTGGTTTTTCAGCGCCGTCCGTGTTTGTCCCGTGTGTCAGAATTTTCATCAATAGTAATTTTCATGTATGAAACAATGTCAGAGCTTCTCATCATCACATTGTCAATCACCAACTGTTGCCATCCACGATTGACTGATTTTCACAGATTTTCAGACATCAGTAGTTTTTTTTTTTTTTTTTTTTAATCCTTGACTGATCAAAATCAAACAGATTCCCCCCCCCCCCCAAAAAAAAAACAAAAAACAGCTACATGAACTGCACCAAAGACTATAATGGGTACGTGTTCGATTTGCAAAAAGCAGACGCCTGACTGTGGCCTTAGATGTGTGTTGGACGCAAAGGGAGCTAAAATCAAACAAATAAACTTTTTTTTTTATGCATTTGTAGCGTTTTTTTCTTCCCGCCCCCCCCCCCCCAATAGTCAAATTTGGAGTTGAAACCACACCATGTGAAGTATATATCTGTGTTTTCCCCTTAGTCAGAGTATGTAAAGTGGTTTTTATTTTGGGCTTTGAAGCAAATCCTCATCCAAATCCTTGTCAAAACCTAATTCTCTGTTTTCAATATGTCCTGTACAACCCCTTTACCATTTAGGAACAGATGTACGGTAATTGTAGCTTCTAGGCCATGTTCATGTTGGGTTTTTGATGCGTTTTTTTTTTTAATGCAAATTTTAGCTGCGTTTTACAGTACCAGCAAAGTCTGAGATTTCAGATATCTCATGCACACAGCTTTTTTTTTTATTATTTGTACTCCGTGTTTTGTGAAAAATCTTTTTTCAACGTTTTTCACCCATTGAAAGCAATAGGTGGTGCAATAAAATGCTGAAGAATCGCTGTTTTTTTTTTTTTTTTTTTTTTATGTAGTCAGATTCATTTATTCAATTTTTTTTGGCACTAAACTTTATTAGCACACACTAGAAACAAATGTATCCTGACAAAAATGCAGCAAAATAGCGCAACAAAAACGAAGCAAAACCTGTCTTTTTTTTTTTTTTTTACTGCCAAGAGATCAGGTTTATCAAAAACGCAACGTGTGAACATAGCCTTAAGGAGCACTATAAGAGAATAGAACTTAAAAACATGCTAAAAAGGAAGAGTGAAATATTTATCAAATGGAAAGAGGGAGGCATATCTAAAGAAGAATATAATGCTGTCTGCAGAACCTGCAGGGCACAAATCAGATTATCTAAAGCTGACAATGAATTAAGGCTTGCAAGAGACGTCAAAAGCAATAAAAAAGGATTTTGGCGATATCTTAAAAGTACAAGAAAATCAAAGATGCTATAGGATTTTTACAGGATGAAAATGATGAAATGGTAAGTCAGGATGTTGAGAAGGCTGAACTTTTAAATTCCTATTTTGCATCTGTTTTCTCTCAGGGAGGAAATATAACATCAACTGATCTTCACTGTCCTATTAAAGGAATAGAAGAATCCAGGCTATCTATAAATAGAAAGATAGTGAGGGAACACTCAGCTAACATAAATGAATTCAAGTCTCCAGGTCCAGATAAATTACACCCCAGAGTACTCAAGGAGATAGCAGAAGAAATTTTTGAACTACTCTCCATAATCTTTGAAAATCTTGGAGAACAGGAGAAGTCCCAGAAGACTGGAGAAGAGCAAATGTTGTTCCTATCTTCAAAAAGGGGAAGAAGGTGGACCCAGGGAACTATAGGCCGGTGAGTCTGACTTCTATACCAGGAAAGATCTTTGAGCAAATTATTAAACAACATGTATGTAAGTACCTGGACAAGAATGAAGAGATTAACCAGAGTCAGCATGGGTTTGTAACTAATAAGTCATGTCAGACTAACTTAATTTCCTTCTATGACAGAATCACTGGATGGATCAAAGGAAATGCTATAGATATAGTATATCTTGACTTCAGCAAAGCATTTGACAAAATATCTTGCACAATTCTTATTGAAAAAATGACTAAGTATAGAATGGACAAGGCAACTGTTAGGTGGATTCATAACTGGCTTAGTGATCAGACTGAGTGGTCGTAAATGGCTGCTTATCCAGATGGAAGAATGTCTCAAGTGGGGTACCACAGGGCTCTGTCCTGGGCCCTGTATTGTTCAACATATTTATCAATGATTTAGATGAAGGAATTGAGGGTAAGCTGATTAAATTTGCTGATGACACAAAGCTAGGAGGGGTAGCTAATACTAGAGAGGAGAGAGAGGATTCAAAAAGATATAAATAACTGGAGCAGTGGGCAGCAACTAACAGAATGTTTTTAACAGGGAAAAATGCAGTACTAAAGTACTACATCTGGGAAATAAAAATGAAAAAAGGGAATACAGAATGGGAGGAATAGGGCTAAGTAACAGCACATGTGAAAAAGACTTGGGTATACTAATAGATCACAGACTGAACATGAGTCAACAGTGTGATGCAGCAGCAAAAAAGGCAAATACAATTCTGGGATGTATTAACAGAAGCATACAGTCTAGATCACGTGAAGTCATTATTGCCCTCTACTCCTCTTTGGTCAGACCTCATCTGGAATACTGTGTCCAGTTTTGAAAAAAGACATCAACAAACTGGAGCAAGTTCAGAGAAGAGCCACAAGAATGGTGACCGGTCTGCAAACCTGTCCTATGAGGAACGGTTACAGGATCTGGGAATGTTTAGCTTGCAAAAAAGAAGACTGAGAGGAGACTTAATAGCTGTCTACAAATATCTCAAGGGCTGTCACATTGTAGAAGGATCATCTTTATTCTCATTTGCACAAGGAAAGACTAGAAGCAATGGGATGAAACTGAATGGGAGGAGACACAGATTAGATATTAGAAAAAACTTTTTTGACAGGGTGATCAGTGAGTGGAACAGGCTGCCACGAGAGGTGGTGAGTTCTCCTTCAATGGAAGTCTTCAAACAGAGGCTGGACAGACATCTGTCTGGGATGATTTAGTGAATCCTGCTTTGAGCAGGGGGTTGGACCAGATGACCCAGGAGGTCCCTTCCAACTCTACTATTCTATGATTGTATAACACAGTTTCCCACTGCCATGTGCAGGTACAGGATATAAAGTGCTTTTCATGGCGTGAAGCGTTCTGCGCAAAGGAAAACGCTGATTCATTAATTGCATATTTTTATAATCATGTAAAGCTGTCACTGTGTTCATTAATTACACGTACTACAGCAGCCAATTCAGTTGCTAAAGATGTAAAATGAATGCTTTATGACTCATGCCAGCCAGTAGTACTCTTGGCGCGTGTCCTGGATTTTCATTATTACTTATTTTATTATTATTATTTTTTTTTACATGGAGGAGTGAGAGCCTTGCCAGAGAATCCCGCAGTTTCTTCTACTTCGTGACGCGCCGTTATCTGCTCTGATTTTTACAGAGGAATATTATGTATCTAAAATCTTGCAGCAGATCTGGTTGCTACTTGTGCACAACTTATCTTTGTGGTGTAACAGGAGGAAGAAAATCTTAGGAAAGCTGCGTGTACACTTAACAGGGGCAATAGATTATGTGGAAACTGCATAACGCCCAGCTACTATTGGGCACGTCCTCTATTAATCAGGATAGGATCCGTGCTGGATACTCGTTGGGTTTGGTATGATGGCGCCATGAAAAGTGCTGAAGCCTCTATATCCAATGTTAGAACGGGCCCAGGAGTCACATTGTGACCTCACGTGATAGCCCGCCAGAGTCTGATGGAATCAAACGGGGAAAAAAAGCACGAATCACAGGCAAACGTAGCTAGAATAAAGGCTTCATTGACCTCTATGGGATCACTATCGTTCATTTGAAACGTGGCCATGATGCGTCCATGTACATGAGCCCCTAACCTCTGCTTTATTTTATGAGGACCTTTTTACTTTATAGTGTAATATCGCCCTGATCCCATAATTTTCTTCATTGTTCTAAACTAGTTAATCCACTTAGGACAAAAAGTGATGTGACTCCGGCCTTGGTCATGTCACACTGGATCAGCTGCCGTCTTGTAACTACTTGAACAATCAGATGCATGACTGCCTTTAGGGCATGTAGGTGCCTATCTAATTGTGTGGGTAACACTGGAATGTTTTTTTTTTTTTTTTTTTTTTTTTTTAATTTTATTAGATCTGGATATTATTTCATTGTTTGTTCCTATCCTGTTCAGTGTTTCTATAAAAGTAAACATAACAAACGCATAAAATAATGTGATAAAAATAATATAATATGATAAAAAAAATATCCAAGCAGTTCCTACTCTTTTTTTTTTTTTTTTTTTTAATAATATTGCAAGTAAAACTGAGATATAAAGAAAAAAACAAAACACAAACCGCTATATATAAGGAGATCAGCCATGCCCTATCGCGTTCCCCCTTCTTCCTTCACATTGTCCTGAGTCTGGCAGTAAGACCACCTGCACCAGCAGAAGTACATTGTGTACAGAGCCTAAACGGCTCTGCGCCGTATACTTGAGTAGTGGGGGCTACCAGGTACTGCAGCTAAGTGCCGATTCACTTCACAAGGAGTTGAGTTGCTCGAGTGCCGAAAAATATAGCATTTACACTTTGTAGAAGGGAGTCCATAACTGTCGACCACACTGTTTCCGCTTGGCAGACCCGTACACATACCGCCAAACAGGCATGTGTTACCAATGGGCAGAGGGGAGTAAGCAAGTCCGAAACCCTTCTGATGGCATCTCTTCTCCTAAGAGAACAAAATAATCTCGCACCAAAACTCGAAAATCCCCTGTACAGAATAGATGGTCATCGTTTTTGCGTGGGGGACTTTTCACTCCAGTGGATCCTTGTAGCAAACATACTTCTAAAAGTTCTGTATAATAAATGTCCCAGTATCTAAGTGGTGCTGATTTTATAAATTATTAGATATTTCTAGGAATCGCATTAAAGTGATTCTTCAGCTTGGGATAAGACAAATGGTAATGCTCTCGTACAGTAAGTCTTCCATGCTGCGAGCCCTCCGGAATGCCGTTTCCAAGAATCCCGACTCGAAAATGAATAGAAATGGCTATTTATCCCCAATCGCAGCGTTACAGTAAGTGAAGGGTGACATTTAGCTGATGGACTAGATGGGCGACGCAGCTCTGTAACAGCGCAAAGACACTGAACGAGGTTTTCAGTGACCGAGAACATCATCGTGTGACTCACCCAATGGGTGGGATGAACTAGGGATCACTGTGCGCGTCTCTGCTTTCAGTCACATGAATGAGGTCCATATGAGTATGGTGAGTATGGTAATTATCCAGCTTTACTGTAGTAAATCACTGCAGTTATCGCCGATTCCCCAAAGTGCGCAAATTCAGCCCACAGAAAGATAGTGAAAGAAAGACGTGGCTGACAACAATGTTGGTTGATGGACCCCGTTGACTTTAAAGGCGTTTCCCCGTGGTATTCGTCATTTTACTCTTCATAGACGAGTGTTGTTGGCTAGTTGGCTTGAATAACAAGCGATTTTGCAATTGACTGTTTCTAAAGTTTCAGCCATTCTTGTGCTGGTTATTTATTTATTTTTTTCTATTTACAGCTCGTCTCCTAGGAGACCGACCACTATTGCAGTCTAGTTTATAAACACTGCTTTGATTAGGAGGTGACAGAGCGCTCCAGCAATCCTGGTGTGCTTTGAAGTTCCATAGAAAACGCTTGTAAGCACTGTGCATGTTTAGCCACCGCTGCTAGACAGCAATGGTGGTCGGTCACCTACGCAACAAACTACTGTATATACTAGAAAAATTTTACTATCCTAGGAATGTCTAAAAATTGTTTAAATTGCAAAAGTAGTTGTATTTACAAACACTATCGAACAATATTCCTCTCGGACGATGGGAATAACCCTTTAAAGAGTTTTTTTTTTTTTTTTTTTTTTTACTTGGCAGGCACTTGAATAGCTGTGATAGGTAGGGGTCTAAGTTCTGAGACCACCACTGATCGCACAATGGTGTAAGTTTGCAGCTCAGCAGACAGGAGAGCGCAGCTCCTGTCTGAGTGCAGACACTGATGACATAATGGCAGTGTTTCTAGTTGAGCCTTTAGCTTTGTCAGCTGTAGTTACAATTTTTTTATACACCTATGTAAAAGGCATACTTACCCCTATGCCTCTATCTTCTGCTCCACTTACTGCTGCTTTGACTCGCCGAGGAAATGGTGTCATAAAGGCCAGGGCCGGATTAACGTAGGGGCTGATGGAGCTGCAGCTCCAGGCCCCTTGTTAGAGATAGGCCCATCAGCCTGTCATCCAGGGGCGGAACTATCGTGGAAGCAGGGGAAGCAGCTGCCACAGGGCCCGGGCTAGAAGGGGGCCCGTCCCTGCTGCAGCTGTCTCCCCTGCGGCTGCGTTCTGCCGCCCCCGGCCTGAGAGTCGGCGGCTCCCTGTGCCGGCTGTCAAGCTGACAGCCGGCGCAGAGAAGCTGCTGCGTGCCGGCTCCCAGGAATCAATTGCACTGGCGTCTATATAGACGCCAGTACAATTGAAGCTCTGACCGCCGGGTCAGAGCGACGTCTGCAGCGTGATCAGGTCATGTGATCACGCTGCTGACGTCACTCGTCGTCGGCGCCCAGAAGGGTGAACATTTGTGGTGAGTGTGCTCCATTATGGAGCTGAAGATACCACAGAAGATAAATGGGGGACATACTGTGTGAGTGTGTGTGTGTATGGGGGGGGGTTTCGAGTGAGGATGGGGGTTCTTTTATGTGTGGGGGGATTTGGAGTGGGGATGGGGGGTTTCATTTTTAGTGTGGGGGGGTTTGGAGTGGGGTGGGGGGTATTTTAATGTGTGTGGGGGGATTTGGAGTGGGGATGGGGGTTATTTTAGTGTGGGGGGTTTGGAGTGGGGTGGGGGATTTAATGTGTGTGGGGGGATTTGGAGGGGATGGGGTTATTTATGGGGGATTTACAGTAATAGGTGTGGGGGATTGAGGTACTAAGTATGTGAGGAAACGTTGGTGGATGGGTGCAGTATGGGGAGCGAACGGTATGCATGTGGAACATAGGAGTGAGGGTGTATGGGATGTGTGCAGACACAGTATGGGGAGTCAGGGGTATGTGTGAGCAGACAGTATAGAGAGTGAGGGGGTAAATATATGAGGAGACAGTATGCTGAACAGGGGTGATGTGAGAGGAGACCGTATGAGGAGGGAGGGGAATAGTGTGAGGCGACAGTATATTGCAGATATTTTTATTTAGGGGCATTATAATGACTCTTCTGTCTTTAAGGGCATCGTGTGGAGAGTTGGTGCAGAAGAGCGGAGAAGATGGAGGTCTGCAGAGACGGCTGTGGATGAGAAAACTCATCATGGGATCTTGACAAGATGAAGAAAAGGAGAACGACTCCAGAGACAGCGTCATCTATAAGGTACCTGGATGTAAATATTATTTGTGAAATTGACTAATTCTCATGTCTTTATTTGTTAGGAGCATTAAAGGGGTTCTCCAGGTCTGTGTCACATAGAATGACTGAAGACTCAGCACAAACCTGGACAACCCCTTTAATGCTCCTAACATAAATAAAAACATGAGAATTAGTCAATTTCTGAATTCTCACAGTGATCACTGCACACTGTTAGGATTCTCTCGTGCCGGTGATTTACATACAAGCGGTCACATGCTGACTAGACGTGTGGCCTCACTCAATGAAAATGAACGGAGCGAGGCCGGGCACGTCTAGTCAGAATGTGGCCAGAAGTATATAAATCACATGCTTATGCTGTCATGACCGTGTACTCTTGCCACCGGTAATGAAGAATCCTAAAAGTGTGCAGTGCATTCGTTGTGAGAATTCAAAGCTGCAATGTCAGGATTCAGCTCTACAGGTTCCAGCAGTCATCACATGGACACTTCACTCATATGCGATTTTTATACTTATGGTCCTGTGACATCGAGCTTCTCTTTCTGCTTCTCTCAGTTTTTCACTGTACATTGAGAGCATTAGGGAGAGCAGCTCGTGGGTACATGACTAAGTGTGCAAATCGCATGTGTGCTTGGGGGGGGTCCAGGACACAGCGGGCCACATTAGAGGCCCCAGGAAGCAGCAGGCCCCTAATGGGGCCCTAGGAAACAGCAGGCCCCATTAGGGGCCTAGGTCCAAAGGAAGCAGCAGGCCCCATTAGGGGCCTAGGTCCAAAGGAAGCATCATGCCCCATTAGGGGCCTAGCTCCAAAGAAAACTGCAGGCCCCATTAGGGGCCTTGGGCCCCAGGAAACTGCAGGCCCCATCAGGGGCCTAAGGCCCCAGGAAACTGCAGGCCCCAGGAAACAGCAGGCCCCATCAGGGGCCTAGGGTCCAAGGAAACAGCAGGCCCCTAATGGGGCCCCGAAAACAGCAGGCCTCTTTACAGTGCTGCAGATGGTGACCAAAATGGTCGCCAAAGTGGCATGTATCATATATTTACTTTGTTTATATCTTTTACGTTACATTTTTGGCCTTTGTGAATTGCCGTGTTTGGCCCCACCCCTTGCCCCGCCCCTTGCCCGCCCTTCAGTCCAGGCCCATCATGTTCTTAATCCGGCCCTGATAAAGGCCAGCCACCTGACTGTTGAGACCACCACTCCATTCAAAGAACAGACTTTGGGACCCTCATTTGAGGTCCCAGTGGACAGACACACAGGTCTAGATTCCTCTTTCTAGTGTAAAAATATTTGAAATGTCACTAAACTTTTGCTCAATGGGAAGTTCCTGAAAAATGTCACAATTTTTGACCTCTTTATTTGGCATCACAGGCGTGAAGTAATTGCGACTGACATGCACGCAAGCACCTGATTGGAGTAAGTTTGTGGCTATGGCATATGACTCTTTATGAATTTGGTGCCTTTTATTCCCACTCAGTGTTTATTAGGCTGGAGTCACACTAGCGTGTATATATATATATATATATATATATATATATTATATATATATATATATATATATATTATATATATATATATATAAAAATTGGTCCGATGTTGACCCAGAGAAGTAATGCAAGTGTCATTCGACTATAAATGCGCAATTTCTCAACCAGCATCCATATGCAATGCGTTTTTAACATCAGATTTTACATACTGTAATTCTCTATGTAATTTAAAGTTAGTTTAAAGGGAGTTTGAGGGTTCTGCGCAGGATCTTAGTTGTTCCCAGCATTGTGCTTTTCTGTATAATTTTTTTTTAAATTTGTTAATAAGAACAGCCTACTACAATCTTCTTTCCCTTAGCTGGTTATTAAAAATAAGGGGGACCCAATGCCATTTCTTATTTATTACCTAAATACAAGTACAAAAATTACAGACGCAAGACACTAGTATATCTCACTGACCTATTTCTATCTATTCTGTTCTGATGGTTTGTAAATTGTCTGTAAATTTGTAAATTTACTGTACTTGACTGATGAAATGTCAGGTTTCCTTTGAGATGTGCGTAAAAATCTGATGACTGTGAAATTTTTTTTTTTTAATTTTTCTCGCACACATTGACTTTCACTGGCGAGTGCGAACCAATTCTTGCAGACAATCGCAGTCCGATCCGAGCTGAGAATCTCGCAGATGAGCACTGACTCATTTACTAACCTTGGTCTCAGTGCAATGTGATATTTTCTCGCATTGCTCTCGTCCGATTTACCGTATACGCTAGTGTGAGCCCTAAGACTGAAGTACAAAGCGCCTTAATGGCTTGTACACTTGTCTCTTGTGTACCACAGGCTTTAGAGCATAATTAGAGCAGGAAGAAAAACATGACTGCGCCTTCTGCATTGTGTGAACCTGGAGATCCTGTGTAAGTGGTGAGGACTATCTCTGTGTCTCCGGTCATAAAACTGAGCGTGGTCAGAGCCTGATTAGGATTGCTGTTGGGATGGACTTTGGCTTGATCGTTCTGGTCGCTTATACTGCCATCTGCTCTCCTAGAAATGATTATTGGGCAGACTTCTAATCTGTCATTAGTTAGGCGGGATACCCTTTATTGCCAGCACCTCCTATTCTCTCTCGTGTAGCAATCCATATAAAGAACGTTTATAGATTTTTGCATGAGGCAATGGAATAAAGGCCGGACGTCACTGACCCTTTATTGATTGAGCTATATCAGACCTGCTCACTATGGAATGAATAATGCACATAGGCGAGCCTCCATTATATCCAGAATGCTGTAGCTTACAACTCAAATCTATATGATTGATTGAGCAAATATAGATAGATAATTTTATTTATTTTTTTTCTTTATGGATTTTCACAGCTGATTTCATTCATTGTAACTCCAAGAAATCGGCATAAAAATCTACTGCCAAATCCTTTGTGGGAAACTTCTGTAGGATATGGACTGTTCTTACCAGATGATTACTTTTAAGGGCTTGTCTCATTTAGTAAAACGTTTTTTTTTTTTGTTGTTTTTTAAGCCCCATATTGGGGAGTTCTGGGGACCAGTGCTTTCCACAGACAACCCATTGATTGGAATGGACACTGCACCAGCCTTATTTCCCCAGTAGTGGCACTGCAAGGAAATCAAATTTAGTCTGAATCTGAAGTTGGGGAACATTCAGACTAGTGGATCCCCGCAGCAATCGGCTGTATGGAATCAGATCGGCTGTCGTTTAATAGCCTGTTTAGACAGGTTCGATCACACTTCTCTT
Source organism: Oophaga sylvatica (assembly GCA_033576555.1). Classification (NCBI taxonomy): domain Eukaryota; kingdom Metazoa; phylum Chordata; class Amphibia; order Anura; family Dendrobatidae; genus Oophaga; species Oophaga sylvatica. Next base: position 585,513,872 of record JARQOD010000002.1, read on the forward strand.
GTACAGAACACTCTGCAATGGATTGTTCTGTGATCGTTCTGTGCACATAGACTGTATTCTCGGCAGCACAGGACCCTTTTACACAGGACAATGTGCTGCAGAGAACGATGCTGATTTTTAAGCAAGCCTAAAAATCACTGTACCTGACGAACAAGCTGTTTTTGCTCCGGCATCAGTTGATTGGCAACCTGTTTACACTGCCCATCTATCAGAAATGAGCGCTCGATTCCAAAAATTAGCCAGTGTGAAAGCAGTCCTAAGGCCCCCATACACAGAATAACATCGGCTAAACCCGCCAAAATCAATATGTATGGGGCCGCCGGCCGACTGAGTCATGTGTGATTGTCATTTTCCCTGACTATTTTGGACTGCCAATCACATTCTCCATGAGAGAAGTCGAGGTGCGCTGCAGGCTGCTTTCTCGTTCTGGACCAAATGAGTTGCCCCGATGTGTGGGAGAGTTGGCGAAGGAGCATCATTTGGCCGACAGCTAAGTACAAAAGACCTCTTTTGGATGTGTGTGAACCTGGCGAGTTTTTCAAGAGGAAGACTCTACACAACATGCCGTTTTTTTTTTTTTTTTGTTTGTTTTTTTTTGGGGAGGTTTATGCAACGTTTTTGAACTTTTTTTTTTTTTTGCTTTGTGTGAATAAACTAGTGAGCGCCCTCCAAGTAGAAGCCGCCTGAAGAATGGTCAGGTCACTTTGACAGCTTGGCGTCTTTGCAGACTTGAAGCGTTTAAGCGAAGGCTCACAAGACGGAACATGATCAGTAGGTCATATTTCCATTGCAATGTGTACTTTCTTTTTAGCGTTTAGTTAGCGCTTTAGCACGCAGGTTACAGAGCAGACCTGCCTGATCGATGTCTTGTGATTATACCCTTACTGTTTTGGTTTCCTCGCAGGTTACCCAGCATGGATGCACATTGTGGTCAGTTTAATAACTAAGGGATAATAACCGAGAGCCCCGATGTCCTCTCATTGCGAATCTACCATGAATTTTATTTGGCCAAAACTCGCTGTACATTACAGTAGCAGCGTAGTAAATAGGATTTTACTAAATGTCATTCACATGCTGCATAGAAGATACGACGCACTGGATGTGAAATCTTTAGCGTCTGTTTATACTATAATAAAAAGCATGAAATGTGGAGCAGATCTTCACCATTTCTGCCGTTAAATCTGCAGCAGAGAGGTATGAGAGAACATCCATAAGGCTATGCTCACACAGAGGGTTGTTCAGACACTGACAAAACAACCCCAAAAAACCCTCAAAGCTCAGTGTGAACATGGCTCAAGGAATCCATATTTACATCAGTAAGTGTTGTCATAAAGCGCATTTGTTGATTTCCCCAAACCATCTATGTACATGTTCCCATGCATATTGTCAGCTGTTCAGACTCATTAGGTGTTTTGAACATATTAATATATTTAGTAATGTGATTCCACAGAAGATCTCGAGGTAAAACTGCACCTGATAGATATTAGTAGAGGAAATGCTGTCATCAGAACCTGGCAGATGTGCAGCCTCCGGCTTTGGCTTCTCAATTCCCAGTATTCTCATCTCGGCATAATGTTACAGTTGTACTTTTTTTTTTTTTTTTTTTTTAATACACTTTTTTCCTTTAAAGGGAACCAGTAACTTGATTCATGTTGCCTAATCCACGGGTAGCATGAATTGGAGCTGAGCTGCATGATTGCAGTCAGGTATATTTCTCTGAAATGCGGCTTGTCGTCTGGTGCAGAACCCTGTACTGCTTCTTCCTGTACCGCTCCAGATGATGGACAGGTTTCGTGCATGAGTGTGTGTGTGATACGGAGAGACCTGTCAATCACCGGGAGAGGCCAGCCAGGGAATTGATTAAGCTGGTATTGTCCAGGATTGCCAACTTGACTTCTTGTTGTTTTTTTTGTTTTTTTCCTGGACAGCGTATCAAAAATTCACAGATGGTTAAATCATTTTAAAAATGTCAGATGCCTTAATTTTTTTTTTTTTTATGGACAAGGGCAAAATACTGTCCTATTTTTACGGACTATCCTGGAATTTCTGGACAGTTGACAGACAACCCAGGTCTCGCCTATGGCTACGGATTACGGTCGGATCTTTAAAATATATGCCTCGGTGTCAAATCGTGCTGCAGGGTCTGATTCCTGCTGCTCGGGTTTTGGGCATGATGAATCGACAGATCATGTTTTTAATAAAGAAACTATTAACAAATGTAGAAATCCTATGACTCTTATTGCCGTTGAATCGCAGTGTCATGGATGTGATCATATCCGTCTCTCTGCCGTATGACCCAGCTGCTGTCCTATTATATGGAAAAATAGATCCCTTGAAATCAAGTTTTTTTTTTTTTTTGCTCAATTTTATATCTTCGATTGTTCTCCATTTAACCACAGCTGTGTTCATGGCATTTTTTACAAGTATTTTCTTGATGTTTTCCCCATTGAATTCAATAGGGGCTTCACAAACTGGTATCACACAGATTTCTAATCCAACACTAATTTACTATTTCTTCATCTATAAAGTGCCTCTGATTTACGAGACAGCACTTTGAAATTTCTGTTCAGATCGATTTGGAGTATTTTATTTATTTGCCATTATTTTGCAGCATTAGAGGTGTAGCTGAGCCAGGCGTAGCATATCCTTCCTAGCTGGTACCGCTGCACACGGTCCCGCCATCAGTTCTGTGCAGATGCTGGATGTTTGTCCTCAGATTTCAGAAACTATTTGTGCTATCCTTCCTTCTCTGCTGACTCCTCGCTGTGCATGTGGGTCTTATGATGGAAGCATGTGAGAGCACATGCCGTCAGTTTTGTGTTTTTTTTTTTTTCTCTTTTCTCTCCTCTCTTCTCAATTAAGCTTCCTGAATTCCGGGCATCAGATGAGACGCTCCCTCCAGTATAAAAACATCAAGTCCTTATTAATTTTATTCAGATCTGCACTGTTTTGTTCACTCTCTGCCTCAGCATCATTACGTAGTCCGTAACTTTGGAAATATTGCACAATTATTAGAAAAGAAAACAAACAGCTCTTTTACATCCGCGTAAAAAAGACCCAGCTGTAATAATAGACTTTTCCAATGGAAAAGAGCTGGGAAAAAAAAATAATTTAAAGTGGTAGACTCCTCTTTATCAATGGGTAATAGTGAAAAAGTTCTTGTAAAAGTAACCAAGTTTGGAATTTTGCCACTTGTTAAAAAATCCACTTTGCTTTCAAGAGCTGAGATAGTATTAATCCAATAGTTTCAAGCTTGATGCCAAGGTTATTCGCCAACTCTGAGGTGACAGACTATTTTTTTGTTTTTTAGTTAAGACATGTAGTCTCTATAAAACTTGCATACGCTGCTCTGAATCTTTTCTGATCTGGACAATTTCCGAGTCCTTGTGCTTCTCTGATGCTGCAGAAACAATGCGGCTTCTGCTTGGAACATCGGAGATCACACAGCTCGGGCCAGAGGCATCCTATTGGTCCCAAATTTGCTTCCCCCCCTACCCTGCAAATGGGAGGCTGGATGCACTCCTGAAAATTTAAAGATGAGATCACCCCTTTAGAGAAGAGTCAGACGGTCGTATATCATGGACGGGGATCGCAATGCAATGATCGGACTGGCCGTTGGCTCTCCCGACATGAGTATGACGGCATGTATTTCTATGCAGCCAACACGCTCTGGTCGGGAGAGCCGACCGCCAGTCCGAGTGTTGCGTTGCGATCTTCCAAGTTATATGGCCATCTTGCTCTTCTCATAAAGGGACTGTCAGCACAGAATATCTGTGTCCCGCAGCTCTGTGCTTCATGGCGGGGCCAATCATTTATATACACTTTCCCATCTGCTCTATCTCCACCCCCTCTACTTTGATTGACAGCTCTGGCTTCATAGAGCAGAGAAGGGAAGAGATTGATGGAAAATAAGCAGGTGGAAGGTGTACACAGTCCCTTTAAGACGAGGATAGTTTACGAACAGTGGGAAATACTGTAGTAGGAGAGATCAAACGGAGATCCTGTTTTTAATGGGGTTTTCCAAAAATGAGACATTACCTTGACCACTGGTGACCTGCTGCTCTGTTAAGACCTGTATTGAATGGATAGGAGGTGCAGAAGCATGGACTGTTCTCCACGCCTTGTCAGTGGGACTGCTGTAAAGAGCAGAGCCCTGTACTCTCATAGATGGAGCCCCATTCTTGGGAAAATGGGGTTTCCCAGCAGTCACATCCCCAGTGAGTAGTAAGTTATTCTGTATTTAATGGATAGGGGAAAACTCCTTTAACTTTACTTAGGATATGCCACCATGAAAGAATTTAACTCCTAAATCCATCACAGCTTTTAGGCAAGTCACACTCCCTTGTCGGTGAGGTGCAAATTTCTTTTTTTCAAACATGCAAGAGTGCACCAACATTTTGTCACGTTCACCGTCATACTCCTGTTCCTGAATCTGCCCCCATTGTCTGCGCACACACTTAATGTATCTGCTTATTTGCTCATTATTAACAGCACCTATCATAGGCTGGAGCCTAGCAATGGCAGCGTCACCAGGGCCAGCTCTGATTGGTGCGATCTGACGATCGCACCAAACTAAGTGCACAGAGGCGATCTGACTTCTGCACTTCCTCATTATAGCTTTGGACGTGTGCAGGGTGGTCATACTGCTGTTCTGTCGTGCTGTGCTAGGCCTTGTGGTGCCACAGACTTTTTTTTCAAGCCTGTGATATTACTTCTGCTGGTGTTGTTGAAGAATTAAGATGTTCCTGATCTGACATTTCCTAATCCACCCCAATCCCCCTCTACACCCATACACTCTTCCTTCTGCCACCGAAATCTGAACAGTACTTGATCGCTCGAGTTTTGGCAGCTTTTTTTAGTTTGTGTGTCGTGCAGCAGCTGAGCACTGATTGGTGACACATATCACTGATCGGCACATATGCTCGCTGTTTTTCCGGGAATTTTTTTGACGTCATTGGTCAGCTGTCTTACACTGTGATTGGAGGAAGTGGTCGGAGGACCCTCCTCCTCCAACGCAGTCAGCGCAGATGGAGACAGCGAGCAGGTGGGCACAGTGTGGCCCATGGACATCTGGTTTCCAGCCCCAGGGATGTCTCGGCGGGCCGGACTGAGACAGCCAGAGGGCCGGATGTGACCAGAGGGCCGCATTTTGCCCAGGTCTGGTCTAATGTAAAATTTTAGTGAAAAAAAGTTTATTGTTCATTGATCCCTTCCACATTGCTTCAGTTCCTGTGAAGCACCTGAAGGGTTAATGTAATAAACTTCTTGAATGTGGTTTTGAGCACCTTGAGGGGTTCAGTTAAAGTTTCAAAATTTGTTCTGATGTAAAGTAGATATGTGGGAAATGTTAAGGTACTGTCACACTAAACGAGATCGCTAATGAGTCACCGATTTTATGACACAGTAGCGATCTCGTTAGCGACTTAGCTGTGTGTGACATGTAGCAGCGATGTGGCCCCTGCTGCGATGTCGCTGATCGCTCATGAACGTTCTGAGCCGTTTTTTGGTCGTTGGTGTCCCACTGGTGAGCCTGAATCGCTGAGTGTGCACCCTTTATGAACGACTTTACCAGCGTCACAGGTGGGACTAGGTTTTCCCAACGACCGCAGAGGTCGTTATACAGATCGCTGATGAGTTGTGTTTGGAATCTAGCTAGCGATCACATAGCGATCGCACTAGCGATCTCGCCAGGTCGTGTCGTTGTCGTGATCGCTGGTGCGATCGCTAAGTGTGACAGTGCCTTTAGTTATTAACTACAGTATATTATGTGACATAACTGTCTGGTTTAAGGGCATAAAAATAAAGTCTGAAACTTTTGACATTTTCGCCATATTTCCGATATTTTTACAAACGCAAGTCGTATCGAATAAATGTTACCACTATCATGACATACAATGTCACGAGAAAACATTCTCAGAATCGGTGGGCTCCGTTGAAGCGTTCCTGAGTTACCACATAAAGTGACAGTTGTCAGAATTGCAAGATTTGGCCTGGTCATGAAGGTAAAAACGGGCTTGGGTGTGAAGGGGTTAAAGGGGTCTTCCATTTTTACAGAAATCTGGGGAACAGGCAAGTAATACTTTCAAAATGACAAAATAGCTGTGCACACTTGATAAATCTTCAGCTGATGAGATCTGCTATAGAGCCGCCACTCTGCTGCTCTCCCGTGACTCTTCCGAGTGCCTTTTACCTATTTTGACTTCAGCAATGTAATTAATGGCAATCTATCAGCAGGTTTTTGTTATCTAATCTGAAGGCAGCATGAGATGGGGGTTAAACACTGAATTCAATTGTGACACTTATCAGGCTGTGTGCTGTTCACTTACAAGTGAAGGTTTTATCACCAGGACATTATCATTGCTGTGATTAGCGGGCACTTGTCTGCTTTGCTTCCTCCTGTGATAAGCAGCTCACTGTCAATAGACCATGTACATACAGAGTCTTATGTGGCGGGGGCAGCTTTCTGAGCTCTGCTACATATTACTTCTAAGAACTCTATGTGAGAACTGCTGCACCCAGTAAATTAAGTGAAACATCGTTGGATTCAGGGTGTCTTTGTCTATATTATGCTGCCACCAGATGAGGTAGCAAGAACCTGGTGACAGATTTCCTTTAATATAATATTATTATTTTTATATTTTGTATATATTTTTTTTCTTTTTACAAAACTAAGGGATGTGTTTATTGTTTTTGTTTCTCTGTGAGTTTGCAATATTTTCTGGCAAAAGAAGCCACAATGTGAGTGCATCCTAGTTTACGCCTAATTACATAGAGAAACTGGCTTTACTGAGTTTGAGTCATTCTGTGAATGTATATCCTATTATAATTGTTGTAATTAACGTCACCCGCTTATTAAACTTGGTTAAGTAATTGGTTCTGATTGATAAAGCAGATACAGGTTGGAGATATGTACGTATTTATATTAGTCATTGCCTTAACTGACACTTCATTATAGTGTTATTAATGGGAATCTGTGGTGATGGAGATTTCTATTGTAATTCTATTCTTAATACCCCATAATACACCATATGGACATAAATTTTGTGCTCCTTCCTACACATTACACTTACAGAAGCTTTTTTTGTCATTTCATTCTAAATCATAGACCTTAATATGCGGTTGGTCGACCCTCTCCAGCTGTAGCCGTTTCCGCTCTTTTGGATAAATGGGGAAAAATTCCCACAGACACAATTCTCAGAAGATCAATTGTGAGGTCAGACACTGATGTTGAATGAGAGGGCCGGGCTCGTGATCTCCATTTTTAGTTCATCCCAAATGTATTGGATGGGGTTGAGGTCAGAGCTCTGTGTGACCAGTCAAGTTCTTCTGCACCAAATTCCCAACAGCCATGTCTTTATGGACCTAGCTTTGAGCACTGGTGCACAGTCGAGCGGGAACAGAAAAGGGCCTTCTTCCAAACTGTTCCACAAAGCTGAAAGCTACCATTGTCCAAAATGACTTACCGTATGTTGAATCACTTAAGATTTCCCTTCACTTGAACAAAGGGTCCTAAGCCAAACCGTGGAAAAAAAAAACCATAGAACTACCTCTCCTACACCAAACCTTTCAGCTCTCACCATGTGGTCAGGCAGTTGACTTGCTCCTGGCATTCACCAAACACAGACTCGTACATCAGATGTCTAATGAAGAAGCCACAATTCGTCACTCTACAGAAAGTTTCCACTGCTCCAGAGTCCGATGGTGATGTCTTTACGCCACTCTGTCCGCTTCTTTGCATTGTGCTTGGTGACATAAGGCTTACATAAAGTTACTCGCCTATGGAAACCCGCCGTAAAGTTCCTGACGCACAGCTTTTGTGCTGATGTTAATGCCAGAGGAGGTTAGGACTCGCCAGTTTAGTCGTAGATGGCCCAGTAGACTGACTGATGTAGTCCTCTTTGGCATATATTTTAATGTTTAGAATACTACATGCAGGTCTATTTCCTTACAGGAAGGGGGTAAAAAACTGCGTGTTACTTTTGTCCATTGTAAAGTACGGTATGTTCATGAAATACATTTGCAAGTAATTTTCATCGCGGCGTGAGAATGAGTTTTAAGTCAGTCAGCGCAACCACAGTCAAGAGCATCTGATTAAAAGTGTCTCGTTATCGGCCTTTGCTCGCAGTCTGAGCTTTTAATAACCGGTCTGCTTCCCGCAGAATAAAATGCCCTCACATAGGGATTGCCTTGAAAGCGCTCGCCTTGTGTCCTAAGCTGATATTATGGTCTCTGCAGTCCTTTTGAAGTTTCCTCTGACAGACAAACGTGGCTGCATCGCTCCCCATAAAGATAATTGGACTAGGAGAGAGATTACCGTAATTGATAAACTCTGACTATGGCATTTCATTAGAAACTACTTTGCTGCTGTAGATCTTGTCATGTATCGTGTGCTGGCAATTTTTTTTTTCTCACTAAAGTAACTTATTTACTCATTATAAAAATAAATATATTTGGAATTTTATATGGCAAATTTCCAAGTGAGATTATTTCTAAATAAGATATATATTGCCTCCGGAGATTCTCATTTCCATGACATCCATTATAGAATATGTTCATGCGGGTTATATTCAGTTTGGATTTCGCAGTATTGGGGATGAGATAAAATCTTGTCCAAAAGCTGCGGAGAAAATCCACCAAATAAATTGACTAATGCTGCAGACTTGAGATTTTCACTACAGAGCTCATCGTCCTCTTCTACAGTTTCCTTGAGCTGATGCAAATTTGCAGATTTTTCAGGGGTTATCTGGTGACTCTCATTTCTGCGAGGTACCGATGACACTACAACCAGGGCTGTAGAGTCAGTCGGAGTAAATTTTGGTGGAGTTGGTATGAAATGGACCGACGCGGACTCCTAAAATATATGATAAATTGAGTTCAGTCGTATAATGCAGGATGTGCTGGAAATGTTTTCATAATTTAGGGGAGTTATGAAATGTCCAAAAATGTCTGTCCTTTTCCTGACTTTTAGTAGAAATGAATCTGTGCTGCACTTTATGCACATGCTCAGTAGTGACCGGTGCTGTGAGGTCGTAGTTGAGATGAATCTGTGCTGCACTTTATGCACATGCTCAGTAGTGACCGGTGCTGTGAGGTCGGAGTTGAGATGAATCTGTGCTTCACTTTGTGCACATGCTCAGTAGTGACCGGTGCTGTGAGGTCGGAGTTGAGATGAATCTGTGCTGCACTTTATGCACATGCTCAGTAGTGACCGGTGCTGTGAGGTTGTAGTTGAGATGAATCTGTGCTGCACTTTATGCACATGCTCAGTAGTGACCGGTGCTGTGAGTTTGTAGTTGGGATGAATCTGTGCTGCACTTTATGCACATACTCAGTAGTGAGTGACCGGTGCTGTGGGGTCAGAGTTGGGATGAATCTGTGCTGCACTTTATGCACATGCTCAGTAGTGACCGGTGCTGTGAGATCGGAGTTGGGATGAATCTGTGCTGCACTTTATGCACATGCTCAGTAGTGACCAGTGCTGTGGAGTTGTAGTCGTAGAGTCATGGAAATTGAGGAGTCGGAGGTTTGGCTTACCGACTCCATAGCCCTGATTACAACCCCGCACACATCTGCCTAGGTTTGTGCATGATCCACATGTTCATGAGACGTGCACAACACTTGCCAGTCATTCACGCGTCTCGGTAGATGTGTGGAGTCGTAATGTCATAGGCGGCTGATGTGGAAGAGAGCGGCGCCGCCGAATATTCACTTTAAACCAGTTGATCACTACTTGGGAAAACTCATTCTAAAATGTTTGAGTCCCCAGAATAAAACTCAAATTCCGACGCTCCTCTCCTACAGCAACTTGGTTCCAGCAATGTTGGCGCTGGTTTTCTCAGCCATCTAATGAAATTGTCACGTGAGCGCTGCGGCCGGCAGTGGTTGACCAGATGCAGGTTTTACTATTTCGTCATGGTAGATGATCGAGCTGATCTAATATTAATGAGCAGCAGCCGATCGGTGACTGTCATGCAAAAGTGTTACACGTCGCCCACTAGGAATAGCTGCGCCGACATTGCAGGCACGGCGCCATTCGCAGGATGGGAGTATACAGTTTATTTTCTATCGGCTGCCGACTTCAGCAGAGGATGTCCAGTAGAGGACAGCACATTTTAAGCTGGCCATACACAAGTGAGGAGATTGCTTTCCCTCCCAACAGCCGAAGAAAACGCTTGCCCGAGACTTTGCGTGTTTTCAACAAGGAGGAAGAAAAAAACCACGGCCAGACACCTGCCAGCAGCTTATTTATTCTGAAAACATAAGGATCAGAGGGGTGTTGAAATTCCAAATGCCGATCCTTCACTTCCCAACGTAATTTGGGAAGGGGTTGAAAGTTGGGAGTCCCCTCTATACATCATGTGGTTATGTCCCATAGAAATCGTCGGGTAAATCTTGCTTCTTTGGGTGTAATAGTCTGTATTTTGTCTCTATAGTGGAGCGCAGAATATCCATGTCCTGCTATATGGCTCTCCAGGGGCTCTGTGTTTTAGAGCTAAACATAATATTTCCAGAGAAGAATACATTTTATAATGCGGTGTGCAGTATATTCCACCTGCGTGCAAAAAATCGCAGCATGCACTAGGGTCTTCTGAAAAGTGTAGGCGACTTGCCCGTTGAAGTCTCTGGTCGCATAAAACAAAGTCATGCGGACCTGGGGCCACACTTTGGCCTCTGATTATTACGGATGCATTGCAATTCTCTAACAGGAAACGGTAAATGGTCTTGTAAATGATTAACAGATGCTTCTGTAAAAAAAAACAAAAAAAACAAAAACTGGTCAACCATGGATGACAAAAATTATCCCACTTTTCTGGGTGAAACTATGGACAATTTTTTTTTTTTTCATATGCTTGTGTGAACCTACCCTTAAAGACCATTGAGGCAGATTTATGGAAAAATGTCTAAAATAAAACAGCATTGCACGGCGAATAAGCCTCCTTACCTCGACACGCCAGAGCTGGTATGTCACTCTCCACAAGGAGAAACCTTACCCCCTAGACCTTAAAATGAAACCGGTCTTTCTTGCTACAGCAACCAATCAAAGCTCAGTTTTCATTTTAGAAGCACTATAAGGCGATGTTCACACATTGCATGTTTACTGTGGTTTTTTTTTTTTTAATTCTAATTTTAAGCTGCGATTTCAGTACCCGCAAAAGATAATGAGATGTCAGAAAATCTCACGCAGTTTTTTTTTTTTTTTTAACCCGGAGTGTATTGGAAAGCTGCTGCGTTTTTGCAAACTGCAGCATGACATTAGGCGTTTTTGCAGCGTTAATTCACACATAGAAACCAAAGAGGAAGTGCAAAAAAAAATGCAGGTAGCAGGTTTTGCTGCGTTTCTGATGCAGAAACCTCAGGAAGTTGCATCACGTTTTTTGGGGGGCATTAGACTTTATCAGCATGCACAAGAGACAATAAAAAAAAACAGCAAACCAGGTTTTGTCTGCAGAAAAAACGCAGCAGAAAAGCAACGTGTGAACATAGCCTTAGGGCCCCGTCTCACATAGCGACACACCAGCGATCCCGACAACGATCAGGATTGCTGGTGTGTCGCTACATGATCGCTGCTGAGCTGCCAAACAGGCAGCGATCAGGACAGCGACACTGCGGGTAACGTCGCCTACTTACCCGCAGTGTACGTTGGATACCAGCGCACTGATGCAGGGAGCTGGTAACCAAGGTACACGTCTAGTTTCCAGGTGCTGCGCGGTGCCTGGAAACCCGACGTGTACCTTGGTTACCAGCTCCCCTGCAGCAGCGTGCTGGTATCCAACGTACACATCGGGTTTCCAGGCATAGCCCCGCGCCTGGAAACCCGATGTGTACCTTGGTTTACCAGCTGATCGCTGGTCTCCCGCCTGTCACACGCAGCGATGCGTGCTGGCCAGCGGGAGACCAGCAATCAAAAAAAAGTCCTGGCATTTCTGACACGACCAGCGATTCACAGCAGGGGCCTGATCGCTGGTACGTGTCAGACATAGCCAGATCGCTGCTGAGATTGCTGTTTATCAGTGATCTCGCTAGTGATCTCGCTATGTGAGACGGGGCCTTAAGGCTCTGTGTACATAAATCTATTTTTTTTTTTTTGTGGAGTTTTTGATGCAGAAATTGAGCGGAAACTCCCAAGGTTTTGACGATTTGGAAGGTTTCTGCTTCAGTAAACCTCCATGTGCTCTTATCCTAAAGCCGCACGGTGATTGTTTTCTATGGACAACAAAGGTGGTTTCATAAACCTCCCTCACGCCGACCTCAGGAATTATAATGCGAAATCTGAGCAATGGCGATGATCCCGCTCCCCCTGGATCTGTAGTTATACAGCGGAGTGTGTCCATGCCTTGATATCATTATCCTGCTGTACATGCATATCCCATTTGTTACAGTACAGATGCCGCCGTACATGCGCAAGCCCTGGGCTGTGAATGCTCAGCATGTGTCCTCGTTACGGAACGCCTGGGACCTATAAATATTTCCTCGAGTTCTTTTTGCACGGCCAGTAGTTAATTTCTGCTCCATTTCACTGTTTCACGGTTTTATAAATAAATCTAAACCACTTGCCAAAATGACTGGAATTTACAACCCGCGAGAAAAATAATGTTTGGGAGTGTCTGGCCGTTGTGGTCACCAATATGTTACCTCCTATAGGAAGAACTGGAATATCAAAATCTGTTCTGCATCTGTCAGAATTACTTAGGAGCTTCTGTCATCCAGTTGCTTTTCATGTTTTTGCACTTTATAGTTTTAGAAATAATACGATTAAAAATGGAATAGTGGGGTCCTGGAAGAAGCAGTTTGCCACCACGACTAGAAAGCGGCCCCTGACTACACTGCCATGACGTGAAGCTTTTGGACCAATGCAAAATCTCTATACAGAACTCCAGCTATCGTCACAGGTCTCTATTACTGGTCATCTTTGATGCCAAAAGGATCTTTTTGAGGACCTCTAGTCTTCAAGGCTTGGCTGCGACTGCAACAGCTTCACTTCCTATAGTTGTGCCCCTGTCTGCTTTTGCGGGGTTTCTTCCAGATTCCTGTTCTTTCAGTAGTAGATATATATATATATTATACAGTGCCTACAAGTAGTATTCAACCCCCTGCAGATTTAGCTGGTTTGATAAGATGCGAATAAGTTAGAGCCTTCAAACTGCAAACGAGAGTAGGATTTACTAACAGAAGCATAAATCTTACAAAACAAAAAGTTATGTTGCTCAGTTGAATTTTAATAAATTATAAACATAAAAGTGTGGGTCAATTATTATACAACCCCTATGTTTAATATTTCGTGGAATAACCCTTGTTTGCAATTACAGCTAATAATCGTCTTTTATAAGACCTGATCAGGCCGGCACAGGTCTGTGGAGTTATCTTGGCCCACTCCTCCATGCAGATCTTCTCCAAGTTATCTAGGTTCTTTGGGTGTCTCATGTGGACTTTAATCTTGAGCTCCTTCCACAAGTTTTCAATTGGGTTAAGGTCAGGAGACTGACTAGGCCACTCCAACACCTTGACTTTTTCCCTCTTGAACCAGGCCTTGGTTTTCTTGGCTGTGTGCTTTGGGTCGTTGTCTTGTTGGAAGATGAAATTACGACCCATCTTAAGATCCTTGATGGAGGAGCGGAGGTTCTTGGCCAAAATCTCCAGGTAGGCCGTGCTATCCATCCTCCCATGGATGTGGACCAGATGGCCAGGCCCCTTGGCTGAGAAACAGCCCCACAGCATGATGCTGCCACCACCATGCTTGACTGTAGGGATGGTATTCTTGGGGTCGTATGCAGTGCCATCCAGTCTCCAAATGTCACGTGTGTGGTTGGCACCAAAGATCTCGATCTTGGTCTCATCAGACCATAGAACCTTGAACCAGTCTGTCTCAGAGTCCTCCAAGTGATCATGAGCAAACTGTAGACGAGCCTTGACATGACGCTTTGAAAGTAAAGGTACCTTACGGGCTCGTCTGGAACGGAGACCATTGCGGTGGAGTACGTTACTTATGGTATTGACTGAAACCAATGTCCCCACTGCCATGAGATCTTCCCGGAGCTCCTTCCTTGTTGTCCTTGGGTTAGCCTTGACTCTTCGGACAAGCCTGGCCTCGGCATGGGAGGAAACTTTCAAAGGCTGTCCAGGCCGTGGAAGGCTAACAGTAGTTCCATAAGCCTTCCACTTACGGATGATGCTCCCAACAGTGGAGACAGGTAGGGCCAACTCCTTGGAAAGGGTTTTGTACCCCTTGCCAGCCTTGTGACCCTCCACGATCTTGTCTCTGATGGCCTTGGAATGCTCCTTTGTCTTTCCCATGTTGACCATGTATGAGTGCTGTTCACAAGTTTGGGGAGGGTCTTAAATAGTCAGAAAAGGCTGGCAAAAGAGTTCATTAATCCACACATGTGAAGCTCATTATTCTTGGTGCCTGAACTACTTCTTAATACTTTAGGGGGACCAAACAGAATTCTTGTGGTTTGAGGGGTTGAATAATAAATGACACTATGAATTAACTTTTAACATTTTTAAAAAAAAAAAAAAATTAAAACAAAAATTTTTGCTGCAGTGCATTTCCCACTTCCAGGCTGATCTACAGTACAAATGTCACAATGCCAAGTTAATTCCGCGCAGGGGGTTGAATACTACTTGTAGGCACTATATATATATATATATATTATATATATATATATATATATATATATATATAATATATATAATTTTTTTTTCTAGCTCATATGTTTATATATCATGAAGCATGTTTGTCTCCTACAGCAGACTGCATTGTTCCTGCAGTGTTGAAACCGGGTGCATGTGTCCAAATCTGCACTGCTGATAAAGATGGATGATGGATAATATTCTTCAAAGCTTTATTTCAAACGTGTTTGGCTATGTGCACACTTTGCGGATTTGTTGCGAATCCGCAGTTGATTTTCCGTGCGGAATTGCAGCAGATCAGCAAGTGTTTGAGCAAGCAATGTTAATCAATGGGAAAAAAAAATTGCTGTGGAAAATTCCGTACTTTTCCCGTAGTGGTTTATTTTCCGCAGCATGTCAATTCTTTCTGCGGATCCGCTGCGTTCCTACACCTATTGAATTGGTGAAATACGCAGGGCTTTAAACACATAAAATCCGCACAAAAAAGCGTGGATTTTTACATGCGTTTTCTGCCAAGAGGCAGAATCTGCACAGGAAATTCCACAGCCCAATCCGCAATGTGTGCACATACACTTAACAATCAACGCGTTTCAAATAGTTTTGTAAGGTTTTTGTCCTCAGGAAGATGTCCTGCATGACCTCAAAACGCGTTGACTATTAACCTTTTGAAATAAAGCTTTGAAGAATATTATCCGTCATCCATCTTTATCATCAGCGCAGATTTGGACACATGTACCCGGTTTCACCATTATCCTCTGTCTTTGGGCCCGTGTCCTGCAGCAGCTGATCCATGCTTTATACATGTTGCTTGGAAGCAACAAAAACGAGGTGAGCGTACGTCTCCCCGGTGCACTCCATGTTTTTAACCAGTTAAGACCCTATGTGTGCTCTTTTTTTTTCGCTCTCCAGATTTTCTACTTCTGTTCCTGCAGTGTTGGAACTCGCTCCCCTGTGGCTCTCGTGCGGTGTTGTGGCACGTGGACTAGGGCGCTCAATCAGTGTCGGCGTCTTGGTCTCCGCCTTCGGACAAATCGAACATGAAGCGGAAGCCAGGGATCAGCTGCAGCCCGGATTTCCTCTTCATGTTCTATTTCTCCAAAGGCTGGGACAGTGACGCCAGCGCTGATTGGGCGAACGATTGCCGACACCGTGGGAATGGTGCCGGCACAGGAGGCAGCTGCTTAGAAGCTGTTTTTGGCACAAGGTTAGAGGAGGCTGAGTTTTTATAAAGCTGGGAAATTGTAATCTTTTGGCCTTTCCTAACGGTGATGGTGAACAAGCTATAACTCTTAACAGGCTAATTAAGTTCTGAAACCTTGGTAAGTTATCTGAGCACACAAATCTACTCCAAGGGTGCCCAAACTTTTGCATTGGCCCACTTTCCTTTTTGTAATTTTTACAATTAAAAAAAAATTACTATTTTAGTCAAATAAAAAAATAAAGGAAATGTGTCTTCGTTAACTTTAGGCCTTTTAAAGATCATTTCATCTTCAACTTGCTTAACTGTTCACAATAACAGTAATTTTGATCTTTGGTGTCCAAACTTTTATATGCTACTGTACATACTGTACATACCCACTCCAGTACGGTCACTGCCAACTCGGCAATAAAAGAAGAATTACTAGCTGCCATCACAAATCGTTTATACAGGACGACTGGACACCCGTTACATGTAGCTTTTGGCTTCAGTGGTGCGGTTTACACAGCACGAGGAGCGGGGCTATTATATTTTGTATATTTAATCCGGAAAAGTAGGCAGTGTTTATAAAAAACAAAAATGTATGTATGTACATAATATACCAAATGGAAACAAACAATACTGTGTATATAAAATAAAGATTACCAAAGAATTACTAAACCTGGTGGCTCAGAGCTTAGCAGAGGTAAGACTGATAGAAACCATAGCAAGCTGTACCTTCCAGGGCTGACAAATGATCAAACCCAAATTCTGCTTTTTATTAGATCAACGTTACGCCCACATACCAACACTTGGTGAGCTTAGGTAGGTGCTGGTTGTGGGATGTGCTAGGAATTTTATGAGATCCCCAACTTGCTCCCCTGGAGGTCCCAGGTGGTAGGTATTGTCGTCGTGTCTAATATCACGATTTTACCTGCCTATAGAGATGAAACTTGGCATGGATAGCACCATCTATCGGATCGATATTAAGTTGGAGCGGGTAGAATAGACTTATAATAATGTGAGTGAATGCATTGCGTTCATCCCTGCACTACGACGCTGAAAATCTCCCATAAATATTCGATCAATGCGAGCCCCAATATTCATCACTATCTCTGGACAGTGCTTTGACCAGAGGAAGCTCTGACCTGGGATTTGTGATTTCCCCAGCTCTGTATAAATGGATCCTAGTCTTATTGTCTTCCCATAGCGAATCTCCTGTTGTCATTACCCTTTCACTGCGGAGGCTCCCTACTTCAATGGAGGTTGAGGTGTTAGTTCTTTCTCACTTCCCCAGCTATAATTAATCCCATATGTTCATGCTGAGGGTGTTATGACCCCTCTCCGGACAGGTCTTATGAATTTTCATTTCTCTGACAATGTTTTTTAACTTTTTTTTTTTTTTAGTTAATTTTGAGTGTTCAGCAAACTTTGAGTTGTGTGTTCCCAGACTTCTAGAGGGAAGCCTAATTACATACTGGTACATTCCCTTCTCTTATGCTGCTGCATAACGAATCCAAATAATTGCTATTCGTTGGCCTGGAAATTTTTTGGGGGTTGGCACCATAGATTTCAAAAGCCAGACAAATGCCACCTTGGCCTCTCCAAGAAATAATAAAAGCATCAGTAGGGGTAAGAAGATCGTTGCCAATTTTTCCCACATAGAAAGAGATGATTTTGTCCATGACCCTGAACAACGCACTGACCATTGTATAAATTCTGCATCTATATTGGTCATCGGTCCGGGGGTTATATGTTAGCACACCCAATCTTCTGTTTCTGAGCCGCTACAAAAAGTTTCTGGTTGTAACTCTTCCCAGCCGAGTAAATGTGTGTTGGCAAGATGGGAAATGTCGTTTTTAGTTTATAATGTAACTCCTTCATATTTTCCGGAGACAGCGACAAGATATATATTTCACTGGTGGTGTGGCGTTTTTTTTTTTTTTTTTTTCAGGTTACAATGGGTAAAATTGTGTCATAAGCCCGGCATGTCTGGTGCAGGGAGCTCGTATGTAGAGACACCGGAGCTATCATTATAGTCTGGACGCTGCGGTTTGACACCCTGTGATATTCGATCATGGCCTACCGCAGATATGATTATACGAGGACTGTGTTTTGTGTTCTGCCTGTGTGATATTTTTGTGGAATTCCACAGAAAACTTGTGTACGTATCCAGCTGGAAGGAAGCGCGGATTCTCATGTGCACAGTTTATGGCTGACTCTAGGTCTGCAGTTCAACTCTTGTTGCTTTTGGATTTCACTGCCTTGGCACTGCTGAGTAAAAGTTTCCAAGGATGAAGGGTTACCTAAGGCTACCAAAAAGTTTGCTGGGAGTGGGACCGTTCTGTTTTGGTGCTTTACAACAATGGGTAAATAAATGTGCATTCACACTGCCTGCTGAATACTTTTATCGTATGTGAGGGCACGTGTACATCAAAGGCGCAAAGAGGGTGTTTTATGGTGTGTGTGTGTGCACGCGTGTGCGCATCGTTTGCTGCTTTTATAGCCCTGATTCTTCTTTTTGCTTTTCTTTTTTTTTTTTACTCCAAATTCTTTAAAAAAAATGGCGCACACTGTTTATTAATTTGTGCAGAGTTAAACATTTTATTTTAAAGTAGCAAACAAATGCGTTTCATAAGCAAAAAAAGAATGCAAAAAGTCACACATTTAGCAAAATGGGGAAACCATTGCACCAAAATATTTGGCTTACTGAATCCTTTTGTGACAAATTTTGGGACTTTACAGAAAGTCACAAATGGTGACTTGAGGGAAAAGATTTGGAAGTTGTAAATTGCACCCACAATGGTGTACTAAAAAAAAAAGGCTAATATATAAAATAGACTTCAAAAAAGCGCAAGTGCAAAAAGAAAACAGAACAAAAAATGGCACAAATGCAACAATCGGGCCTTATATGTGTAAATTGCGATGTTTTCTTGGCGTATACTTTAGCTTTTGCAGTGTACTTAAATGTGACTGCATCCTGATAAATTTTTATTATTTACAATATTCCGATTTCTCGTTTTGTATTTTTGTGAATTATTAGACATTGCAAGCACAAAAAAATGTATTACTAATTAGACAGAAGGAAACCTAGATAAAACAATACTTTGTTCAGAAGATGGGTCCCTAAGGCATTGTCACACATTGTACGCTGATGTAATGGCTACCGAAATAACAATGAAACACGAAGCTAAGGAAGAAATAAAGGGAAAGAGTCTATTAAAGGAAGGTTCTACTGTGCACACCGCAAACGTGTTTGCTATGGTTAAGGCAATTTCAGTGAGGTTTAGCCAATTTTGATCGCATTAATCCAGCCGCCATGATTTATAGGAACGTAAACGTGGTTTAATGGAGTAATCACCACAACAGTCCAATAATAAAACATTGTTTTATTGAAATAAGTTTCACCCAAACTTGAGGCTTCATATAGCATATCCAGTGCCTTGCGAAAGGTTCCTTCCCCCCTACACCTGTTTTGCTGCCTCACAACCTGAAATTTCACTGTTCTTTTTAGGGTTTGCATCAGTTCATGTAAATACCATGCCTACAGCTGTGAACATTTTGGTTTTTCTTTTTATTGCAAAGCAAACAACAAGTAGGACAAAATAACTGAAAACTTCAGTGTGCATAACTCTTCACCCCCCTCCAAAGCCAGTACTTTGTGGAGCCATTTTTTGCGGCAGTTACAGCTGTAAGTTGCTTTGGATAAGTCCACATCTTGCCACTGGGATTTTTGCTACAGATGCTTCTCACAAAATAGAATAACATCAAAAAGTAAATTTATTTCAGTTCTTCAGTACAAGAAGTGAAACTCCTACATTAGATAGTCGTTACAAGCGGAGTGATCTATTTCACGTGTTTATTTCTGTATATATTGATGATTATGGCTTACAGCCAATGAAAACCCAAAAGTCATTATCTCAGTAAATTAGAATAATTAACATAAAAAACACCTTTAAAGGCTTCCTAAGTGTTTATAAAGGTCCCTTCAGGCACTGCCACACTTAGCGATCGCACTAGCGATCACGACAACGATTTAACCTGGCGAGATCGCTAGTGTGATCGCTATGTGATCGCTAGTTAGATTACAAACACAACTCATCAGCGATCTGTGATTCCAAACACAACTCATCAGCGATCTGTATAACGACCTCTGCGGTCGTTGGGAAAACCTAGTCCCGCCTGTGACGCTGGTGAAGTCGTTCATAAAGGGTGTCACACTCACCGATTCAGGCTCACCAGCGGGACACCATCGACCAAAAAACGGCTCAGAACGTTCATAAGCGATCAACGACATCTCAGCAGGGGCCACATCGCTGCTACATGTCACACACAGTTAAGTCGCTAACGAGATCGCTACTGCGTCATAAATGGTGACGCAGTAGCAATCTCGTTAGCAATCTCGTTAGCGATCTCGCTTGCGATCTCTCTTAGTGTGGCATACCCTTTAGTCTGTTTCAGTAGGCTCCACAATCATGGGGAAGACTGCTGACTTGACAGATGTCCAGAAGGCAGTCATTACACTCTACAAGGAGGGTAAGCCACAAAAGGTCATTGCTAAAGAAGCTGACTGTTCACAGAATGCTGTATCCAAGCATATTAATGGAAACTTGAGTGGAAGGAAAAAGTGTGGTAGAAAAAGGTGCACAACCAACCGGAATAACTGCAGCCTTGAATTGATTTTTAAGAAAAGGTCATTCAAAAATTCGGGGAGATTGACAAGGATTGGACTGCTGCTGGAGTCATTGCTTCAAGAGCCACCACACACACAGACGTATCCAGGACATGGGCTACAAGTGTCACATTCCTTGTGTCAAGCCACTCATGACCAATAGACAACGCCAGAAGCGTCTTACCTGGGTCAAGGAGAAAAAGAACTGGTCTGCTGCTCAGTGGTTCAAGGTGTTGTTTTAAAATGAAAGCAAATTTTGTATTTCATTTGGAAATCAAGGTCGCAGAGTCTGGAGGAAGAGTGGAGAGGCCACAATCCAAGCTGCTTGAGGTCTAGTGTGAAGTTTCCACAATCAGTGATGGTTTGGGGAGCCATGTCATCTGCTGGTGTAGGTCCACTGTGTTTTATCAAGACCAAAGTCAGCGCAGCCGTCTACCAGGAAATGTTAGAGCACTTCATGCTTCCCTCTGCCGACAAGCTCTTTGGAGATGGAAAATTCATTCTCCAGCAGGACTTGGCACCTGTCATCACTGCCAAAAGTACCAATACCTGGTTTACAAACAACAGTAACACTGCTTGATTGGTCAGCAAACTCGTCTGACCTTAACTCCATAGAGAATCTATGGGGTATTGTCAAGAGGAAGATGAGACACCAGACCCCACAATGCAGACGAGCTGAAGGCTGCTATCAAAGCAACCTGGGCTTCCATAACACCTCAGCAGTGCCACAGGCTGATCGCCTCCATGCCACGCCACATTGATGTCAGGCAGGCTGCATTGATGCAAAAGGAGCCCCGACCATGTAGTGAGTGCATTTACTGAACATACATTTCAGTAGGGCAACATTTTGGATTTTAAAATCATTTTTCAAGCTGGTGTTATAAAGTATTCTAATTTACTGAGATAATGACTTTTGGGTTCTCATTGGCTGTAAGCCATAATCATCAACATTAACAGAAATAAACACTTGAAACAGATCACTCTGTGTGTAATGACTCTATATGAGCTTCACTTTTTGTATTGAAGAACTGAAATAAATTAACGTTTTGATGATAATTTTGTGAGAAGCACCTGTAACTCCTCAAGGCAAATCTGCTCCAGGTCCAACAAGTTAGATGGTTTCTTCTGGTGAGCAGCAATCTTAATCCAATTTGGTCTGTGGTCAGACTTTAAGATCTGGGCTTTGACTAGGCCACTCCAAAACATTTACACGTTTCCCTTTAAAGCACTCAAGTGTTTTAGCAGCAGGACTGTGGAGTCTTAGTTGGTGTCCATTTTGGTGTAGTCTATAAAATGGACCGACTCCTAAAATACATAATTTGGGTACAGTAGTTTATCACGGTGTGCTGTAAATTGTGTCATAAGAATTTTGGAAAGTTATGAAATGTCCTATAAATGTCTGCTCTGCTTTAGGCTTTCAGTTGACACAAATCTGTGCTGCGCTTTATGTACATGCTCAGTAGTGACCAGTGCTGTTGCGTAGGAGTCATGGAAATTGAGGCGTGGAGTCAGAGGTTTGGCTTACTGACTCCACAGCCCTGTTTAGCAGTATGCATTGGGTCATTGTGTTGTTGGAAGATGAACCTCCGTCCCAGTCTCTACAGACTGAAACAGGTTTTGCTCAAGAGTATCCCTGTATTTCGCACCATCCATCTTCCTCTCGACTTAGACCATTTACCCTGTCTCTGGTGCCGAAAAAACATCTCCACAGCATAGTGCTGCCACCACCATGTGTCACTATGGGGATGGTGTTCTTAGTTGATGAGTAGTGTTGAGCATTCCGATACCGCAAGTATCGGGTATCGGCCGATATTCGCTGTATCGAAATTCCGATACTTAGTTCCGATATTTTTCCAATATCGTATACCGGAATCGGAAGTTCCCATAATTCTTTGAGAGGCAATGTGATTTTAGTCAGCCAATGAGGAATCTTATGAAGTGTGGGCACATCCTGTAATGCTGCGGTCATCTTAACTAATGGCATGGCTGTGATTGGCTGCTGAAATGATGTCAGAATGCACTATAAAAGGCGCCGCCGCCATTTTAGCGTCACTGTGCTGTGAACTCGGGGACAGAACGCTGCTGTGCTGACTCTGAGGGACAGTTAGAGATTGCGATTTAGTGTACTGTGCTGTAGGCAGGCTAGCACCAACCGCTGTGTAAAGCTTCCTTTTGCCTTGCAGTGTTGTTTTAACAGCTCTGTGCAAGGTGTGTGTGAGAGTGCAGGTGACGCTGCAGTTTGCTCTGCATCCACCGCTGTTTTTAGGCATCTGCACGTGTCACTCACTGACTCTTTTTTTTAATTTTATTTTGTGGAATTGGTGCAGCTCCATTATATTTGAAAAAAATCTAATCTATTAGTGTGACGCGCTTCCATCCGTATACAATACATTGGTTGCAAACACTATAGAAGTACAGAAAGGAGCCTTTCACAGATAGTAAACAGTTGTGTTTCAGTGTTCACTGCAGTCTGTGAGGTTTTGATTTTTTGAGTGCAGATCACGCTCCAGTTAGTTCTTCAACCACTGCTGGTTGTAGTCTGCTGAGCGTGTGTCACTGCCTCATCCTTCACATTTTTCTCTAATTGGTGCTGCTCCATTATATTTGAAAAAAATCTAATCTATTAGTGTGACGCGCTTCCATCCGTATACAATACATTGGTTGCAAACACTATAGAAGTACACAAAGGGGCCTTTCACAGCTACTGAACAGTTGTCTGCAGTGTTCACTGTAGTCTGTGAGCTTTTCATTTTTTGAGTGCAGATTACGCTCCAGTTAGTTCTTCAACCACTGCTGGTTGTAGTCTGCTGAGCGTGTGTCACTGCCTCATCCTTCACATTTTTCTCTAATTGGTGCTGCTCCATTATATTTGAAAAAAATCTAATCTATTAGTGTGACGCGCTTCCATCCGTATACAATACATTGGTTGCAAACACTATAGAAGTACACAAAGGGGCCTTTCACAGCTACTGAACAGTTGTCTGCAGTGTTCACTGCAGTCTCTGAGGAATAACCACACTTAGGCCTTATAACTTTTCTGACTTTCTTTATCAATCTACCAAGATGAAGAAGGCAGAGAGTAAGGCACGTGGTCGTGGCCGTGGAGTTTCAGCAGGGAGAGGACGTGGGGATTCTGTGCCTGCTGCTGCCGCACCCAGTGACACAGCATCCACCAGTTTTCCCGTGAGCGTTCCTTTATGCGCACTTTTGTAGGAGCTCAGCGTACCCCCCTGCTGCGGGAAGAACAAATTGAAGCCGTTGTTGGTTGGATGGCAGCCAATGCATCGACTTCAATTGCTTCCACCTCCTCTCAGGACCACAGCACTGTTGAACAACCATCTGTCTCTTCACCGCCTGCCAAATTGCCCAGGCAGTCAGAGAGTTCTGAACTGGAGCCAGCTGAGTCTCTGCTTCTGTTCTCAGAATCTGTTGGCTTGCAAACAGGGGCCCAGCCAAGCAGCATTCTGGAATGTGAAGAAGAGGCAGTATGCAGTGATGCGCAACAGCTGTGTCTCTCTGAATGTGAAGAGGCGGGTGAGCCAGTGCCGATGGTCAGCACACCGCAGAACGCATCTGATGATGATGAGACTCAGGTGCCAGTTTCTGTTGAGCATGGTGCTGGCCAGACCACCCAACAGCAGCAGGTGTTGGAAGAGGGTAGTGGAGATGATGAGGTCCAAGACCCAACATGGCGTGAGGAACAGGAAGGTGGTGGTAGCAGCTCTGAGGAAGAGATTGCCCCAACGGTCCAAACAGTAGGGAGAGGTAGGCTGCAGACTCGGTTGCCTGTAGCCTCCAGTTTGGCACCCGTTCGTAGCAGTTCTCTTCCAACAGCCAAAACGGGCGCTCCCAGGACTTGCACTGCGTGGTCCTTTTTTGACACACTTGCAGATGATATTTGCTATGTCAAATGCAAGCTGTGTAATCAAAAAGTAAAAAGAGGTAAAAGTGTCAGTAACCTTAATACCACAAATATGTGGAAACATGTGCGGTCAAAGCACGTGGTTGAGTTACAAAGACACACTGGAGATGTAGGCCAACCTACAGCAGCACCTACATCTTCAGCTCGTGTTGGAGCCTCTTCCTCCAGCTCACACACAGCTGGTTCGGCTTCCTCACAGGATCGCCATGGAAGAACCTCTGTCACTGTTGTCCAGAGACCCAGTGTTATTCCACCCACAGCTGCAAGTTCCCTGTCATCCTCACACTCCCAGGCCACAAAACAGCCATCGGTAGCACAGGCATGGGATAAAAGACGGCCATACTCGGCAAACCATCCACGAGCACAGGCTCTGAATGCTGGCATTGCAAAACTCCTGTCCCTTGAAATGCTGTCATTCAGGCTGGTGGAGACTGACAGTTTCCGTAACTTAATGGCATTGGCAGTCCCACAATACAATGTGCCCAGCCGATTTTATTTCAGCAGGCAAGCCGTCCCTGGTCTGCAAAAGCATGTTGATGGAAAAATTAAACATGCGCTACTAAACGCCGTCAGTAGCAAGGTCCACCTGACCACCGATGCGTGGACCAGTACCCATGGCCAGGGACGATACCTTTCCCTCACTGCCCATTGGGTCAATGTTGTGGAGCCGGGTACAGATCTTGCGAGTGGCGCTGTACGTGTTCTGCCAACTCCAAGGATTGCAGGAATCAAGTCTGTCCACATTGACTCCTCCTCCTACTCCAGTTCCTCAGAATCATCGCTGCAGGAGCCGTCACGGTCTACCTCCACATGGACCCGTGAACGCTTACCTATGCGACCGATATGAGCACAGCCGTGGCCAAACGTCAACAGGCCGTCCTGAAATTAATTTTCATGGGGAATCGAAGCCACACAGCGCAGGAGCTCTGGAATGCCATCAAGCAGGAGAGCGACGTGTGGTTTTTGCCAGCGAATCTCCAGCCAGGCTTGGTAGTGTGTGACAATGGCCGAAATCTGGTGGCAGCTCTGGGCCTTGGCAACCTCACTCACATACCATGTCTGGCACATGTGCTCAACTTGGTCGTGCAGAGTTTTTTGAGGGACTATCCGGATCTTGATGCACTGCTGCACAAGGTCCGCCTAGAGTGCGCTCACTTGCGACGTTTCAGCATCGCCAGATCGCGCATTGCAGCTCTGCAACGCAGATTTCGCCTTCCTGAACATCGCATCATATGTGACGTACCCACCAGGTGGAATTCCACGTTACATATGTTGGAGCGGTTGTGTGAGCAGCAGCCAGCAGTAATGGAGTATCAGCTGCATCAGGCGCAATCAACTCGCAATTTGCGCCGTTCACACTTCACCACTACTGAGTGGGCCTCTATGAAGGACATCTGCCACGTTTTGCGTGTGTTTGATGAGTCAACGCGGATGGCGAGTGCAGATGATGCACTAGTCAGCCTGACTGTCCCCCTTATCTGCCTGCTTCAAAAAACACTGCAAGCACTAAGGGATGAGGTTTTGGAAGAGGTGGAGGATGAGGAGTCACAAATTCCATCACCTTCTGGACAGTCAGCGCAACGTGGTTCCTCACAAAGGGCTGGGCAGGGCTCACTTTGTGAGGAGGATGAGGAGGAGTCAATGGAGGAGGAAGACATCGCTCCAGAGGGAGGTACACAACGCTCTAGTCAGTATGTAGAGCGAGGGTGGGGTGATGCAGAGCAGGCAGAGATTACGCCTCTTGCAGGGGACAGCGTTTCTTGGCCAGTTGGGAGTCTGCAGCACATGGTTGATTTCATGCTGCAGTGCCTGAGAAACGACCGCCGCATCGCCCACATTCTCACCACGTCTGATTATTGGGTGTACACCCTCCTAGACCCTCGCTACCGGGACAACTTACAAAGCCTCATCACACCGTTGAACTGGGAGCGTAAAATGCGGGAGTACCAAGACACACTGGTGCAATCCATAATGTTCTCCATTCCAGCCGAGAGCACTGCTGCTGCTGCTACTGCTTTACAAAGCAGCTCTGTGCGTCGAGGCAGTGGAGACAGCTCTGCAACAAGAGGGAGCACAAGCAGCGCCTCTTCAAAAGGCAAGACCAGTATGTTCCAAATGTGGCGAAGTTTTGTGGCAGCGCCACAAATGTCTACACCATCCGAGACGGCTCCAGTCAGCAGGAGGCAACGTTTCCGTAAGATGGTGACAGACTACATGTCTTTCCCTCTCAGTGTACTCCCAGATGGCTCTTCCCCATTCAAGTTTTGGGTCTCTAAGCTGGATACATGGCCAGAGCTTAACCAGTATGCATTGGAGGTGCTGGCTTGCCCTGCTGCCAGTGTATTATCGGAGCGCGTCTTTAGTGCTGCAGGTGGTGTACTAACAGACCGTCGCATGCGACTATCCTCCGATAATGTAGACCGGCTTACTTTTCTGAAAATGAACAAGGCATGGATCTCGCCAGAATTTGTCTGTCCGTTTTCAGATTAAATAACTGGTTCGCAACGTTATCCATGTCTCCTGTTATGTTCATCTTTCTACCACCTGAACTCTACTCCCTAGGCTACAACACTGCCAGTTGCTGCTCAGAAGTGTCGTGTCCACAGACCAATACACAAGCTATAGTGTTAGTGGGGTTCAGTAACACCAGCTGTTCCCCTGCTGTGTGTCCGGCAAGAAGTCTCCTGTTCCCTACACATGCACAGAAAAACCCATGTCGAACATGCTCCAAATAGGGAAGAGCCGTCACCCTGATTGTTATGCTTAAAACATGAAATTGTGAAGTTTTCCAGGCCTAGAATGATAAATTTTTATGACAAATATGGACAAATAATAATTTGTCATCATAGCGCATATCTGCACATGTCTATTAGAAATGGTAACAAAAACTAAAACATAGTGTTCACTTTTTGAAATTAATGCATAAAAGTAGATTTCATACTTATCAATTAATGCTTTTTAAGGAACTTTATCTGTACCTGTAAGATAATGCAGTCAATGGATGTACGAATCATAAAATCCTCATCATCATCATTTATTTATGACAGAGATTATAAAATACACATACTGATGCCAACTGTAACTTCACACACCATATATGAAATGGCCAGCATGTAAACCTGGTAATAATGTGCAATAATAAATTATTACATCTAGAAAGTGCATCATGCATACTGACAATAGGTAGTTATACCTGCAAGTGCTGTTGAAACAACCACAACAGATATAAATTAATAATGGTATATAGGTATCACAGTGCATAGTTACTCATGGACAATGTCGATGTAATACTGTACCTCAATAAAATCAGCGTCAACCATTATGCTTGTTAGTCTTGTAGATTGTTAAAGAGGGAACGTTCTTTTTTTGTTGGTCATAGGTGGAGTATTAGACAGTAAATGATTACTGCTGTCGTATTTTTGGCGTCCCTAGGGCGCAATAACGCTGCATAACGTCACATTTTATAGAGTCATCTAATTGACACACGCTACCCTACCCTACCCTACGCGTGACAGTAGGAAGGTAGTGTTGACGGATAAAGCCTTGCGCAACCAGACATGCTTTTACCCTCTTCAACACTGTACAAGCAAAAAATGCATGATTGCAGCCGCAGACTTTATTGACGTACAGTATAACATCGCCATTACCCATCAGAGGCTGTCCACTGTCTGATACAGACATAGAATATACCTTTGCTATCCGTAGCCTTTGTTTCACCTACACTTGCAGGCACACACTTAAATTGTGACAATGCATTATGTTTTTTTAAATGGTTATTTTTTATCGTACATTATTGTGTCATCACATTGATGAGTCCATGCTGGACATGTCATACATGCTGTACAAAGTAACGATTTTATTAACTTAAATAATTGAAATGTCTGTGACTGTCACATCTAAATTGCAATGATGATGAGTGACTATTACAAAATCCATTGTCTTCACTATGTTATGGTTTAACATAGCGTTCCTTAAGCATTATTCATAAATACAAAAATGGACTTTTATTCTTAAATTTACAACACTATATTTTGTAACCAATTTTTTGGGTGGTGTGTTGTTCCATTTCTTGTTGGCATGTGCATATATGCATTTATATTTGCAGTGTCTTTATTTTTATTCTTGAAGTTAGGAAACGTGTATCTTCGTACCGTGTTAGCCAGTAGATAGAAAAATATTTAGACTTGAGAGTCCGCAGTGGTTGTTACCTTTTAATGGATAACTGAAAAGATGGTAACAAATTGCAAGCTTTCGAGGCTACTCACGTCTCTTCATCAGGCAAAGACTAAAACAAAAAATGAAGCATCACATATTTCTATACACAACAGGACACAGGAATAGTGAAATAGGTAAGACAAGTAAGTGACGTGTAGCAGAACTCTCATTATCACAGAGGGATGAACATAAATATTGTAACAGTTCCTAGATAAGGATAGAAAGTTTTATTGCCCTCTGATTGGGGTCTGGTTTTGTGTTTTCATGCCCCTGGAAGGGCAGAGACGCAGATTCCTTAATTGATATAGAATTACATAAATCCGTGTGATCTATTCATTCCATCACTAACAGTGTCAAAGGTCATGATGAGCTTATATTCTGAAACCTTTGTATCTTTCTCATATTTGAAGTTATATTTTAATACCAGTAATTCCATATCCATCATGCTATGACCGGGCATACAGAATTGTTTTGCCACAGGTAAATCCATTATTTTTTCTCTTATTGTGTGGCGCTGATAATTCATCCTTGTTCTCATTTTTTGGCCGGTCTCCCCTCACTTGTCCCTCCCTCACTTGTCTTACCTATTCCTGTGTCCTGTTGTGTGTAGAAATATGTGATTCTTCATTTTTTGTTTTAGTCTTAGCCTGATGAAGAGACCTGAGTAGTCTCGAAAGCTTGGAATTTGTTACCATATTTTCAGTTAGCCATTAAACGGTATCAACCACAGAGGACTCTCAAGTATAAATATTTTTCTATTGGAATTGAAATTCATCATTTTATTGTCCTAGTAAAACTTCATTTATTCTTGTTTGAAGTACATACATTTGCAATGGCCACGTAACAAGGCAATAACTCAATATTTTATGCCTACACCCTCCTTGACCCTGGGCTTCAACAGCGCCAGTTGCTGCTCAGAAGTGTTAGATGCACAGATGAAAACAATCGCTGATGTGTTTGTGGGGTTCAGTAACGCCTGCTGTTCCCCTGCTGTGTGTCTGGCAAAAATTACTGCTGCTAACTACAACTTCAACTTCAAACATCTCATACTAGGCCTCTGCCTACACCCTCCTTGACCCTGGGCTTCAACACCGCCAGTTGCTGCTCAGAAGTGTTAGATGCACAGATGAAAACAATCGCTGATGTGTTTGTGGGGTTCAGTAACGCCTGCTGTTCCCTGCTGTGTGTCCGGCAAAAATTACTGCTAGCTACCTAATCATGGTGAAAAAAACATGACATGTCAAAGTGTCTAGTGCTACACATAAATATGAGGCTACACCCTGATTTCTAAGCTGTAAACATTTGAAACGTCAACTTTAAAACCATAAAATGATTAGTCTTTGTCACAAATCTGTTACAAAATAATTGTGACATATTATTACAGATATGCACATGTCGAAAACAAATGCAAACACAAAAGCCTACTTATGCTATAGGATACTGATGGTCAACCTTGTCACTCCATAGCTTAGACAAATCCAACTCACATCATGACTCAAATTCTGCAATGTTGGAAGTGCATAATGTGGGTTGAACTTTGACAACTGCTGCAGTGCGAAGGTTATACTTCAGTGTTCTTGCCTTTTAAATAAAAGCATACAAGTAAATATAATAATCCAATGTTGATTAAGGGAGGTGATGTACACCTGTAATATTGTGCAAACAATGCATGTAGGAATAGTCCTCTTCAACATTACTTATATTTGTGTCATTTTAAAAAATACATATTTAATTAGAAAGTTAACAGCCCATATCATAAAGGTCCTTCATGTAAACATGATAATCGCTAACAAAAATCATGCATTACCTTGGTAAAGTCAATAGTGCATAGTCACAATAGCAAAATATATACCTGTAAGTGGTGCTGAAAGAACGACAACTGATAGAATAGGTGAATGATATCTATTTATCAGACTGAATAGCGACACCTGTACAATGTTGATATAATACTGTACCTTAACAAAACAGCTGTGTCACACCTCACACTCGTTTTTCTTGTAGCTTGTTATGTAATAGGGCACATGCGTGTATGTTTCATCATAGGTGCATGCTTACTGAGTAAAGCAGTCACGACAACGCCTTTGTGTTGTCGGTACGCTTGCGATGATGAACGATGCGCACCGTGAATGTTAGTCTGCGTCATAAGACGTACAGACGCTCCAATACCCAACGCGTCACAGCAGGAAGCCAGTCTGTGCGTCCAAACAAAGGCGCAACCATACATGCACGTAACCTTTTATAAAGCTATATAAAAAAAAGGATGTAGTAGTAACGCACACTTTATTGAGATACAGTATTACATCGCCATTCACCATCTGTGGCTATGCAGTCTCATCTATATATACCTTATCTATCCGTTGTCATGCTTGCAAGTCCACAGTCAGGCATAAATATCTGTTTTCACTCTGCACTATGCACTTTTTAAATTTTTTGTTTGTTAATATAAATGATTGGCACATATTATCAGTATTACATGATGGAAATTTTAGATATTTTTAAAAAATTTTTAGTGATATTATTCACCAAATGTAAAGTTTTATGAATGTCAAAGATAACTTGTAATGCTGATTATGTTTTTAAGTCAGCCATTCATTGTATACACAATAAAAATGGTGTACATACTGTTACTTAGCCATCATTAATGGATTCTGATATGTACTTGTATGCTTTTATTTTAAACCGTATAGCAGATTATTTAACCT
Source organism: Oophaga sylvatica (assembly GCA_033576555.1). Taxonomy (NCBI): domain Eukaryota; kingdom Metazoa; phylum Chordata; class Amphibia; order Anura; family Dendrobatidae; genus Oophaga; species Oophaga sylvatica. Next base: position 585,545,191 of record JARQOD010000002.1, read on the forward strand.
ATTTTAATTGTGGTTTGCATTGCTTTTCAACATGTTAATGTATGCGTTTATGTTTGTAAATTATTAATTTACATATATTTTTTTAAGTAAAATCATCATCTTATGGTACTAAAGGTTATATTTCTCTTGTTTGGAGTATAGACATTTTTAATTGACACGTAACAAGGAAAATACTTGATATAGTATTTAAACATCCTCCTTGACCCTTGGCTCCAACACCGCCAGTTGTTGCTCGGAAGTGCTGTTAGCGCAGTGAACACTTGCTCCTGTGTTACTGGGGTTCAGTAATGTCAGCTGTTCCCCTGCTGTGTGAACGGCAAAAAGTCCTGCTGCCTCCACCATGTTCTCTTCTCATTCCTGGGCTACAACACCGCCAGTTGTTGCTCGGAAGTGCTGTTAGCACAGTGAACACTTGCTCCTGTGTTACTGGGGTTCAGTAATGTCAGCTGTTCCCCTGCTGTGTGAACGGCAAAAAGTCCTGCTGCCTCCACCATGTTCTCTTCTCATTCCTGGGCTACAACACCGCCAGTTGTTGCTCGGAAGTGCTGTTAGCACAGTGAACACTTGCTCCTGTGTTACTGGGGTTCAGTAATGTCAGCTGTTCCCCTGCTGTGTGAATGGCAAAAAGTCCTGCTGCCTCCACCATGTTCTCTTCTCATCCTGGGCTACAACACCGCCAGTTGTTGCTCGGAAGTGCTGTTAGCACAGTCAACACTTGTCCTGTGTTACTGGGGTTCAGTAATGTCAGCTGTTCCCCTGCTGTGTGAACGGCAAAAAGTCCTGCTGCCTCCACCATGTTCTATTCTCATCCCTGGGCTACAACACCGCCAGTTGTTGCTCGGAAGTGTCATTGGCACGGGTACTCACTCCTGCCCAGACTGGTTACAGCACGCCATCTGTTTCCTGTCAGTGTAAACGTCACTTAGCCTCCAATAAGTTGTCCTGTCGTGTTGCGGTCGGGTTAGCCGACTCTATGGTGCTTGGAGTTTAGGTGCTTCCTATGTGTGCTGCGGGATATGCAAATAAAGGCTGTTTCCGTTGTGACAATAGGACAATCACCCACTGTAGTACTGTGGGATTCGGTAACTGCGGCCGGCTCGCGGCCTGTCAACTTAAATTTCCATGGGTACCTTCTGCTACCCGTCCGGGTTCCAGTACCGTCAGCTGGTTCTCCGCAGTGCCTTTGGCCTAGGTGCCTCCATCTCGGTATCCGAGTTCCAGCAACGTCTGCTGGTCCTTGGTAGTGCTTTGGAGCACAGGTACCTCCTGCTTAGTAACCGTGTCCCAGTAACGTCAGCTGGTCCTCGGTTGTGCCATTGGCTCTTTTCCTTCTGCTGCCCCTCCGGGTTCCAGCACAGTCAGCTGGTCCTCGTTACTTGCATTGGCTCTTGTACCTTCTGCTACCCGTCCGGGTTCCAGCACAGTCAGCTGGTCCTCGTTACTTGCATTGGCTCTTGTACCTTCTGCTACCCGTCCGGGTTCCAGTACCGTCAGCTGGTTCTCCGAAGTGCCTTTGGCCTAGGTGCCTCCATCTCGGTATCCGAGTTCCAGCAACGTCTGCTGGTCCTTGGTAGTGCTTTGGAGCACAGGTACCTCCTGCTTAGTAACCGTGTCCCAGTAACGTCAGCTGGTCCTCGGTTGTGCCATTGGCTCTTTTCCTTCTGCTGCCCCTCCGGGTTCCAGCACAGTCAGCTGGTCCTCGTTACTTGCATTGGCTCTTGTACCTTCTGCTACCCGTCCGGGTTCCAGTACCGTCAGCTGGTTCTCCGCAGTGCCTTTGGCCTAGGTGCCTCCATCTCGGTATCCGAGTTCCAGCAATGTCTGCTGGTCCTTGGTAGTGCTTTGGAGCACAGGTACCTCCTGCTTAGTAACCGTGTCCCAGTAACGTCAGCTGGTCCTCGGTTGTGCCATTGGCTCTTTTCCTTCTGCTGCCCCTCCGGGTTCCAGCACAGTCAGCTGGTCCTCGTTACTTGCATTGACTCTTGTACCTTCTGCTACATTTACAAATTGAAGATTTTTTCAATGCATTTTTGGGTAATCACTCTGGATCTCCAACAATTAAGACGACGACCCTGATGACCACCCCGAAGAAGATGACGACCACAAGGACGACGAGCATCAAGCCAACCAGCCTAAACACCATCACAAAGAAGAAATAAAAGATTACCAAACAGGACTAAGAAGGTTAAGACAAACTACAAGATACAGAACAAGAGACTTAAGAACAATAAGCAGAAGATCAAAAAGCAGAAGAACATGAAGTATAAGACCAAAATGAAGAGCAAAATATATGCTCTAAATTATAAGCAGAAGAAGACTAAGCAGTGTATGGGGGTGAGTCCGTTCCTCCTCGTGGTGCCCCTGGAAAATGCCTGCTGCTGCAGGCTAAACTGAACACGGACAAATACTGTTGTAATTTAAATCTTTTGTGACAGCAAGAACGGAAGGATGAAAAATTCATACTTTGACAGATTACAAGTACAGGATTCTCTGTCACAAATAAGAATATGATGAAGAAGATGAAGTACAATATGAATAAGAATAATAGTTTAATAAGAAGAATGAGTAATGTTAACAAAAAGATGAATAGCAAGAAGTTTAAGAAGAAGATAAAGAAGGTGAAGATGAAGAATAATTTGATGAAAAAGATGATGCTGCTGAAGATTATGAAGGAGAAAGTGTGTCAAAAGTTAAAAAGGTGAAGTTGTGAAATATACTTATTTGCCAAAATAGAAAAAACGTTAACAACATTGTCAATTTCTTCGTCAATCCGAACATCTTTAAAAAAAAAAATATTTATGCTATTCCATTTGATTGGGTTAAACATCTATGCCTTTAATGTCTCCTCAACCTTCCCCAATACATTCTACATTACTCTTTGTTGTTTTCCTTCATGTACAATTAACCAACAAGGCAAGAATGGGTTTTTTTTTAATTTCGATATTTTGTCCCCATAGACTTACATTGGATTTCCGGTATCGGGTATCGCCGATATTTTTTGGGTATCGGCGATACCATTCCGATTCCGATACTTTTGGATATCGGAAAGTATCGCTCAACTCTAGTGATGAGCTGTGTTTGGTTTGGTTACAGACATAGCGTTTACCTTGGTGACCAAACAGTTCAATTTTGCTCTCATCTGACCACAGCACCTTCCCCCATACATTTGGGGAATCTCCCACATGTCTTTTTGGCAAACTCAAAATGAGCCTTAACATTTGTGTGTAGGTAAAGGATTTTTTCTGCCCACTCTTCTGTAAAGGCCACCTCAATGGAGTGTACGGCTTATTGTGGTCACACGGACAGATAATCCAGTCTCTACTTGGGACCTCTACAGTTCGTTCAGGGTTACATTTTGGTCTCTGTGCTACCTCCCTTATCAATGCCCTACTTGCTTACTTAGATAGTTGATCGCATAAATTTAATTTTTGCCTATATTTTTCTCACTTCAGCAACCTAGACTGTGCAGTGCTGATGCATCACACACCAATCGGATTACGAAAATATTTAAAAAGTTGTTGTAATGTAACAAAATGGATAAAAAGCTAAGAAGGTGAATACTTTTGCAAGTCACTGTATGAATACCGTATAAATTTGGATGATTTGACTGATGTTATGCAATATTAAAAAAAAAAAAAAAAAATTATAAGCCCTAATGACCATTTTACCAGTATAAATTTCCAGTATCCCAAACTGGCCATACAATAAGGATTGTAGATGGCAATTTTCTGAATAACACATTTTTGCTGCCTCCCAATACATTAAGCTAAGACTGCAATTTGGACGGGTCGAACAATCAATCCCTCCCGTGATGTCCGGTCTGGAATACAGATGGCCGATCAGAGTAACCATTGCTCAGCATCAGTCACACTCATTAGTTTCACAGAATGTCTCCACTGCTTGGCAGAAAATGGTCTGAATCTCTTTGGATGAGTGAGATCTCCTACATGTGTTCATATTGTGTCAAACTGTTTAGAAGCCGCGTTCCCTTTTTACTGCATCCTATTAAGTGGTTAAACAGCAAGGATCAGAGAATGATTTACCACTGGTAACACTCTGTGTGTGTGATATAGTAATATATATTTATATTACAACCTTACCAGGATGTACTATGCCTGTGATTAGATGTCAGTTATTGGACAGCTCAATACCAGGAGCACCGGCTCCAGGGTAGTGAATTTGTCAGTGGGCATTTTTCATTTTTGCCCTCTATATTGGGTACCCTGTATTTTAAAATGCAGTGTGAGCAGCCTTCTCTGTTCTGACAATTGATGCATTGCGGTTTATTTCTAGTATATGAATACATAATTGATTTTACGTATATGTAGCTGCAGACAAGTGTCGCTGGCTCCAGAGTCGTCATTACACAATAGTGCTGAGCTCCACTGTGCGCCTGGAGAATAGCGGGAAAGATAAGCATGGTGCCACACTGAGCCGACATCAGACAATAAAATACTTTATTATCTGATTATAATTGCTGTAAATTCCCCATTTATCTTCCCAGCTGTATGTACCAGCGTCTGATAACTGTATTGTAGGGCAATAATGTTCAGATCTGTGTTACTGTCTGTATTGTGCTGGGATATTCTTCATCAGACGCCATACAGGTAGCATTTATTTGCAATTTATGCAGTTTACAAGCAGAAAAATTTACACAATTTGTAGCTCTGTATGGAATTATAAGCTGGATTTACACAGGCCGATTTATTGTGAGCAAGCGCTCCTGCGATCATCCAGTGTAAACAGGAGCCAATCGCCTGATAAACTAGCAAAACGCTCATTCATCAGTTTAAATGATTTTTAAGGAGGCTTAAAAAATCGTTCTCGGCAGCACATCATCCTGCGCTGCCGACCACAGTGGTAACCTATGTGCGCTGAACTAACAATTACTGATCATTCTGTGTGCATGGAGAGATGTGGTCAACCTGTCGTAACATATTAAATGACTGTCCATCAGCAAACGAGTCGCTGATCAGTGGTCGTTTAATGCCACAATGTGAGTATTATAAACTTGCTCTCTAAAGCAAGTCAAAAATCCGTCAAATATGCACAGTCATGCGCATGCGGATAAGTGCGTAACCCCCCCCGCATTACTGTCTATGGGAACGCATTGGTACGCAAGGACATGCGCATGGATGCTTTCGATGCGCATGCGGACTTCATACTGCGCCTGTCCAGGAACTGATTACAGCACCTGGAAATATTGAAAACATGCGCATAAACAACGCAAACGCATGCACACACAACGTTTTTTGTTTTTTAGGGCGTCATGTGTAAGCTGATGCGGATAAAAAATGCTGCGTTGGCATGCGTTTGTGCATGCAGATGATATACTGCGCACACAAATGCTGTTGTGAACCTAGCCTAATTGCTACTCATATTATTGAATTTACATGGTACGTATAGACGTTTTGTCTAAAGGATTGAAATCGGCAGATGCCACCAATCTGTTTGGCGTGTTTGTTGACTTGCTGTTATACTCCAGTTCCAGGATTTTTTTCATTTTCCCCATCGGTTGCGTATCTGTGATGTATGTTCCATGTGAGTAGGAAAATATTTACCAGTCGCTGCCGTCTGCCGTTTCCAGCGCTGCTCCAGTAACTCTGCGCCATCTTGTGACTGCAGCGCTGACTGTTACTCCCCCTCTTACTGTAAATCTATGAGCTTCGTCCTAAATCTTGTAGACTTATGAGAAGTGATTTCTGGTCCACACATCAAGCACTGGAGTGTACAGGCTAGTCACAACTGCGGACACGTGATCCAGAGGAGGAGCGGCGCTGGAAACGGCAGACATCGGCTGATGAGGATCTTACTATGGAATATACCGTGTGTTACTGATGCTTTCTGGATTGTGGTACTTTTAGACTGTGTGCACCTTTCATGAGAGCCCAACCTTTGTCATATACACTGGTAAAAGCTCCCGGCGTATATGTTAACCACAATCAAAACTTACAGTAAACCAAGGCTAACCTAAAGCAATCGTAACGATTTTGTGTCCTGTGGATGTTTTCCGATGTGTCTGCCTGTGGTTTTGATAAAGGGCAGTCCTAACCCCTTCTACTTTTACATCTACACCACGGCTTCAATGACCATCATCCCTAAATGCAGGAATACATGAGCAGACATGGACATATGGCATTATTCATTGCCATGTCTGTCTTCTGAAGAATGTATAATGCATATCGTACACTGAAGTCGGTTGTACATATCCACTACCTAAAGTCTCAGTGACTATATGTAATAAAGTGGAAATTTCGGAGCGATACACCATTTTTATTTTTTTCGCAATATGGACTCATTCAGACGTCAGTGACTTTTCTCATACGAGAAAATTAGTCCGAGTTTCATCAGTGATTTTGTTCAGTGTCATCCCAATTTTGTCCGACTTCATCACGTTTTTCCTCTAATGCGAAACCGAAAAAAAAGTTTCAATGTTTTTTTTTGGGGTTTTTTTTTTCCCCAGGACCCATAAACTTGCATTGACAATTTTGATCCAGCACTTGGATCAGTATTGGGCATTTCTGGACTAAACATATAGACTATACTGTATGAAGTCCAGAAATCGCATGCAAAAAAACCTGATGTCTGAATAAGCCCTTACTGGATCTTCTAGCTCTGGCCAGAAAGCGGGCTCATTGCGGTGGTCTAGTCGTCCTACTGTTTTTTTTTATATATTTTTTTATTCTAGCGATGGGGTTGGGGTTTTTATACTGTGTGGTTTACATTTTTTATAAGAAGACGCATAGAATGTTGCACTTTTTTTTTTCCCGTTATGATTATGGCCTCTTAAATGGAATCCAGACGCCCCCGTTATAGTGAGTGGGGTCCGTCTGGCATCATTTCCATTTATCATGGGATGGAGGCATTTTTCCAGGAGCTTCGTGTTTTTTTTTTTTGTTTTTTTTTTCTTCATGCTGAACTTCTGGACAGGACTGTGATGATAGATTTTCCCCAATCAATGCTCCTCCGTCTTGGAGTCCCCAGGAAAGTGATTATTTTTAATGTACTGATAATACCGCTCCATTTTCCCCGGCAGCTTTGCTTATGTTGCTTCCGCCTGGTAAAGTACAGATGTCTCTTTTACAGCCGCACCTGTATCTTATTATGGAGGTAAATGATTAATTCTGTAATCTAAGATGGGCCTGTTCCCTGTGCTCGCACCTGTGCGGCCGACTGCTGTACACAGGCTCGGCCCATGATGTCATTGTGTGGCCAACGTTTCTATCGTTACCGGCCGGCACTGTGCAAAGATTACATTCAGCAGATGGCGGCTCGGAGCTTTTCATGTTGATAATAATCCAGGTGCACACTTTACTCTTCTTTTTCATACTTTTGCAGGTGATGTTCAGATGACATTACAGCTTGGTTATGACTTGCAGCCAGTCCCCTGTTCTTATCTCTGTTGGTGCCTTTGGCAGTGTAATATTTAGGCTTCATTCACACATCTGTATTTGAGACAATCCTGGTTTTGGCATAAAATACTGATCAAAACATGAGAAATGCAACTCAGCGAACTTATGAAAAAACTTCTTCTTTATTCACCATAAAGTGCTCCGCAGAGGGTAAAACGACGTCAGCGTTGACTGTTACGTGATGTGCGACATTGACGCGTTTCAGGTGGCTACACACCCTTAAAATACTGATGAAATGCTTGAACAGGTGTCAATCTTTCAGTTATAGTTTTTCTTTGCAAGTTCCACTTCTGATTTTTGGCATGCAATTAGTGATGCAAAATACTAAAGTGTGAATAAGCCCTTACACAAAAATGTAGTACCCGAGTTATTTAATGCAATTGAAATGGTATAAAGGCTACAGATTGTACGAATGCGACCGATTGTCTCCAAATGGCCGGTATAGATCCTGCCGGACACTCCGCGTAGCACCCGCATATCAGGATCCGCCGTTTATGTAGCTCTGCGTTGCTATATCTACCGAAGTATCTACTTGAGGATATTGTCTCGTCAAGAACCATAACGAGTGCTCCACTAATATTAACCCCTTCTGTAACAATGAAGATTATTTTACTTAGCATTGCAATAGGTGGCATCTGCGTCACATTAGGAAAAGAATCTGTTTGACAGCAGATGGCCCAGATTTTCTTTTCTTTTTTTTTCCCTCCTGCATGAGCGTGGGATTTTGGAAAACCTCATTCATGTGCATTGCACGGTGTGTTACTTGCATATTCTGCACGGAAATATGCCCGCTAACATACGATGTGTGCAGAAGGCTAGAATGGAGATCCGATGACGAGGACCATTATAATTACTAGGAGGTCCTAGTCATACACATTACTGCGAGGAAAAAGGGTTGCCAATGTAAAAAGTGTTCCACCCCTTATAATAATATAATAATAATAATATAATAATAATAATTTTTATTCATTATTATCCCATTGTTTCTCCCATTCTAACATTGCCTGGGTCCCCTGTTTGTCCAGCTGGGTATGTGAACTCTGCCACCAATTATCTGCAGGGTTAGTAAGGTATCACTGCTGTGAATAGTGATTGGCTGCAGCAGTTGCATGTTGTTTCTGGACTGAGTCAGTGACCAGTGCAGACAATCACAGGCTGACATAATGATTCACTTGTCACCTGTGTGAATGCTATTTGGCTGTGGTGATGAGAAAATGGAAAACTTTCTTAGGAGCGCAGTAAAGAGACTTAGACGAGAGATTGGGTTAAACCACAACGCGTTTCGACGGAGGATCCGTCTTCATCAGGTGGATCCACCTTATGAAGACTGATCGTCCGTCGAAACGCGTTGTGGTTTAACCCCATCTCTCGTCTGAGTCTCTTTCCTGCACTCCTAAGACCATTTTCTCATTGCTCCCATCCTCCACCGGAGGTTTTCGGCTGGAGCTGCGGTGGCGACCCGGCATCCCGTCCACCCTGGGGTTGCTTCCTAAGCGCTCCTTCATGACCGCCTATCACTGACTCCTATTTGGCTGTGGTGGGCACATGCTCTTTTGGGACTGGCAGGGGGACCCAAGGCAGTGTTTGCACAGGACCGGTAGTTATTGGGAAGGTGAGCATCATCTATTCTATTATTTTCAGTGTTGGTTTTTTTTTTTTTTTTTTCTGTGGGTGAGAAACTCCTTTTTGAAATGAGAACAGGCTGCAATACGAGAGCGGTTCTGGAAAAATCTCCGACCCATGTTACAATCCTGGCCATTTTTTTTTCGCGTGATCTAGTCTGGTCTTCGGGGCATGGTAGGGTAGCAGAGACAGGATACCAATCCATAGACGTTTTCCACGTAAACTTCCTGGCTTCTGCTGCTTCATCCTGGAACAGATTCTCATGCAAGACGCACAAGACGGCTTATTGTTCATGAGCAGCAATTAATGCCGTCATTTGCTCCGAGCACAGGGCTCGAAAGCGTTTTACAAGCAGATTTGCATCTGTCACGCTGGCTAAACAACATGTTTTCTCGCAGGATCACACGGAGTACAGCGCTTCTTCCTGTGTAAAACGAATCTGTCGTGGAGGAAATGCGGCTGGGGCTTATATCCTGCAGGATGCCGGGGTACGGGGACGTCCTATACATTTCTCAGATCCTGCTCATGGGGCCCGGATTATCTTAGAATTAAAGGACTGGGAGAATTTATCCCTTTCTGACTTAATGTTCTTCATTCCAGCGGTGCCAACCTTCTCGACATGCCAGGGCTGTCCGTAAATATAGGGCATTTGTCCCATCTATTAAAATTTGTTTTTTTTGTTCATTTTTTAAACTGGGGAACCTGTGCAAATGATTGACTGTGATTTTCATTGCGCAGTTCACTGCTTCGCCTCAGATTGACCAGCTGCAGACACAACCTGCAATCTTAATGATTTATGGCTTTTCAATGTATTCATTAAAAATGTTGGGGTTCCATAAATTATTATTTTTTTTATTTTTTATAATCGGTTCAGAAAAAAAAAACTAAGTTGGCAACCCTGCCTGTTTCATAATGGTTGCAAAAATAAAGTGGATTGCCATTTAATCGTCCCCTGGGTACCTTGTATGCACTGAACGGAGGTGTATGGCATATCCGAAATATGTGGCTGGCTCCATCGCTGGCACATGTGGGCACCCAACCAGTACGTGGCCCTTTTTTGTAACTTGGTTTTATAAAGCTGGATACAATGCAACTTTTCAGATACATGTAGACCCCACAAATCTGCCCCACTCCTGCACTTGCTTGGTTTTATTTCCTAACAGAAGACATCTTGTGTGGCATATTACCGAGGAGCTGAGTCGTCCCTAACCTCTTCCACCTATAGGCACCTCTTGTGCATAATAGCGCTTCTGGCCCTAGGTTGCTCCTGGGACCTGCTTGCTTTTGCTCTCTGCTTCTGGGCCTCCCTTTGCCACTTTCCTGCCTTTTTAACCAGACACCTGAAAAGTGACATTATCCCATTTACGTTACAGAGCTCACAGTTGGAAGAAAATGAGACTGAAGTGTTCTGCTGCCAGTGTGAAGACACAGAGCGCTTAAACGGTACCAATGTACGTAGGTATACATATTAGCATAGACTGCTTCTAACGTCTGCCCCTGTTAGTTTTATGAAACTTAGTGTTTGCCAATTTTCTTGCAAAAAAACTTTTTCTTTTTTTTTTTTTTTTTCGATCAGATTGTTAAAAATCTGAGTGAGAGCTGTAAAATTACAAACTAAACATTGCTTACCTATTATTGCTTTAGATCTGCTGCTTCACGGTCTGCAGCACGTGACCACTGCAGCCAATCACTGGACTTGTGCTGACTGCTGAGCCTGGTGTTGGTCACGTGCTGTAGACGGGACATTACTGCTGCCTTGGTTTTATTATATCAGATATTCCCTATAAGTTTGCAAAGGTTTTCTCATCATTTTAAGAAGTTATAAATGTTAGTGTTTGTGAAGGCCAGCAGCTGTGCAATATACGTATCAAAAGTCTTGAGATGGTTGAAGATTTTTCATGTTATTGTGAACGGCTCCTTGGCTAGGTCACCGGTCACTTTTGTAGTCTCAGTAGTGGCTAATAAAGCTATTTAATCCCTTATATTGCACGAGGAACGGCATAAAAAATAAATAAAACCAATTCTTCATCTGCTGTTTTGTTCATTCTGCCTCCCGAAGATCACAGTAAGGCTCAGCGCACATTTATTCGCATGGATAAATGTCACCTGCTCAATGCCGACTTTTATTCCCCATTGACTTGCATTGGGGTCGGGTTTCGGACGAAACTCCCGACTTTTTTTTTGCCCTAGTCGGACCAGTTTCATCCGACTCAAATTTTGTTTCGGTCGAGGTGGTCCGAAACCCGATCCGGACAAAGTCGCTCAACTCTAGTTACCACTATCACAAAGTATAATATGTCACGAAAAAACAATCTCAGAATCACCGGTGTCCGTTGATTGCTTCCTAGAGTTGTTACCTTATAAAGTGACAGTCGTCAGAATTTGTAAAAATTGTCCCGTCATTAACGTGCCAACCGCCTTGTGGGGTAAACTCCATGTTCAGCCAGCCATGTGCAGGGAACAAAAGTCTGTAAAATAAACATTTTAGCCCTAAATTGTGTCCTTTTTAAATTTTATCTTATTAATAACAAGCCGTCTAGTGTCCATGTCGACAATAAAAAGTTATGCAAAATGCAAAATAATAGTGTCCTCCAGGGGTTTAGGAGTTTATGTAATCTTGTATCCTTTTTTTTAACAAAGAATGTGCACAATTATCAGCTGTGAAAAATACATTTATACAACAGAACATGATGTTTTTATGTACTGTAATCAGCGCTTTCCAAAGGGTAGATCGCCTAAAACTAGAAGTTTGTGTGGGAGGCGAATAACATAGTGAAGTGTGCCAAGAAAGAGCGGACATCTCACCTTTATATCTGCTCCTTCTGCTCGGAATAGATGCTGGCGCTACAGGGTGGCGGTATGATAATGTCTTTATTCCTGTGAACAGATCTGTAAAAATGTTGCTTCTGTAGGTAGAGGTCATCTGCGTGAACGGCCAGCGTTGTGGTCTGAGGCAAAGTCTGTGAGCAGTGTCCTAATGAAAAATAGAAAATTGAGCATTTCCTAGATTTTACCTTGGCAGAAATATTTTGCTTTAAGGTAAAGGGAATGTGTCAGCGGGTTTTTGTTATCTAATCTGAGAGCAGAGTAACATAGAGCAAGAAAGCCTGATTCCAGCAATATGCCACTTGCTGGGCTACTTTCTGCTGCTTTGATAGAATACCTATTTTATCCAGCAGGGAGCCAATGTAAACAGGAATATGTGAATTAGTGGGGGGGTAGGGTTACACAGATTAGCAGGGCGTCTTGCAGTGATCGCCTGCTGATAAAACACTATTGAAACTACAACACGCAGCCTAGTAAGTGACTTATCCTTGGAATAAGGCTCTTTTGCTCTGTTATGCTGCTCTTAGAGTCTATTGCAAAAATCTGCTGACTGATTCCCTTTAAATCTCCTGACATGTCTGTTTTAGTAAATACCTGAATTCCAAATGAAGTTACAGTTCTCTGGTATGTTTTATTAGAATTCTGCATTGTGCTGTTCCTCTGTTATTCCTACTGGAAATGTTGGAGCTTTAACAAAATAAAGGCCTATTATACTCTCCCCTTGGCAGCCCTCTCCATACGTACCCCACCCAATCTTCCAACCGCTCCTCTTCAGCCTTCCTCTTACTCCAGGTCGTCTTGCAGGCAGGGGGCACTTCTGATTTTTGCCGCATGTTATCTCTTGGGGTGCAACCTATGTTATACCTGGAACAAACAGTGGCAGGACAAGTATGAGGAGGCCGACAAGAGTATGTATGTGTATATATATATATATTCGTAATGTGCCGTTTTTGGGATCTCATTTCGTCTATTTTGCTAGATTTTAAGGCTAAGAATGATAGAGATTTTATATAAATATATATATATATATATATATATATATATATATATATATATATATATATATATTATATATATATATATATATATATAACATTCTTAACCCTTAAGATCCAGCAAAATAGACAAAATGAGATCCCAGAAATGGCACATTACGAATTCCCAAATATGTAGTTCGGAATAGATTACTTACCTTCTAGTTATTACTCTTCCTTTTTTTTTCTGTAAGATGGCAGACAGAGAAGGTCCGTGCGCAAGAGCAGTATATGGGGTCTTTGCAGCCCAATAGCTTATCGTCGTTTCCAATTCCACCTGCTTTGAAGATAGTGGCCCCCTAACCTCTTGGCCGTGCAGGTTGCACCTTGGTATGTCCGCCCCTGTGTAAGGCTCTCATTGAGCCTTGTGAGGTTGTGCAAGGACACATCTGTACAGGTGATCTCTGAACACACCCAGTTGCCAGTTTATTCCTCCACTTCCAGTAGGAATAGAAGAGGAACAGCTCATAAAACATACCTGTCTAATACTGTAACTCATGTTACCACTTGTGAATAGCAAACGGTTTTGTATTGTCTTCGACCATCTGCTGCCCTGTCTGGAGATATTAGGGCAGACCGGACAGGTGGTCGGGTGGGGGCGCGTGTAGAGGATGAGAAAGTTTTAACTAGATTATGTAGAGAAAGGGGAAAGGTTTTAAGGATTAAGTAAGCGAACGCCGCGCACAATCGGTGATTAAAAATTGTGCGGAGATCTGACCGCTGCTCTGTGATCTGCAATCTTGTCTGTGCTCTTATTATTGAGGCTTTTACTTTCTTTATTTGGTTTCATAAAATTTGATTGTTTTGTTACTTCTGTAGATTTTTTTTTGTCTGTTTTACAGTGCATTACTAAAATATACAATTCTTAAATAAAAAAAATGTATTATCTGTGTAGAAGCTCTAAGGTAAAGATTTGCATTGTTAGTTCCCATTTATGCAGGTAAGAAATTCTACCGCAGTGTAAGTCTCTGTACACACCTGTGTTGTGGATTTGCTACCTCATCTGAGAGCAGACCCTGATTCCAGCGATGTATTATTTAGTTTACTGGGTGCAGCAGTTGTGACAGAGTTTTAGATGTAGCAGAGCTCAGAAAGCTGCCCACACCACAGCTCTATGTATATTTACAATGTGCTGCTAGCTAATGCTGGGGGTAGAGTTGGCCCAGGTCTCCCACAGGGACCAATCTGTGCAGTGATGATCTCCTGCTGAGAAAATACTCTTTGTATTGAAACAGCACAAAGCCTAATAAGTGACACATCACTGAAATCAGTGTCTCAGCCCCTACATCATGCTGTCGACAGATTCCCTGTAAGAATGCCATTCTGTTACTAACAAATCCAACTGACCATTTTGCTCTAATGATATGCAAGTGCTGCAGCACTCATGTGAAGCCCCCACCGTATGCTGATACAAGGAGACTGCCGGAGTACAAGGTGCTGAGTAATGAGGAGCGCCTTTTTAGTTTGGGAGCATGTTGTTGTTTTTTTTTTTTAATTTATTTTCTCACCTCCCTGAACCCATTCATAAGAAGTTGCCCAGCAGTGGACAACCCCTTTTGAGCTGATTATACACAATACATAATGGCGGCTTCCTGACCATTCCTTGACGGCAGTTTCAGAGGCGATGTCTCCCCTCTCTCCCTTGACATAAACACTCCTGCTCAGCCTATGTACATGTGTCTTATGGTGGGGTTAAAGGGATATTCCCATCTCAGAGACCCTATCCCAATATGTAGTAGGTGTAATAATATTAGAAAATACTCGTACCTCCAATTAGACATCTGGTATAGTTTTTCTGATTTACTATGTCTATTTCCTCATGTGCAGGCATTGCAGGACCTTAAGTATCCATGGTTACGACCACTAGCAACTAGCTGTCACTACGTCACTGGTCGTAACCATGGATACACAAGGGCCTTCAATGCCTGCCCAACCAATTTACCATACACCACAAAAGTGACATAACTTGCAGCAGAAATATATTCCAACCTTGGGTGGAGTAACGTTTCTGGAGTAGGTGCACGGCATTTGTAAGGTGCGCCAGATTCATTAAGGGGATTCTGACTGTTCAGACTCAGACTTGCCGCTCGATGCATCATGGCAGGTTTAAACATTTAACTACACCTCACATACAGCCATGGTCGAAAGTGTTGGCATCCTTGAAATTGTTCCAGAAAAAAAGAGTTTCACCCAGAAAATTATTGCAACTGCACATGTTTTGTTATACACCTGTTTATTTTGTTTGTTTGTATTGGAACAACACAAAAAATAGGAAAATAAAGTAAATTGGACATAATTTCACACACAACTCCAAAAATGTGCCAGACAAAATTGTTGGCTCCTTCAACTTAATATTTGGTTGAATACCCTTTGGAATAAATAAACTGCAATTAATCGCTTCCAATAACCATCACCAAGCTTCTTACACTTCTCTGGAATTTTAGAACACTCCTCTTTTTCAAACTGCTCCAGGTCTCTCACATGTGAAGTCGCCTTCTCCCAACAGCAATTTTAGGCTATGTGCACACGTTGCGGAATTGCCATGGAAATTTCCGCGGCAATTCCGCACCTCCCTGCCGCGGGAAATACGCATAGTATAGGTATGCGTATTCCCGCTAAACACTAGCGTTTTACAAGCGATCTGACAGGTTGGTCACACGAGTCAAACAAGTGTTTGACCAACTTTTTACTATTGATGCCGCCTATGTCGCATCAATAGTAAAAAGATCTAATGTAAAAATAATAAAAAAAATAATAAATAATGATATTCTCACCTTCCGGCGTCCCCGCAGCCTTCCCGCCTCTCAGCGACGCTCCCGGCAAGTTCCGTTCCCAGGAGTCTTTTGCGGCAATCATCCCGATGACGTAGCATCTCTCGAGACCGCTACGTCATCTGGGTGATCTCGCAAAGCACTTCTGGAAACGCGATTGGCGGGAGCGTCGCTGAGAGGCGGGAAAGCTGCGTGGGACGCCGGAAGGTGAGAATATCTTTTATTTTTTATTTTAATTATTGTTTTTACATGGATATGGTACCCAGGGCTTGGAGGAGAGTCTCCTCTCCTCCAGACCCTGGGTACCATCCGCACATGAACCGCTTACTTTCTGCATGGTGGGCACAGCCACATGCGGAAAGTAATTGGTTCAATGCATTCCTATGGCGGCGGAATCGCCGCGGTTCCGCAAAAAAGAATGAGCATGCTGCGGATTCTCCCGCGATGCGATTCCGCCGCGGAAAAACCCGCAGCATGTGCACAGCATTGCGGAATCTCATAGGCCTTAATGAGTTGTATTGTGTAAGCGGTTTTGCCGCGGTTTCGCGGCGAAACCGCAACGTGTGCACATAGCCTTAAGATCACTCCACAGGTGTTCAATGGGATTTAGATCCAGACTCATTGCTGACCACTTCAGTACTCCAGTTCTTTCTTTCCATCCATTTCTGGGTGCTTTTTAGAAGTATGTTTGGGGTCATGGGTTTTCCAGCAGGACATAGGACGCAAACCCCGCTTTCTGACACTGGGCACCAAAATCCTTTGGTAATCTTCAGATTTCATGATACCTTGCACACTGTTAAGAATTCAAAACATGTTTGAACCTCCACTATATTTGACTGTAGGTATTGTGTTTTCGATAAACAGTAGAATGAGGTGGTTTTTTTCTCACCTGCGTTTCATTTCATCCAAAAGTCGACTGATAGTTCGTATTGACGCTGATGCACCCTGAGCCTGCAGGACAGCTTAAATTTCTTTGGAACTTGATTGGGGCTGCTTATCCACCATCCAGACTATCCTGCGTTGCAAACTTTCATCAATTTTTCGCAGCCATCCACATCCAGGGAGATTGTCTACAGTACTTTGCGTTCTAAACTTCTTGATTATGTTGCACACCGTGGACAAAGGAACTCAAGATCTCTGGAGATGGACTTGTAATGTTGAGCTCATTGATATTTTTCAGCAATTTTGGTTCTTAGTCCTCAGACAGTTACCTTCTCCTCTTTCTGTTCTCCAAGCTTAGTGTGGCACTCAGTTTTAAAAGATTGTGTCAACGTCTCCCCTTTTTATCTAGTTTCAGGTGTGATTTTCATGCTGCCCACTCCTGTTACTTGCCACAGGTGTGTTTTCAACGAGCATCACATGCTTGAAAAGGTTTTACTCACATTTTGGAAAATTGCCAGCAATTTTAATCAGCCTGTTTTTGGTGTTTTGTGTGAAGTTATGTCCAATTTGTCTTTTTTTTTTTTTTGTGTACTCCAATCACATACTAGCGACCACATGACCATCAGCTTCCGGCACCAGAGAATCTTCACCGTGTCCTAAATGGCAAACTAATGGATCCTAGCCTAAGTTTTGCACAGTTTTTTTTTTTTTAATACATCCAGCTTACAAAAAACATAACTTTCAAGTAAGCTGTAGAGTAATTTGGGTAACTGTATAGTCAGATTCCGTAGTCATGTTGTAGTTGTTTCTGCGCCAATGAAAACATGCACACTGTTTTTCCACACGTTGCCGTCATTCTGCTGCGAACACCAGTGAAGCCTGGTAGTTTGGGTTGCACTGAAGCAGCCATGGCACAACTGCGCAGTCTGAATATACATCTAATATTATTAGCACAAAGTGATGTAATTATTCTGGAGCAAATCAGGTTTTTGGCAGAAAACTGCAGTTTTTCTAGCAAAAAAGGTGTGTTGAAAATACCCCAGAATTAGAAATCCATGCTGATTTGTGGCAGAAATGCAGGCTATTTTGACATTTAGCCTCGCCTTCCTAATGGAAGTACAGCATATATGCAATTAAAGGAAATCTGTCAGAACGATTTACTCCCATACGGTTTATATGATCATGTTGCTCTCTGGAGATAATCTCATCCATACAATCCATATCTCCCAGGAATGGACTGGCATAATGTAATAATAATATAATACTTTTTTATTAGCGCTAACTATCGCAGCGTTACAGTTGACATATGCGCTGTCCGAGGGCTCACAATAGTTCCCTACTGTTGTTTGAGTGTGGGAACGAGTACAGGGAAACCACGCAATCGGGAGACATACAAATCTTGCAGATGTGTCTAGGTGGATTCGACACCAGCGCGCAAGGTATCTATCATGACCACCGTGCCTGTGTACAACGTGTGATACAGCTCAGTCAATTGGATTGGAAAATAGGTAAGAATTGTTGTTGTTCACTTATTCCATTAATGACGTTTTTAGGTTTTTAGAAGATTACAAGCGCAATTCAAAAAAGATAAACATAAGGTGTGACTGCTATGTCCCCCCTAGGGCATGTTCACACCTGCTGCCATGTTGTGTATGACAGCACCGTGTGGAAAATGCCACAGTTTTTGCAAAATTGTTTTTGTCAGACTGCGTAGCATGAGTATACCCCAAGGCCAAATTCAGACATCCGTTTATCATGGTGCTAGTAGTACGGACCACAATGCATGGACCAGCCGCAGGTCTAAATTTATGCTGCAGATAAAGGTGCAATGTAAAAGGTGAAATATGCATTCCCACCCCACCTCCCGTTCCACCTGGACAATGTATAGATGCTGTAAATAAAAAAACAAAACGCAAGTTGCTTGCATAATCTAAGCACACCCTTGTCATGAGCAGAGTGCGGCGTGTCTTATGCTTTTTGGCACACAATTCCTCTGCTACTCCTGGACGGCTCCTGCGTGAACATGGAGTGGCGCTTGTTTTGGGAACAGATTTGTTTGCGGCACCTGTATGATAATAGGCTCTGCCTCTGATGTTTGGCAGGTTCCTTGCAGCTGTCGCTGTAATCCCGGTTTGTAGGTCTTGTGGTGACTTCTGGGCAGGTTGTCCGCACACCTGCCGCTCTTTGGGCACGTAACATGCCTCTTTGCATACCGGCTGGGCTCGGCTGGTTTTTCTGTTTGGGATCTGTTTGTATTGGGTGCGTGGGGTTGAGTGGATCCGTGCACACCCTCTTGGGTAAATAGATCAGTGACAGAGGTCATGAGTTGTCAGTATTGTTGTAGTGTTGTGTGTTTATTTTATGACAGATTACAGATGGATTTATTACGCCTGTCTTGTTGAATCTTAGCAGCGACTCTTATCTTTCAGTGTAGACGGCAACCTGAGATATGCGCTTACACGGCTGTTAAACCGGTTTTCCCGGATTTTATTTTTATACTCTTTCCTTATGATATGCCTTCAGGTCATTGTCATTAACGTAATGATATTCCAACCCACAAATCCGCAGAACGAAAGGGGAGCATTGCCCACTGGACAGCTATGACCCCGCTAGGTAGGCTCTAAGGCTGGGATCGCCGACTGCCGCAGAGTATGCAGTAACGGTGCGGTGTTACCTGCAATTTTGTACATTTATTAACCCCTACAGATGGGTGACGCAGCATGTGGTAGTAAAGCTTGTGAATGCAACTTTTGCAAAAAAAAAAATCTAAGTCTGTAGAGAAAAACCTTGACTGGAGCAGCTGGTTCTCATATGCTGCTTCTTCATTCAATCCATATGCCAGGGGTCAGCACAGGATTGAATGGAGCCACAGTGGTCATGTGTGACGGCCACTCTATTGAAACAGGTAGCACAAGTTACCTGCTATGGCGATGAATGAGCCAGACCCCTTATTTTAGTCGTTATGCTACTCACAAAAAAAGCCAACAATAGTGGTGGTATACCCCAACAAAAAATGTCAATGTCTCAATGACCTGTCATGTGGCCTTGAGCATCAACTACAGCTTGACAACGACATCAAGTGGAGTTATTGTCTGCTGAGGCATGGCGTCCCACTCTTCTGGAAGGGTGGCCTTCAGGTCATTGAGGCTCTGGGGTACAAGCCTCTACACGGGTTTTCTGTGGGGTTCAAGCCTGGAGAAAGTGCAGGCCACTCCATTTGAGGTACTCCAGACTCCAGCAGCCGTTCCCTAATGATGCAACCTCGATGAGATGGAGCATTGTCTTCCATGAACATGAAATTAGGCCTGTGCTGTTAATGCAGAGGCACAATGACTGGATTAATGATGTTACTCCAGTAGTAGGGGCTTGTCACTGTACCATTAAAGTGTAGGGCAGTTCTGTATTGACTGGACACACCTGCCAACTATTCACCACCACCAAAGGCTCGTCTGGTGTCAACAGTGGCTGATGTATCTCCCCTTGATGTCTGTCATCGTTGGCTGCCATTCATTTCTGCTCAATCCGCTTTCGTCAGTGAACAGCACTGAGGCCCACTCGTCCCTCATCCAGCATACACGCTCCCTGGCTCATGCAAGGCTATGACTCTTGTGCCCGGTGGTGTGGTGGTACCATTTCAGGTAGTCTAGCACGCAGACCACGTTGATGTAAACGGTTTTGAAATGGTCTGATGTGCCTGGAGCTTGTGTTGTTCACTCATCAGTTTGAGATGTGGCCAAAGGACGACCACTTCTCTGCCTTTCTGCAACTCTTCCGGTTTCTCAGTATGTTTGTTGATGATCCTCTGCTGATGACTGTGACACACTAAGCTCAGTGTCCGCTTCCGTCTGAGAACATCTTGCTTGAAGCCTTGGATTGGCGAGGTACTGTTCATCAATTGTTGGGCATCCTCTTGGTCTCATATGTCAAATTGTGAACAGCATGGTGTGGAGGACTGTGTAATAGCAATTGTAATTGAACCTCAAAATTTATTAGTACTGAAATACTGAACAGTATGGCGTCCACATTAAGATCACCTAAAAAAAATGTTGCAATCCAAGTTCATCCTGAAATTTCACCCGATAGCCAAATATACCTAACTTTTTTGAGTAGTGTATAAGCTAGTTTTGGGGCCATCTGATAACTTGTAGAACCTAGAATACCTCGGTGTCAGCACAGGATAACTGTTCAAACCAAGTACAGGTGTTTAACGGTGGATCATGGTGGGGCCAGTAGTTTAAGTGCAGTTTTCCACCTGCTTGTTCTCCATCCATCTCCATTTCTTCGACAGCTCTGGCTTCATCGGGCCAGAAAAGGGTGGAGATGGAAAACAAGCAGGTGGGAAGGTATATATAAATGACTGGCCCCGCTATGATGCACTGAGCGCTTGTACATGGTTTGATCAGTCATTCTGGGATTACAGTCCCTTTAACTGATCTACCAACATAATGCCTCACGTGTCCATGCCATTGTGTCTCCCTAGAACTGGCTAAATTGCAGTTGGCGAAAACAGCCACATATACATAGATGTCAGTGTCTTGGGTATTGCTGTCTAGGCAGAGAGCACGGCCCCCCAAGTGCTAGCTGCTTTCCTTTTATTGTATTTGCAGGGTGTGGATGCCCCCGATCTCATGCTGATGAGTAGGTGAAGGCCATCACTTTAAAATGGGAAAAAAAATCCATTGACATGAACACATTTTGTGATGTACGCAACAGTTGCATGAATCTAGTAAAGTCTGCATTAATGAGCTACTGGAATTGACCATTTTTATTTGCTGGTCCATATAATGCACTAGGACGCTGACATGCCGAACATATTGCCGATCGCTAAATTTTTCTCAATATGACCATGCACATTAGGGTATGTGCACGCAACGGCTGTCAGGTGGCTCTTCTCTTCAACTCGGTGGAAAAGGTGCTAGCAAAACTCTCAAAGAATGAATATATACAGGTCTATGTAAAAATGACTCGCTGCTCATATGTTCAGGTTTTCAGTGTATTTTAGCACTTCAAGGCGCCTAGCGGATAAGTGACCATTCTTCAGGTGATGTCGGCCTGGAAGATCCTCCATGCTTAAACTACAAGTCAGTAGGAAGGCTCAAAAAAACAGCTGATAGATGCCTGAGGGGGTGTTTTTTTTTAATTTTTTTTTATTTGTTTTTGAGCATATTGACTGCATTTTTGCTTTAAAAACTGCAAGTGGTATCTTTGTTTTTTTTTTTTTAAAGTAAATAATGCAAAATGATCAAGAAGACCCCTTCAAGACCTTGCTCTTTTTCATTTTTGTGCTTGTTTTTCGCTCCCTTTATTCCCAGAGTCATGATGTTTTTATTTTCCATCAATATGGCCGTGTGAGGGCTTGTTTTTTGCGGGACAAGTTATACTCTTGAACGACACCATTGGTTTTACCATATAGTGTACTCAAAAATGGGAAAAAAAATCCAAATGCGGTGAAATTGCAAAAAAAAAGTGCAATTCCACAACGGTTTTTTGGATTTTTTATTTTTTTTTACCATGTTCACCAAATGCTAAAACTGACATGCCGTAATGATTCTCCACGTCTTTACGAGTTCATAGACACCAAACATGTCTAGGTTCTGTAAGTGGTGAAAAAAAAATCCAAAGTTTGTTAAAAAATAAATAAATAAAATTGCGCCATTTTCCGATACCCGTAGCTTCTTCATTCTTCGTGCTCTCGGGTTGGGTGAGGGCTGATGTTTTTAATGATACACGTTTGGTGCAGATGCGATCTTTTGATCGCCCGTTATTGCATTTTAATGCAATGTCGCGGCGACCAACAAAAGGTAATTCTTGAATTTTGACTTTTTTCTTGCTATGCCGTTTAGCGATCAGGTTACGGTAATCCTTTTTTTATTGGTAGATCGGGAAATACTGAACGCGGTGATACCAAATATGTGTATGTTTGATTTTTTTTTTCTTGGTTTATTTTGGGGCGAAAGGGGGGTGATTTAAACTTTTTAAAAAATAAAAAAAAAAAATAAAAAAATGTACTTTTGGAATGCTTCAATAGTCTCCATGGGAGACTAGAACCTGCCATAACCCGATCGGCTCTGCTACATACAGGTGATGATCAGATCGCCTCTATGCAGTAGAATTTACTCACCACCGGGCGGCGCTCATGGCAATCCGGCAGTGACAACCATAGAGGTCTCGAGGAGACCTCTGGTTGTCATATCAACCCACTAATAACCCGCTATCACGTGACGAGGGTCACCGGTGGGTGGATTTCCCGCCCGATGGCCGGAAGTTCGCGTTAAATGCTGCTTTCAGAGTTAATAGCCGTGGGTGGATTGTGATTCCACCCGTGACTGTTGCGGGCACATGTCAGCTGTTTAAAACAGCTGATATGTGCCTGGGAAGATGTGGCTCACCGCCAAAGCTGACATCAAAGGGAGGGAAGCGACCTGCGCAGTACTAGTACGGCAGAGGTCGTGAAGGGGTTAAAATGTGTTGAAACAGTACTCAGGACTATTTGCGGGACCCTGGTCAAATGGCCACATCAGTAGTCCATAGCCACCAGACTAAAGCTTTGCAGAGCTCCTCCTACCTGCCGACATCCCCAGCACCGCTTCTGATTAGTAGGCCCATCATGCTTCCCCAACGAGGCTGCGAATACACTGCGCTGACGGGACTTGTCATGTGACCCCAATGATACCCATGGAGACGGCACTGATAATGTAGTACCAGTGTGATCAGTGCAGTCTGTACTTTAACTGGTCAGGTGACTCCTGACGCAGGAGTGCGTTGCAGACGCTCCTCAGCCTAAGGCCGGAGTAACACTACTGTATAACACGGCCGAGTGCTACGTGATAAAACCTCGCCTAGCACTCGCTCCAGTGTTAGTCTATGGGGCAGCCCATATCTGCAGTTATTTTCTCATGCGAATTCAGCAGCATGCTGCAATTGGCAGCGAGACTCGGCTCACTCGCACCCATACAAGTCTATGGGCGCTATTGAAACATTGGACTGCATTCAGATGTCATCCCAGTGCAGTCCGATATACGTGGACACCGGCAGCAGAGGAGATGGAGAAATTACTCAGATTATTTGCTGAGAGAACAGTGAAGGATAGGGGTCGCCCAACCCTATGCTCTAAGCTTTAATTGGGGCATGTTCTTTCTCTAGTATGTTGCTACCTGGTTATGATTGGTCAGCATTATATGACCCGGGAAAAACTATAAGGTAATGCCCACTTGAGCTTAGTTTTTTTTTTTATTATTGTGCATATCTCTGCAACAAGATAATACATAAAGCAAAAACATTACAAATACATTTTATTCCACTCTGCAGCCATTATTACATTGTGTTTCCTGAACAACATGAAAAATTTGGTGGTTGGTCTTTATGTATAAAGGAAAAAAATCTGGTCTCCGATCCTTCTTAAAGGGAACCTGTCACCCCATTTTTCGACCATCAGCTGCAGCCACCACCATCATGGGCTTATCTACAGCATTCTGTAATGCTGTAGATAAGCCCCCCCCCCCTCGCTGTAGCCTGAAAGTAAAGAAAAACAAGTTATATTATACTCTGTAGATAAGCCCCTGATGGCGGTGGCCACATCTTATACCCGAGAAAGGAGGTGACGGGTTCCCTTTAAAGTAGTTTATTTGCTACTTGTGCTAGCTTGTAACTTGCGTAGTGTTATAATGTGGAGTCTGTGTCCTTGTGACTAGATGGGAAGTGTTCATAGATGGCGGCCTGCAATCTTTATATACAGTTGTGCTCAAAAGTTTACATACCCCGGCAGATTTTTACTTTTTTGGCCTTTTTTTTTCAGAGAATATGAATGATAACACCAAAACTTTTTCTCCACTCATGGTTAGAGGTTGGGTGAAGCCATTTATTGTCAAACTACTGTGTTTTCTCTTTTTAAATCATAATGACAACCCAAAACACCAAATGACCCACAAATCAGCACAACTGTATCTTGTTTGTAGCTAAGGTTATAGCAAACCGTTCCTTCCCAGTATCGTCTCCGCGCTCTGGAGCCGGCCGCTTGCTCTGGCCGTTACTTGGCTACCAGTGTTTATGCTGATTACATTACAATGCTGCAGGCGGCGTCACACTTGCACATAGCCGGCTGAGATGTTAATGTTATATGACCCGGAGCCTCCCTCTATCAGTCCATTCTATACTTCTCCTGGACATTACCCTTAAAGACTACTGTACTTTGTCCATCCCTGTGATCACCCCAAAAGCAGATTTGCCTTTTTAAGGCTATGTTCACACGATGCGTTTTTGCTACCGGTTTTTCTGCACTCAAACCTGATCTTTGGCAGTAAAGAAGCTGCTTTTTTTTTTTTTTTGCAAACACTGTCTCTCGTTCATAAAGTTTAGTGCCCCCCTCAAAAAGCATGATGCAACTTCCTTAGGTTTTTGCACCAAAAACACAGAGAAACCTGATGCCTGCCTTTTTGCACTTATTGCTTTCTATGGGTGAAAAAACGCTTAAAGTGGCATGCTGCAGTTTGCAAATATGCAGTAGTTTTCCAAATCAGACAGGGTAAAAAAAGCAATGTGTGCATGAGATTTCTGAAATCTCATAGCCTTTGCTGGTACTGTAAAACGCAGCTTAGAATTTGCACAAAGAAGTAGCGCAAAAACGCAACGTGTGAACGTAGCCTAATGGTCTGCATTAAACAGAACACTATTGCTACATACTGTGCTATCATATCTGTGAAATAGACACTATCAGAAACCAGATGTACCCCATTATAGTCAGTTGGGCCCTTCTGGTGTCATGTGCATCCATCCTCCGAATAAATTGTTTCTGTTCCTTCAAGGGAGCACTTGGACAGAAAATACGGTTGTCTGCACCCTGCCTAAGTGCGATCCGACAAAACATTAGATCTCGCTTGGACCAATGTTATTCTATGGAGCCGATCCGGTCCGAGAATTAATCACCATGTCCAAGCTTGATCGATACCGGATTGCACTCAGCGATGCAAGTCAGTAAGTCCATAGAAAGCAGTGGACTGCACTCAGATGACATCTGAGTTTAATCCAATTTCCATGGACTAGCACAATGGAGAAGACTGACATTTTTTTCTGTATCTTCTCATTGGAGAGAATCTGATCACACTATGTTGAAACTTTGGTCAAAGTCTGATCAGCGTGTGATTAGCATAATGTAACTGATTCTCTCCGATAAGAGGATCTACAGCCGTCTGCAACTGCCCTTATACTGAATTACAAAATGCAGGTGTTAACCGCACCCTTCCCCCCCCCCTTTTTTTTTTTTTTTTTTTTTACAAATTAGTACATGTAAACACACAAAACATAGAAGGGGAAATAATCTTTCAAATACAGTAAATGAGAGAAGGGGTTAAAGCTGCAGTTTCTCTCCTTCTGTGTATGTGAAGCTGAATGGAGAGGAGGAGCATAAGTGTAGTGACATGAGATTGGCCTACAGTGCTGTGCACAGTCCAAGAGAGAATGTGCATTTGAAATGGGTTGAAAAAAAAAATACCCAAAATATGAAAAAAAAAATGTTTATGACCATATGTATTCCTTAAGGGGTTTACCTGAGGATGTTTGCAACACTTTAATATCTTTAAAGTTTACCTATAGTTTTTGGATGACTTTTCAGAAAATGTTTTTTGTGTATTTGTGGAATTACACTTTTCTAGCCACTATGTGACTTGTATCCTGCATTGTTCCATAGTTTTGCCCTTTGCAGGCTAGAAGTCTGATTTGAGTCATCTCTGAGCTGTGATGTTTCCTATGCATGGTACACAGAGACGTGAAGGATTCTTTCTCTCCTGTCTCCATGTAGCTCATGTGCACAATCAGCAGCATAGGGGACATTATAGGACAGAACTGAGCTGTGTAGCTGTGACTCCAGCCTAGAATACAGAACCTGCCGGTCTCGCTTCTATAGGCTGCTGTAATCTGACCCTCAGTGATCTGTCTGTCTTGGCTTGAGCAAATCACCTTTCATAAAATGAATGAATTAAGTGAGCAGTGGGGAGAAGTAGCTCATAAATAAAGAAGATTTAATACGTTGTTCTGTATATTTGATTTATTCATAGCTTGTTGAGACAGCAGTAACCATTTAAGATTTTTTAAAAAAAAAGTCACCAGGGATGTAGGATTAGTTGAAACAAAAGGCGACTGAGTGCACCGTGCTCTGCTTGGACAGTAATATAATTGGGCATGCTCCATATTAAGTTTTGTGAGCCTAAAACCCCTATCTTTGAGCATTGCTGCAGGCTGTCATTACTCGGTCCTATCAGGTCGTACATAAGTATGTGTAGGTTTAACATTTAATAATGACTTGCAGCATGCACTCGGACAGCCTTTTGGCAGGAGGCCCAGCTTTATATGGCTGGCTATACATGACATATTGTGGTGTGTCCAGAAAAGGCTTGGTATGTGGACAGACTACTTATTTTTATCAGCACTACACAAATGTCCTTATACAGTATATAATGTGCGGACGCTGCTATGTATGTAGGATGGAAGAATATAAAGATGTAGAGTCTGTCTTGATGTCACCAATGCGCTCATGGACCAGTCATCCATTTTTGTGCCATCAGAAGCCAGACTTCCCACCAGTGAGGATAATGCCGCATCTCCAGGACTTTGTCTTAGTTTTCTTTTATGCAGGGGTGGGCAATTAATTTTCCCGAGGGGCCACATAAGAGCCCGTGACTGTTGTGGAGGTCTGAACCAATAGGCTGAAATTCATTCTGCTCAATATTAATATATTATAATAAATTATATAATTATTTTATATTACTAACATTAAGTATACTGATGCTGCCTATATATCATCTGAGCCCCGCCACAGCCTCTGTTATGAATGTTTTAGAAATGAATTCTGAGCAGAAGCTCCCTCTGGTGGTTAAAAACAGTACTGAACCATTCAATGAGGATTGGCAATCAGGAATTACAGACTGGCTGGATATAAGGGAGGTTTCCCCCCATCATGGTTGCCGGTGATCAATTGTTCCTGTCTCAACGTTGTTTCCTGGTTCACATTGAAGCTTGCTGAGTCTTGCCTCTTCTCCTGCTCTCAGATAAGATATTTTCTGTTTTTTGTTTTTGTGCTTACCATTTGCATTTTTCTCTGCATTTCTGTGAGATTGGCCAGGTTCCCCTCCCCGGGGGGCTTGGGCCCCTCTCGGTTCCTCTGGAGCCACTGTTGTTTGTTCATTTGCCTTTTCCAGTTTTTTCAGTGGCTGCGGCTGAGTTTTGTTACACCAGAGAACTAATTTAGGTGGTAGAGGTCGTGTGATCTCAGGTGTTTTTGCAATTAGTAGCGTTGGCTTTTTTTTAGGGTTTTTTGGATTGCAGTAAGTATCCTTCCTATCCTTTTCTGTCTAGGCAGATTGGGCCCCAACATTTGCTCATACTATTTTCTGTCTGTGTCTGTATTTCCTCTTGTCTAACCGCCATTACATGTTTGGGGGCTTCCTATGTTCTTTGGGGATCTGCTCCGGGGCAGATAGCTTTCTCTTCTATCTTTAGGTGTAGTTATCCTCTCAGGCTGTGACGAGGCGTCTAGGACCAACGTAGGAACGCTCCATGGCTGCCTTTAGTTGTGGTGGTTAGTCAGGGTACTGCAATCCAGTAGATTCCAACCTCTCTGGTGTATTGCCGTTTTTGCCTGCTCTCCTCAGCTACCAAAGCATAACAGTATCACCGGCCCAAATGAAAATAATATGGTACTGACAGAAGGGAAAAATAGTGTGGAAACAAAAAAGGTTGTCAGAGTTGTCAGATTTTTTTTTTTTTTTTCTGTTTGTTGCATTTTTTTCCCTCTTTTTCTCTGGGTGCTGAGGAGGATTTTTTTTTTCTCAATGGAGTTTGCACAGTTGTCTGGCCGTGTGGATCAGCTTGCCACTGAAGTTCGGAGTATTGCTACATATCTTGCTAGGTTGCCAGTTGTGGAACCCAGGATCCCCATGCCAGATTTGTTTTTGGGGGATCGAGCTAAATTTCTGAATTTCAAAAATAACTAAGTTGTTTTTTGCCTTAAAACCTAAGTCCTCAGGGAACGCAGCACAGCAGGTTCAAATTGTCATCTCTCTCTGCGTGGCGATCCTCAGGATTGGCTTTTTCCCTGACACCTGGGGACCCTGTTTTGAGTAATGTTGATGCATTTTTTCTGGCTCTGGGGTTATTGTACGATGAACCTAATGTCACTGATCAAGCTGAAAAAACCTTGTTGGCATTAAATCAGGGGCTTGAGGACGCTGAATTGTACTGTCAGAAATTCCGAAAGTGGGCAGTCCTGACCAAATGGAATGATGATGCTTTGGCAGCCCTTTTTCGGAAGGGTCTGTCAGAGAATGTAAAAGATGTTATGGTGGGTTTCCCTGCTCCCTCTGGTCTCAATGATTCTATGTCATTAGCGATTCAAATTGACAGACGTTTGCGTGAGCGTAGAAGTATGCGTGAATAGTGTTGCCTTGTGAACCAGCTTCTGAACCCATGCAGTGTGATAGAGTGGCTTCTGGGGCACAGTGTAATGAGTTTTGAAAACGCAATGGGTTATGTTTCTACTGTGGTGATGCCTCTCATACTATTTCAGTCTGCCCTAAGCGGGGAAGACGTTTTGCACGCTCAGTTGTCTTGGGTAGTGTTCAGACTAAATTTCTGTTGACTGTTACCCTGATTTGCTCCCTGTCCACATTTTCTGCTCAGGCTTTTGTTGATTCGGGAGCAGCTATTAACTGATGGATTTTGATTTTGCTAAACGTTGTGGGTTTCCCTTGATGCCCCTACGGAAGTCTATTCCCCTACTGGGGATTGATTCTACCCCTTTGGCGGAGAATAAACTCCAGTTTTCTACTCAGGTGATAATGAGGGTTGAACCTGATCATCAGGAGAGTTGCAAATTTTTGGTGTTGTATAATATGCATGACATTATTGTACTAGGTTTCCCTTGGTTACAGTCTCATAATCCTGTTTTGGATTGGAAATCTGTGTCTGTAACCAGTTGGGGCTGCCAATGTGTTAATACCAACACTCCTGTTTTTTCTGCCTCTCCCCAGGCTCAAGATGTTCCTGACTTTTTGACTGATTTTTCTGATGTGTTTAGCGAAAGTAAATCTGCATCCTTGCCCCCCCCATAGGAGCTATGACTGCACTATTGAATTAGTGCCTGGTAGTAAATTCCCTAAAGGTCGCCTTTTTAACTTGTCTGTACCTGAACATGACGCTATGCGGTCTTGTATCAAGGAGTCATTGGAGAAGGGTCATATCAGACCATCCTCTTCACCCTTGGGTGCCGGTTTTTTTCTTTGTGGCCAAAAAGGATGGTTCATTAAGGCCGTGTATTGATTATCGTCTCTTGAACAATATCACTGTGAAATATCAATATCCGTAACCCTTGATTTCTGACCTGTTTTCCAGGGTGAAAAGTGCTACTTGGTTTACCAAGCTTGACCTCAGGGGGGCGTATAACCTTATTCGCATTAAGCACGGGGATGAATGGAAGACGGCGTTTAATACCCCAGAGGGGCATTTTGAGCACCTAGTGATGCCCTTTGGGCTTACTAATGCTCCTTCCGTCTTCCAGTCCTTAATGAATGACATTTTCAGGGATTTTGTGGATAAATTTCTGATTGTTTATTTGGATGATATCTTGATTTTTTCCAATGACTGGGACTCTCATGTGAAACATGTTCGGACTGTGTTCCAGATTTTGAGAGAGAATGCTCTGTATGTGAAGGGATCAAAGTGTCTTTTTGGCGTACAGAGGATCTCATTTCTGGGATTCATTTTGTCTCCATCTGTTAGTGAAATGGACCCGGTCAAGGTTCAGGCCATCTGTGATTGGGTCCAACCTACTTCATTAAAGGCTCTACAGAGATTCTTGGGTTTTGCCAATTTTTATCGTAAATTTATTGGTAATTTCTCTGTTATTGTTAAACCATTGACTGATTTGACCAAAAAGGGTTCTGATGTGGTAAATTGGCCTCCTGAGGCAGTCTCTGCGTTTCAGGAACTTAAACAGAGATTCACTTCTGCTCCTGTTCTACGGCAGCCTGATGTTTCTCTGCCATTTCAGGTGGAGGTTGATGCCTCTGAAATTGGGGCAGGTGCCGTTTTGTCCCAAAGAGATCCTGAGACCTCTAAAAGTAAACCTTGTGCTTTTTTCTCTCAAATTTTCTCCAACTGAACGTAATTATGACGTAGGTAATCGGGAGTTATTGGCCATGAAGTGGGCTTTTGAAGAGTGGAGACATTGGCTGGAGGGAGCCAAACATCAGGTGGTGGTCCTCACGGGCCATAAGAATCTGGTTTATCTGGAATCAGCCAAGCGACTAAATCCTAGACAGGCCAGGTGGGCCTTGTTTTTCACACGTTTTAATTTTGTGGTTTCCTTTCTTCCTGGCACTAAGAATGTTAAGGCGGATGCCCTCTCAAGGAGTTTCCTTACGGACTCTCCTGAGTTATCTGATCCTACTGTTATTTTGAAAGAGGGTGTAGTTCTTTCCGCCATCTCGCCCAATTTGAGACTGGCTCTGGAAGGGTGTCAGGAGGATAAACCCGAGCGCTGCCCTGTTGGGAAATTGTTTGTCCCAGACCAGTGGAAGAAGAGTGTGATGTCTGAGATTCATTGTTCCGCGTTGGCCGGTCATCCCGGAATTTTTGGTACCAGAGACTTGGTGAGTCGGTCCTTTTGGTGGTCTACTTTGTCTCATGACGTCAGGGAGTTTGTGCAGTCCTGTGGGACTTGCTCTCGCTCCAAGCCTTGCTCTCACTCTAGTGGTTTGTTGATGCCATTGCCTGTGCCCAAGAGACCATGGACCCATATCTCTATGGATTTTATTTCCGACCTCCCTGTTTCTCAGAGAATGACCGTTATCTGGGTGATTTGTGATAGGTTTTCCAAGATGATACATCTTGTGCCATTACCGAAGTTGCCTTCCTCCTCCGAATTGGTGCCTTTGTTCCTTCAGCACGTGGTTCGGTTACACGGCATTCCTGAGAACATTGTGTCTGACAGAGGAGTCCAGTTTGGTTCCAGATTTTGGAGGACTTTTTGTTCTAAACTTGGTGTTCAATTGTCCTTCTCCTCTGCTTTTCATCCTCAGACCAATGGACAAACTGAGAGAACAAACCAGACATTGGAGACTTATCTGAGATGCTTTGTGTCTGCTGATCAAGATGACTGGGTCTCTTTTTTGCCTTTGGCTGAGTTTGCTCTTAATAATAGGGCAAGCTCTGCCACTTTGATGTCTCCATTTTTCTGCAATTTTGGGTTTCACTCTCGATTTTCTTCGGGACAGACGGAGGCTTCTGTCTGTCCGGGTGTTGACTCTGTTGTGGAGCGTATGCAGCAGATTTGGGACCAGGTAGTGGAGAGGTTGTCCCTCTCTCAGGAGAGGGCCCAGCGGTTTGCCAACCGGCATAGGACTGATGGTCCTCGGTTTGAAGTGGGGGACTTGGTCTGGTTGTCCTCAAGAAATATCCCTATGAGAGTTGCATGATCTCCTAAGTTTAAGCCTAGGTTCATTGGACCTTATAAGATCATGGAGATTCTTAATCCTGTTTCCTTTCATTTACTTCTTCCAGGGACATTTAAAATCCATAACGTGTTCCACAAGTCCTTATTGAAGGTTTTTCGAGCCAGTGGTTCCTATGGCTGCGCCTCCTGACCCTGTTTTGGTTGAGGGCAATCTGGAGTATGTGGTTGAGAAAATATTGGATTCTCGTTTTTCTAGACGGAAACTCCAGTATTTGGTTAAGTGGAGAGGTTGTGGTCAGGAGGACAATTCTTGGGTGTTTGCTTCGGACATCCATGCTAGGAGACTGATCCGTGCGTATCACAGAGCTCATCCTGACCGACCTGGTTGCACAAATGAGGGTTCGGTGACCCCTCCTCAAGGGGGGGGGTACTGTTATGCATGTTTTAGAAATGAATTCTGAGCAGAAGCTCCCTCTGGTGGTTACAAACAGTACTGAACCATTCAATGAGGATTGGCAATCAGGAATTACAGACTGGCTGGATATAAGGGAGGTTTCCCCCCATCATGGTTGCCGGTGATCAATTGTTCCTGTCTCAACGTTGTTTCCTGGTTCACTTTGAAGCTTGCTGAGTCTTGCCTCTTCTCCTGCTCTCAGATAAGATATTTTTTGTTTTTTTTTGTGCTTACCATTTGCATTTTTCTCTGCATTTCTGTGAGATTGGCCAGGTTCCCCTCCCCGGGGGGCTTGGGCCCCTCTCGGTTCCTCTGGAGCCACTGTTTGTTCATTTGCCTTTTCCAGTTTTTTCAGTGGCTGCGGCTGAGTTTTGTTACACCAGAGAACTAATTTAGGTGGTAGAGGTCGTGTGATCTCAGGTGTTTTTGCAATTAGTAGCGTTGGCTTTTTTTTTTTTTAGGGTTTTTTGGATTGCAGTAAGTATCCTTCCTATCCGTTTCTGTCTAGGCAGATTGGGCCCCAACATTTGCTCATACTATTTTCTGTCTGTGTCTGTATTTCCTCTTGTCTAACCGCCATTACATGTTTGGGGGCTTCCTATGTTCTTTGGGGATCTGCTCCGGGGCAGATAGCTTTCCTCTTTCTATCTTTAGGTGTAGTTATCCTCTCAGGCTGTGACGAGGCGTCTAGGACCAACGTAGGAACGCTCCATGGCTGCCTTTAGTTGTGGTGGTTAGTCAAGGTACTGCAATCCAGTAGATTCCAACCTCTCTGGTGTATTGCCGTTTTTGCCTGCTCTCCTCAGCTACCAAAGCATAACAAGCCTCCCTTTACACCAGTATGAGCCCCGCCACAGCCTCCCTATACACCAGTATGAGCCCCACCACAGCCTCCCTATACACCAGTATGAGCCCCTACAGCCTCCATATACACCGTACGAGTCTACACACAGCCCCTATATACAGTATAAGCCTACATAGACTACTATATTCAGTATGAGTCACCCACTCAGCCCTCGCTATACAGTATGAGCCCACACACATATTAAAAAAAAAAAGATAAAAACACATACTTGCCTCCCTCCAGTTCCCCCCTTGCTTTGCCCTGGTCTGCATTAACCCTCTGCATTGCAAACATAATGTAGTGATCTCATCGCATCTGCTGTTAGTCGCACACGCTGATTGGTGTATAAAACTGTCTCTGTGCTCCACCATTGTGTTCACCACCTGATGTATTCCCCTACGTCAGGGGTGGGGAACCTCAGGTCCCTGAGCCAATTACGGCCCTCGATGACCTTTTATCTGGCCCCCGGGCAGATTCTCAGGGACCGCTTTCTTTGGCAGGGAGATGTATTTTGATTGCCACCAGCTTATTAATTTCTTCTTGCTCTGTTAGCACACACACACGCAGTTTTCACTACTGAACACTGAAGGGCATGCAATGAAAGATTACGTCCTGACACCAGTGCCAGAGTCAGGATGTACTTTGTGGGCGGAATTTGTACGGCCCTCGAAGGATGGTATAAATATCCAAATGGCCCTTGGCAGAAAAAAGATTCCCTACCCCTGACCTACATCTTCACATCCTGAGGTTGTACAGGTGCTTCTCACAAAATAAGAATATCATCAAAAAGTTAATTTATTTCAGTTCTTCAATACAAAAAGTAAAGCTCATATATTATACAGTCATGGCCAAAAGTTTTGAGAATGACACAAATATTATATTTTCACATGATCTGCTGCCCTCTGGTTTTTATGTGTGTTTGACAGATGTTTTTATCACAGACAGAAATATAATAATTGCAAACATATGAGTAACAAAAGCTTATATTGACAGTTAGAATGAGTTAATGCAGCAAGTCAATATTTGCAGTGTTGACCCTTCTTCTTCAGGACCTCTGCAATTCTCCCTGGAATGCTCTCAATCAACTTCTGGACCAAATCCTGACTGATAGCAGTCCATTCTTGCACAATCAATGCTTTCATTTTGTCAGAATTTTTAGGTTTTTGTTTGTTCACCCGTCTCTTGATGATTGACCACAAGTTCTCAATGGGATTAAGATCTGGGGAGTTTCCAGGCCATGGATCCAAAATCTCTAGTTTTGTTCCCTGAGCCATTTAGTTATCACCTTTGCTTTATGGCAAGGTGCTCCATCATGCTGTGAAAGTCATTGTTGATCGCCAAACTGCTCTTGGAGGGTTGGGAGAAGTTGCTCTTGGAGGACATTCTGGTACCATTCTTTATTCATGGCTGTGTTTTTAGGCAAGACTGTGAGAGAGCCGATTCCCTTGGCTGAGAAGCAACCCCACACATGAATGGTTTCAGGATGCTTAACAGTTGGCATGAGACAAGACTGGTGGTAGCGCTCACCTTGTCTTCTCCGAATGAGGCGTTTTCCTGATGCCCCAAACAATCGAAAAGGGGATTCATCAGAGAAAATAACTTTACCCCAGTCATCAGCAGTCCACAGCCTGTACCTTTTGCAGAATATCAGTCTGTCCATGATGTTTTTTCTGGAGAGAAGTGGCTTCTTTGCTGCCCTCCTTGAGACCAGGCCTTGCTCCAAGAGTCTCCGCCTCACAGTGCGTGCAGATGCACTCACACCTGCCTGCTGCCATTCCTGAGCAAGCTCTGCACTGCTGGTAGCCCGATCCCGCAGCTGAAACACTTTTAAGAGACGGTCCTGGCGCTTGCTGGTCTTTCTTGGGCCCCCTGGAGCCTTTTTGGCAACAATGGAACCTCTCTCCTTGAAGTTCTTGATGATGCAATAGATTGTTGACTGCGATACTCTTCCCTGTTAGGCCATTTTTGTGCATTGCAATGATGACTGCACGTGTTTCTTTAGAGATAACCATGGCTAACAGAAGAGAAACAATGATGCCAAGCACCAGCCTCCTTTTAAAGTGTCCAGTGGTGTCATTCTTACTTAATCATGACAGATTGATCTCCAGCCATGTCCTCATTGTAACGGGTCAGGGAGGCGGAACCTCTGAGCTACTATACAAGGGGGCGGTCCTTGTAAGGGAGCGGGTGGAGACCAGGGTAGACGGGCAGGCAGTCACAGCAGGTAACCGGGGAAGACTCTGGATGAACGGGCAGGAGGTCACGGCAAGTGACCGGGGCAGTCTCTGGATGAGCGGGCAGGAGGTCACGGCAAGTGACCGGGGCAGTCTCTGGATGAGGTAGGTACGACCTGTGATGGCTGAGCCTCCCGGTAGGCTAGCAGGCAGATAGCAGATGAGCGCTCCCAGGTGAGCGGGCGAGAGTCTCTGGAATAGCAGGCGGTCACGGCACGTGACGGCAGAACCTCCAGGTAGGCTAGCAGGCAGGTAACAGATGAGCGCTCCCAGGTGAGCGGGCAGGCTGGTCCATAGACAGACTGGCAGGTGTTGATAGGCAGACTGTCGAACCACAGGCTAACAAGCAGTAAAGCGGAATATCAGGCAGGAACAGACAGCAAACTGTCAGGAATCTGGCAGGTAACTGGCAATGGACCCTGAGGACTGAAGCAGAGTAGTGAACAGTGCAACAACATTGCTCGGCACCTCCATTTTGGAGGAAGTGCCTTATATAGGTGAAGTCCTCCGGCCATTGGCCGGGGACTCCTTAGGACGGTGCGCGTGGCCCCTTTAAGAGGGGGGGTAGCGCGCGCGCCCTAAGCACAGTGGCCGGGAAGGAGCGCGCGCTACCAGCAGAGCGGGAGGAGGACGCCGGGCTCGGAGCAGAGGGGTGAGGGGAACAGCGTCCCTGCCTGGCAGAGGGCAGGGACGCCGGCGCTACAGTACCCTCCCTTTAGGCCCCCCCTTTTTTAGGCCAGAGAGAAATTTAGCTAGGATGAGAGCGGCATGGATGTTCTCCCGAGGCTCCCACGTTCTCTCCTCAGGACCAAACCCCTTCCAATCCACCAAAAAATAGGTCTTCCCTCTTACCCTTTTTGTGGCCAGAATATTCTCTACCTCAAATTCGTTTTCAGCTGAAACCGGAGCAGGAGGCGTACCTGTGGACTTGGAAAAAGAGTTAAGTACCACCGGTTTGAGGAGAGATACATGGAAGGAGTTAGGGATCCGCAAGTTGGCCGGGAGTTTCAATTTATAGGCCACCGGATTGATCTGACTGATGACCTCCAGAGGACCGATGAACCGAGGCCCTAACTTATAGGAAGGAATCTTGAGCCGGACATACTTGGACGAGAGCCAGACCTTATCCCCAGGACGGAATTGAGGAGGATCCAGACGTTTTTTGTCAGCATGTCTTTTCATACGCTCGGATGACAGAAGAAGTGCGGACCGGGTACTCTCCCATATGGAGGAAAATTTGTTAACCAGAGATTCCTTAGCCGGATTGTCCACTGAGGTGGAGACGGGAAATGGGATCCGAGGATGCTGACCGAAGACTACAAAAAACGGGGATTTGGAGGAAGATTCGCTCTCGTGATTGTTGTAAGAAAATTCGGCCCATGGCAGGAGATCCACCCAGTCAGAATGGTGGGCATTAACGAAGTGCCGGAGGTAACTGGTCAGATTCTGATTGATCCGCTCCACTTGACCATTGGACTGCGGGTGGTAAGCGGAGGAGAAGTCCAGGGTGACGTCTAACAATTTACAATTGGCTCTCCAGAAACGTGAGGTGAACTGTACCCCTCGATCCGACACGATGTGACGGGGCAGGCCATGAAGACGGAAGATGTGGCGGATAAAGTCTTTAGCCAGCTCGTGTGCAGACGGGAGGCCTGGCAGGGGAATAAAGTGAGCCATCTTGGAAAAGCGGTCAGCGACCACCCAAATGACCGTACAACCAGCAGAGACGGGAGGTCAGTTATGAAGTCCATGGCTATATGCTGCCAGGGGGCAGCGGGTACAGGAAGCGAAGAAGGCGGCCGGCAGGCAGGTGTCTCGGAACTTTGTTGCGCCACAGGAGGCACAGGCAGCCACAAAATCTATTACGTCCTTGTGCAGGGTAGGCCACCAATAATGTCGGGAAATAAGCTGGAGGGTCTTTCTCTGACCGGCGTGGCCAGCCAGTTTAGACGAATGACCCCAGTGTAGGATCTTCTCCCGATCGGGTACCGATACGAACGTCTTACTGGGAGGGAGTCGGTTTAGACTCACGGGAGCCACCTGCATGACTCTGGCGGGATCGATGATATGTTTAGGTTCCTCCTCGAGATCCGACACCAGGAAGGATCGAGGCAAGGCGTCCGCCTTGATGTTCTTGTCAGCCGGGCGAAAATGTAGAATAAAATCAAAGCGAGCAAAAAACAAGGACCACCGGGCTTGGCGCGGGTTAAGTCTCTGGGCATGCTGGAGGTAAGCCAAGTTTTTGTGGTCAGTGTAAATAATTACCGGATGAAGAGCCCCCTCGAGTAGGTAACGCCACTCCTCCAATGCCAGCTTGATGGCCAATAACTCTCGGTCTCCTATGGAATAATTGCGCTCAGAAGAGGAGAAGAGTTTGGAGAAGAAGCCGCAAGTTACCATCCTCCCGGACGATGATTTTTGAGTAAGCACCGCTCCGGCTCCAGAGGAGGAAGCGTCAACCTCCAGGAAGAACTGCTTGTTGCCGTCCGGGCGATGCAGCACTGGGCGGAAGAGAAAGCCTGTTTTAAGGAAAGAAAGGCCTCCTCTGCTTCGGGCGTCCACTCTTTGGGGTTAGTGCCCTTACGGGTGAGCGCGGAAATTGGGGCAGTCCGGGAAGAGAAGTGCGGTATGAAGAGGCGGTAATAGTTAGCGAAGCCCAGGAACCGCTGAATGGCCTTCAATCCCTCCGGTCGGGGCCATTTCTCAATGGCAGACAATTTCTCTGGATCCATTCGTAGGCCGGTCTGAGAAATAATGTAGCCCAAAAACGGAAGCGAGGTCTGCTCAAAGAGGCACTTCTCATATTTAGCGAAGAGGTGATTCTGTCTGAGCCTGAGCAGAACCTGACGAACGTCCCTCCGGTGAGTCTGGAGATCCGGAGAGAAGACCAAGATGTCGTCCAGGTACACCACTACGCAGGAGTAGAGAAGATCCCGGAAGATGTCATTGACCAACTCTTGAAAGACGGCGGGAGCATTACAGAGACCAAAGGGCATCACTAGATATTCGTAGTGGCCGTCCCGGGTATTGAAGGCAGTCTTCCATTCATCCCCTTGACGGATACGGACCAGGTTGTACGCCCCACGGAGGTCCAGTTTGGTGAAGATTCTAGCCCCCCGCAGACGATCGAATAATTCTGGAATGAGCGGAAGGGGATACTTATTCTTCACTGTGATCTGGTTAAGGCCTCTATAGTCTATACAGGGACGGAGAGAGCCGTCCTTCTTCTTTATGAAAAAGAAGCCTGCTCCCGCCGGGGAGGTAGATTTCCGGATGAATCCCCTGGCCAAATTCTCCTCGATATATTCGGACATCGCCGGGTCTCAGCAGCGGACAATGGGTAAATACGCCCACGGGGAGGCGTAGTACCGGGTAACAAGTCGATAGGACAGTCGTATGGTCTGTGAGGAGGTAATGTCTCTGCCTCCTTTTTATTAAATACATCAGCAAATGACCAATAGGGAATCGGAAGTCCAGGTAGATTAGTTGGGGTAGGAGAAGGACGGACGGGATGAACAGGAACCAAACACGTCTTATGACAATCCTGTCCCCAGCGAAAGACCTCTCCGTCTGCCAGTCGAGCACGGGTGCATGTCTCTGGAGCCAAGGTAGACCTAGTAAGAGGGCGTGAGAGAGTCCAGGCAGAACATGAAAAGAGATGCTCTCAGAATGCAGCATTCCCACCTGCAGAGTTAGGGATTCGGTGATGAATTGGATGGGGCGTGGTAAGAGACCCCCCATCCACAGCAGCGACTGATAATGGTACAGCCAGAGGTTTGGTGGGAATGCGGTATTTTTCTACCAGGGACTGTGAAATAAGATTCCCGGCTGCTCCCGAGTCAAGTTGGGCTAGTTCGAAATAACGGCTCTCCCCGCAGAGAATTGAGACTGACAGCAACAGAGATGGAGAGGATTTATCTTTGTCTAGGTCGACCTCTCTGAGCGAACCTAGACACAGGCGTTTCCCGACCTCTCCGGACAAGTACGGATCCGGTGCTCCTTACTGCCACAGTAGAAGCAACTCCCCTCGGCACGGCGTAAGTCCTGACGGGTTTTGACCATCTTGGTCTGGTCGACCTGCATAGGCTCAGGAGAGTGTAATTGGGGAGAAACGGAGGGAGTGACGGGTTTCTGAAACGTAGGAGCTAGACGTGGAAACCTCCTCTCACGGGTAACCTCTTTAGCCCGCTCCTGGAACCGTAGGTCAATCCGGGTGGCAAGAGTTATTAGGTCATCGAGAGTGGTAGGAATGTCCCGACCGGCGAGTTCATCTTTAATACGACCGGACAGACCCTCCCAGAAGACGGATACCAGAGCGTCGTTATCCCAGGCCAGCTCCGAGGCAAGGGTACGGAACCGTATGGCATATTGGCCCACGGTGAGACTTCCCTGACGGAGGCGTAGCAGAGATGATGCGGATGAGATCTTCCGTCCGGGTTCGTCGAAGACTTTCCGGAAAGCCGCGAGAAAGGCAGACAGGTCGGACACCAGGGGGTCTCCTCTCTCCCAAAGAGGATTTAGCCAGGCCAGGCCTCCCCGGTGAGATGGGACATGATGAAGGCAATTTTGGCCCGGTCAGAGTTAAACTGGTGGGAGAGGAGTTCAAAGTGCAGGGTGCACTGATTAATGAAGCCCCGAGCCTGAGCGGGGTCGCCTCCGAAGCGAGGAGGTGCAGAAAGCCGGGGTCCGGAACAGGAAACCATGGAATTGGGGAGCTGCCGGATTGCGAGTCATGGCACCAGCGGTGGTTGTTGGTGGAGCAGTCAGAGTGTCCAGGCGAGAAT
Source organism: Oophaga sylvatica (assembly GCA_033576555.1). Lineage (NCBI taxonomy): Eukaryota > Metazoa > Chordata > Amphibia > Anura > Dendrobatidae > Oophaga > Oophaga sylvatica. Next base: position 585,585,497 of record JARQOD010000002.1, read on the forward strand.
TGACATTCCGCAGGTGACCCAGGATGGACTCCTGTTGGGACCTCTGACGGGACAGTTCATGACACAGGTCCGAGATCGAGGGAGTTTGGGTGCCACCGGGTTCCATGGCCCCGAGCAAACTGTAACGGGTCAGGGAGGCGGAACCTCTGAGCTACTATACAAGGGGGCGGTCCTTGTAAGGGAGCGGGTGGAGACCAGGGTAGACGGGCAGGCAGTCACAGCAGGTAACCGGGGAAGACTCTGGATGAACGGGCAGGAGGTCATGGCAAGTGACCGGGGCAGTCTCTGGATGAGCGGGCAGGAGGTCACGGCAAGTGACCGGGGCAGTCTCTGGATGAGGTAGGTACGACCTGTGATGGCTAGAGGCAGATAGCAGATGAGCGCTCCCAGGTGAGCGGGCGAGAGTCTCTGGAATAGCAGGCGGTCACGGCACGTGACGGCAGAACCTCCAGGTAGGCTAGCAGGCAGGTAACAGATGAGCGCTCCCAGGTGAGCGGGCAGGCTGGTCCATAGACAGACTGGCAGGTGATGATAGGCAGACTGTCGAACCACAGGCTAACAAGCAGTAAAGCGGAATATCAGGCAGGAACAGACAGCAAACTGGCAGGAATCTGGCAGGTAACTGGCAATGGACCCTGAGGACTGAAGCAGAGTAGTGAACAGTGCAACAACATTGCTCGGGCACCTCCATTTTGGAGGAAGTGCCTTATATAGGTGAAGTCCTCCGGCCATTGGCCGGGGACTCCTTAGGACGGTGCGCGTGGCCCCTTTAAGAGGGGGGGTAGCGCGCGCGCGCCTAAGCACAGTGGCCGGGAAGGAGCGCGCTACCAGCAGAGCGGGAGGAGGACGCCGGGCTCGGAGCAGAGGGGTGAGGGGAACAGCGTCCCTGCCTGGCAGAGGGCAGGGACGCCGGCGCTACACTCATCAACACCCACACCTTTGTTAATGGAGCAATCACTGAAAAGAGGTTAGCTGGTCCTTTTGAGGCAGGGCTGCAATGATGTTGAAATGTGTTTTGGGGGATTAAGTTCATTTTCTAGCCAAATATTGACTTTGCAAGTAATTGCTGTTAAGCTGATCACTCTTTATAACATTCTGGAGTATACCCAAATTGCCATTAGAAAAAGTGAAGCAGTAGACTTTGTAAAAATTAATATTTGTGTCATTCTCAAAACTTTTGTCCATGACTGTATAGCGTCATTACAAACAAAATGATCTATTTCAACTGTTTATTTCTGTTAATATTGATGATTATGGCTTACAGCCAATGAAAACCCAAAAGTCATTATCTCAGTAAATTAGAATAATTAACAAAAAAACATCTGCAAAGGCTTCCTAAGTGTTTAAAAAGGTCCCTTAGTCTGTTTCAGTAGGCTCCACAATCATGGGGAAGACTGCTGACTTGACAGATGTCCAGAAGGCAGTCATTGACGCACTCCACAAGGAGGGTAAGCCACAAAAGGTCATTGCTAAAGAAGCTGGTTGTTCAGAGTGGAAGGAAAAAGTGCGATAGAATAAGGTGCACAAGCAACCAGGATAACTGCAGCCTTGAAGGGATTTTTAAGAAAAGGCTATGAAAAAATTTGGGGGAGTTTCACAAGGTGTGGACTTCTGCTGGAGTCATTGCTTCAAGAGCCACCACACACAGACATATCCAGGACATGGGGTACAAGTGTCGCATTCCTTGTGTAAAGCACTCATGACCAATAGACAACGCCAGAAGCATCTTACCTGGGCCAAGGAGAAAAAGAACTGGACTGTTGCTCAGTGGCCCCAGGTTGTTTTTTTCAGATGAAAGTAAACTTTGCATTTCATTTGGAAATGTAGGTCCCAGAGTCTGGAGGAAGAGTGGAGAGGCCACAATCCAAGCTGCTGGAGGTCTAGTGTGATGGTTCCACAATCAGTGATGGTTTGGGGAGCCAAGTCATCTGCTGGTGTAGGTCCACTGTGTTTTATTAAGACCAAAGTCAGTACTGCCGTCTACCAGGAAATGTTAGAGCACTTCATGCTTCCCTCTGCCGACAAGCTTTTTGGAGATGGAAATTTAATTCTCCAGCAGGACTTTGCACCTGTCCACACTGCCAAAAGCACCAACACCTCGTTTACAAACAACAGTATCACTGTGCTTGATTGGCCAGCAAACTCGCCTGACCTTAACCTGATGGAGAATCTATGGGGTATTGTCAAGAGGAAGATGAGAGACACCAGACCAACAATGCTGATGAGCTGAAGGCTGCTATCAAAGCAACCTGGGCTTCCATAACACCTCAGCAGAGCCACAGACTGATTGCCTCCATTCCACGCCGCATTGATGCAGTAATTGATGCAAAAGGAGCCCCGACCAAGCACTGAGTGCATTTACTGAACATACATTTCAGTAGGTCAACATTTCAGATTTTAAATTATTTTTTCAAGCTGGTGTTATAAAATATTCTAATTTACTGAGATAATGACTTTTGAGTTTTCATTGGCTGTAAGCCATAATCATCAACATTAACAGACATAAACACGTGAAATACATCACTCTGTAATGACTCTATATTAGGAGTTTCACTTTTTGTATTGATGAACTGAAATAAATTATCTTTTTGATGATATTCTAATTTTGTGAGAAGCACCTGTATATTGCCGTGAAATTGGGACGCGGACAGGGGAGGGCTGCTGCATGGTGCAGCCCGTGGGTCACTACCTTCAGCCCTTGGTCTGTCTCAGTGCGAGCACCGGAGTGGAACAGCCAGACTGTCTATGTGGCCCGCTGGCTGCAGTTTGCCAAGGTCTACTCTTATGGGATCTGTTCTGCTTTTTGTGTCCTTTTCAGTAGCCATGTTTATTGTCCAGCGCAGTATTGGCCATGTGAACCTACTATTAAAGAACTAGAGAACGCTTTAACTTTATCTTCCCCTTTTTAGGGCCAATGCACATGACTATATATCGATTATATCTTATTTGTATTACAACCACACGTTTAATGACTCAAACTGACTTCATCATAGAAATCTTTAGTACTGTGATTGGGTAGGAGACTTGCAGTTAGTCCGGGAGCTGCAGATGGGATATGAACAGAAAATTTGGGCAACTCTATTGTCTTGTGAATTTCGCCTTTACTCTTGGTGTCATTTGCAAATCCTAATCTTCATACATTGTGATGGATGTGAGGAGGATGGTGGATGATTGTGATGTGGATGGCGCAGTGTGATGTGGATTATTATTTAAAGGGACTCTTGTCAGCAGAGAATGACTGTGACAACCAAGTACAGGCGCTCTGTGCTTTACGGTGTGGCCAAACATTTCATTGCACCTTCCCACCTACTTGTTTTCCATCGGTCTCCACCCTTATCTGCTCTATGAACCCAGAGCTGTCAATCAAAAAAAGAGGATGGCATGGAGAGAGAGAAAACAAGCAGGTGGGAAGGTGTATATTAATGATTGGCCACACCTTTGTGCATCGAGCAGCGGTATTTGGCTTCAACAGTCTTTCAGTGGTGACTGTCCCTTTAAAAAAAAAAAATAAATCCATTCACTTATAGGAAATGTTTTTTCCTTCCTTGAATTGATGTAAACTTAATTTTCTGATCTGTTTTGAGCACTGCACATGCCCAGAAAGTTAGATGTTCAGAGACAACGTAAATAAAAATGGATCCTTTAAAAAAAAAAAAAAAAAAAAAAATTTACGGATACAAATGCTCTGGTTTCTAATGAATCTGTCAAATTGATTGTTTCCATTTTGGTATCCATTTTTGTTCCTTTTTAGTTTTTATATTTAACTAGATCCATTGCAGACGGCTCCTAAACAGACAGATGTGTGAACATAGCCTTAGGAGCAGCCAAATCTGCAATGTATCCCACAATGTATATACCGGTATATGGAAAGAGATGGCGCAGATAAGCTCCCACTGTATAAAATGTACACTACTTGGTAATTTCATTTTTTTTCTGTAATCAATCATGTAATAGCATAATTTATCAGATTCCAGGTCACTAAAAAAGTGAAAATTGCACATCTTAAAAAATAAATAATAAAGATTATTAAAAAAAATAAGATTTCTTGACTGGTAACAGGTCCCTTTTTGGCATAACCCAGGCTATTGGGTCCTACATATTCATCAGATACTGCGTTCACACCGAAGTAATATGTGACCATTTCCCGGTGTTTATAGCTATCAGATCTGGTTGGTTTCTTATACCTTTTTGTGGCTCTAGCCTTTCTCTTGCCTGTGATTTTGCTGTCCTGCTCTTGTGTTTTTCCTGTTTCTTTCCCATGAGACAGAAGTGGAAGTCCCAGCAAATATGTTCCCCAGACAAAGGCATTTTAATGAATTCTTCATATTTCGGGAATCTTAAAATAGTTATTGAGGCACGTTTGATGTTCATTGGCTGCGGGCCCCACATCTGATGCTCCACATGCCTATTGGAATGGTTCACCGTGTTTAAAGCCACTTTGGAGAATAAATGTCCAAACGCTGAAAACCCCGGTATTACATTTCAAGTCTATTTGTATTTTTTTTCCCTTCACTCCCAATGTAGTGATGATAGGAGATAATGTAATGTGAGAGATGGGCACAGGCATGATGTACTCAGCAACTGATCCAGCTAAACCTCTCTGGGCACATTTAGACTTGCCTTGTCCTTGAAAGTTTAAGCCGGGCATAGTCCATAGTCATAGTTCCTACTTAGTTAATGTCTTCCTTCAACCTTAATAATAACTATAAGTCCATCTAGTTCACCCCATATCCTATCCTAACCTGCCCTAACATGGTTGCAAGAATAATTTTTTAACCTTTTTATTGACAGCTTTATTTTTTTACTTTTGACATAAATTAACCTGAATTATAAAATAATAACATTCCTGCATATATTCTGAGAGTAGATACCTGGCATGTTGTGAAATTGCCACACAGGAGTTTACATTCATCGGTGCCTTCATGCATATTAAGAAAAAAATGGGGATTTCTCTGAAACAAGACATCGGATCAAACATAGACTATTATTTCCTTCAACTTCCCATGACCTGCAGGCCCATATTGAACTTCCCGTGACCTGCAGGCCCATATTGATGGCTTAGGAGAGTTGGTCCTACTGACAGGTTCTCTTTAACCCCTTAACGACCGCCGATACGCCTTTTAACGGAGGTCATTAAGGGTACTTAAACCACAGCACCGTTAATTAACGGCGCTGTGGAAAAAGTGAATAGTTCCCCCCCAGAGGCGCATTTTCTCCGGGGTCTCGGCTACCGGGGGTAGCCGAGACCCCAGAGAACATGAATCGGGTCGGTTTTTACCTACCCCGATGTTGCGATCGCCGTTATTAACCCTATAACGGCGATCGCAACAACAAAAAAAAAAAATGGTGTGCCATTTAATTTCTCTCTCCTCTGATGTGATCGGACATCAGAGGAGAGAGAAAAAGGGCCCTCGATCCCCCCCCTTGTGGCCTCCGATCCCTGCATGTGGCCCTCCGGTGTCCCCCGGTGGGCGCCGCCATCTTTGGGGCCTAGAAATGGCATGCGCCCGCCGCGATGTGCTGGGGGGACTTGGGCAATTTTCTCTGGGGTCTCGGCTGCCGAGGGTAGCCGAGACCCCAGAGAACATGATCCGGGTTGGTATTTACCGACCCCGGTGTCGCAATCGCCGTTATACTGAGTATAACGGCGACCGCAAAAAAAAAAAAAAGATTTCTCTCCCCTCTGATGTGATCGCACATCAGAGGGGAGAGAATTAGGGTCCCCAGTACCCCCGAAACCCCCCCATACATCCCGGTGACCTCCGGCAGGTCCCCCTGTGCTGCGATCCTCCCGAGTCTTCTTCCTGTAAAAAAAAAAATAAAAAAATGGCGGGCGCATGCGTAATGCGCCCGCCGAATCTGCCTAGAGGCAGATTAAAAAAATGTTGCATTCATTCTAAAAGTACATTTTGATCACTGTGATAAAGTATCACAGTGATCAAAATAAAAAATACATACCCCCCCCCCCCCTTTATCACCCCCTTAGTTAGGGACATATAATAAAATATAGAAATTATATTTATTTCATTTTCATTTTAGGTGTTAGGGTTATAATTAGGGTTAGGGTTAGGCTGGGTTCATACTGCGTTATGGAAGTCCGTTAGACGGACTGCGTTACACCGCAGTATAACGCGGTGTAACAGTCCATTAACGCTGTCATTTACCCCCATTTGAGGGCACATCGCGACGCATGCCGTAAAGCGGCATGTGTTCGCAACGTGCCATGATTCAGTGATGGAGCCTCGGACGCGGCCTGCAACATCTGGACTCCGTCACCGCTAGCGCAGATGAATCCTCTGCTGATTCCTCTGCGCTAGCGGGTATAGTATAACGCAATCGCGTTATGCTATACCGTTACCAGCCCGTCAACGCTATGTGTTGAACGGGCTGGTAAAACACAAAATGAACCTAGCCTTAGGGTTATAATTAGGGTTAGGGTTACAATTAGGGTTAGGGTTACAATTAGGGTTAGGGTTAAATTAGGGTTAGGGTTACAATTAGGGTTGGGGTTCAATTAGGGTTGGGATTAGGGTTGGGGTTAGGGTTGGGGTTAGGGTTAGGGTTGGGATTAGGGTTAGGGGTGTGTTGGGGTTAGGGTTGGAGCTAGAATTGAGGGGTTTCCACTATTTAGGCACATCATGGGGTCTCCAAACACGACGTGGCGTTCAAAAAGTCAAATGGCACTCCCTCCCTTCCGAGCCCTGCCGTGCGCCCAAACAGTGGTTTACCCCAACATATGGGGTATCAGGGTACACAGGACAAATTGCACACCAATTTTGGGGATCTAATTTCTCCTGTTACCATATGAAAATAAAAAATAGCTGGCTAAAAAATCATTTTTGAGGAAAAAAATTATTTTTTATTTTCACGGCTCTGCGTTTATAAATTTCTGTGAAGCACTTTGGGGTTCAAAGTGCTCACCACACATCTAGATAAGTTCCTTAGGGGGTCTAGTTTCCAAAATGGGGTCACTTGTGGGGGTTTTCCACTGTTTAGGCACATCTGGGGTACTGCAAACGGAACATGACCCCCATCAACGTCTGCATTCCAAAACGTTATTACTTCCTTTCCAAGCCCTGCCGTGCGCCCAAACAGTTTCCCCCCACATATTTGGTATCAGCGTACTCAGGACAAATTGGACAACAACTTTTGGGGTCCAATTTCTTGTGAAATAAAAAATTTGGACTAAAAAATCATTTTTGGGAAGTTTTTTTTTTTTTCACACCAGGCATTATAAACTTTTGTGAAACACTTGAGGGTTCAAAGTGCTCACCACAATCTAGATAAGTTACTTGGGGGTCTAGTTTCCAAAATGGGGTCACTTGTGGGGGTTTTCCACTGTTTAGGCATATTTGAGGCACTGCAAACGGAACATGACCCCCATCAACGTCTGCATTCCAAAACTTACTTCCTTTCAAAGCCCTACCGTGCGCCCAAACAGTTTCCCCCCCCCCCACACATATTTGGTATCACCCACTCAGGACAAATTGGACAACAACTTTTAGGGTCAAATTTCCTTGTGAAAAATCAAAAATTTGGGACTAAAAAAATTATTTTTGTGGAAAATAGTTTTTTTTTTCACACCAAGGCATTATAAACTTTTGTGAAACACTTGGGGGTTCAAAGTGCTCACAACAGATCTAGATAAGTTCCATAGGGGTCTAGTTTCCAAAATGGTGTTACTTGTTGTGGGTTTCCACTGTTTAGGCGCATCAGGGGCTCTCCAATCGCGACATGGTGTCCAATCTCAATTCCAGCCAATTTTGGTTTGAAAAAGTCAAACGGCGCTGCTTCCCTTCCAAGCCCTGCCGTGCGCCCAAACAGTGGTCCCCCCCCCACATATGGGGTATCAGCGTACTCAGGACAAATTGGACAACAACTTTTGTGGTCTAATTTCTCCTGTTACCCCTTGGGAAAATAAAAAATTGGGGACTAAACGATCAGGTTTGTGGCAAAAATATGATTTTTTATTTTCACGCCCGGGCGTTATAAACTTCTGTGAAGCACTTGGGGGTTCAAAGTGCTCACCACACATCTAGATAAGTTCCTTTAAGGGGTCTTGTTTCCAAAATTGGGTCACTTGTTGGGGTTTCAACTGTTTAGGCACATCAGGGGCTCTTTAAACGCGACATGGCATCCAGCCAATTCTGCGTTGAAAAAGTCAAACGGGAACCTTCCCTTGCGACCTCTGCCGTGCGGCCAAAAAGTGGTTTACCCCCACATATGGGGTATCGGCGTATTCAGGAGAAATTGCACAACAAATTTTGTGGTTCATTTTTTCTTTTAACACTTGTGAAAATAAAAAAAATTGGTTCCGAAGTAAAGCTTTTGCAATAAAAGTTAAATGTCAATTTTTGCCTTCCACATTGTGAAGCACCTGAAGGGTTAATAAACTTCTTGAATGTGGTTTTGAGCACCTTGAGGGGTGCAGTTTTTAGAATGGTGTCACTTTTGGGTATTTTCTATCATATAGACCCCTCAAAGTGACTTCAAATGTGATGTGGTCCCTAAAAAAAAAAAAAATGGTATTGTAAAAATGAGAAATCGCTGGCAACTTTTAACCCTTATAACTTCGTAACAAAAGAAAACTTTGTTCCCAAAATTGTGCTGATGTAAAGTAGACATGTGGGAAATGTTATTTATTAAGAAATTTGTGTGACATATCTCTCTGATTTAAGGGCATAAAAATTTCAAGTTTGAAAATTGCGAAATTTTCTAAATTTTCGCCATATTTCCGTTTTTTTTTCATAAATAAAAGCAAGTCATATAAAAATTTTTTTACCACTAACGTGAAGTACAATATGTCACAAAAAAACAATCTCAGAATCAGCTGGATTCGTTAAAGCGTTCCAGGGTTATAACCTCATAAAGTGACAGTGGTCAGAATTGTAAAAATTGGCCCGGTCATTAAGCTGCAAAATGGCTCTGTCACTAAGGGGTTAAAAAGTTTTGTTTGTTTGCAGCTGAGTGTGATTCAAGCAGAACCTGAGATGTGTAACGCATACAAAAAGCTTGGTCGCATGTCAGCCTATACCTACATTTGTAGGCCCCGTTTGTCACATACAACTACGGTATACCCAAAATCTAAATTATTCAGATGTTGGTGAACATTTGAATTGTGGGAAACAATGTCCTGATTAGTTGCAAGGGATGCTTAGATGTGCAACTGCTATAGACCCTCACAACTGAATGAGATGACAGCCTGAAGGTACACTAATCTTTTTGATTTGGTAAAGTGAAATCGTGAAGACAAGTTCCTATATTACCCCCTGAAGGTCCTGGAAACTGTGCAGAGGGGGAATAATAGGTGGCTCAGTGGTTATCACAGTTGCTTTGCAGCGCTGGAGTCCTGGGTTCACATCCCACCAAGGACAACATCTGCAAGGAGTCTGTATGTTCTCCCCGCGTTTGTGTGTGTTTCCTCTAGGTTCTCCGGTTTCCTCCCACACTTCAAAGACATACTGATAAGGGATTTAGATTGTGAGCACCAACGGGGACAGTGATGATGATGTCTGTGGAATTAATGGCGCTGTATAAGTGAGTAAAATAATGAACAAAAAAATTCTCCTCTAATATCTTTCAGCTTTCGGCCATTCATACAATGAAAGTGGACCAGAAGCTTAATTTATTTTTTTTTTTTTTGTAAATCTAATTCTGTTTCCCGACTTTAAGTCTCTATGAGCGTCTGTGGACGCATAGTGGGCTTGGGGTTTCTAAAAAATCCCATTCATTATGCTGTAACATCTGGCCGTTGTGGGTTTGAAGCTGCATAAATACGCAGCATCAAACCCGCAGCAGTTCCACATACCCTTAAGGCTCTCTGCCCTCAATATTGTATAGGGATCAAAGCTTGAAATAAACAAGTCATTTTCTAATTATATACTTTGAGTTTCATCAGGTTACATGTATTTATTAAACACAAAAATAGTGTCAGTGTTTTTTTTTTTTTTTTTTAATATCTTTATTTTTGGAGAAAAGAAAAATTACAAATCCTGAAATTTTAGCACCTGCCACTGTGACTTTTTTAAACTGGTACTTCCGTTCTTTTCGGGGACTAAGAGGCTCCAGACTACCAGAGGCAGGCTTACAATAACATGTCGCCTCTTTGTCAACACTTTACGTGATTAAATACAGTTTTCTAGGTTATTCATTGCAATATATCAGTAAAATTCAGACTCTCAGTACGGGATCCTACTTTTTTTTTTTTAATTTATTTAGTTTTTTTCGCACACGTAGACTGGTAGCAGAATTTCATTCATGATCTCTTCTGAATCTGGCCGTATAGTTGTGGGGAAAGGATAAATCTGATTAATTAAAAAAAAAAAATTGTTCATTTCTTCCTTTTTATAGTACATGCATTTGTTGCATACATTCCTGCAGTCTATACAAAAATCATGTCCATTACAGAGCCAAGCTGTGATATAGATCTATATATTTTTAAATGCTTCATTTTCAGACTTTTCTCACTCGTGAGAGTGATCAGAGTGATGTCCATTTTTCATGGACCTTTTTAAGATGGGAGAAAGTTGAGAAACTTTTTTTTTTTTTTTTTTCTGTCTCCACTGAGAATAACTGATCACACTGTGACTCAGACACACTGACCACTGACAGTGGAAAAAAAAATCCACTAATGAAACCCTGAGCTGTTTCCTTGTATAAGAAAATCACTGACGTCCGAGCCCTTATTGATGAATCATGGTGATTGGGAGAATCGGTATTTGTATCCGTGTTTTCTTGTTAGGGCAGCTGATAACATGAGTTTCTTAAAGAGAACGCCTGATAATGTGAATATTTATATTATGTGGACTCTGTACAGGGTTAAACACAATCCAGTTTTTGAATCACAAGATTTGTAAGGTTTTTTTTTTTTTCCTTCCAACCCCCTTTTACCCAAGGTCTTTACCGATGCATTATGGGATGTCATTATTTGGGTCCTGTTATGTAATTCTAGCCCAGGAGCATTTGGAGGCCCATTGGGGATATTCCTGCAGCCTCTGTCGTTATAGGGCCTCAACAAACCATATTAAATACTGACATAATGTTAATGTACTGGGATTTCCTATTCGGGGTGGATCCTTGGTTGCATTGAGTACAGAATGACGTATATAGAGTGTAGAAGTCACAAGCTGCGGTACATACATCGTATCGGTATAGAAAGCCTATAGAGAAGTGTATAATGTGCGGTCTGCCCTATATCACCGTATATAATGTTATTGAGCTGTGTAATGCGGAGAACAACCTCTGGATGGGGAAAATAATGTAATTGTGGTCTGACATTCCGGCTGACAAAAAAAAAATGTGCGACCAGTCGGTCAGCGCCACCAAAGCAAGCCGTAATTATTGCTGCTGAGATGGCTGGGGGTGCCTGCCGCGATCCATGAACATGAAGGCTTTACCCTACTAAAGGTCGTCAGTCCTTTATGGGATGTTTTTTAGAATCAGACTAGATGTTAACAAAGAGGATCACAAATGTAATGTGTCAGCCCAATGGAAGTGAATGGACCAGTTTTGCAACACCCGGTACTGCCATTGAGAAGCCGAGGTGTAGGTAGACGGAGCAATGCAAATGTGATGACTTAGCCTAATGGTAGGCCATGAATATTCTAGTCCCAGAAACCCCTTTAAAGAAAATCTGTTTCCAGGTTTTTGCTTCCCCATCTGAGAGCAGCATAATGTGGAGAGACCTTGGTTCTAGCGATGTGTCACTTACTAAGATGTTTTCTGCAGTTTTGCTTAAATCCATTCTCTCGCTGCAAATCTACACGTTCTTTGAATGCTGAGCTCTGCATAATCCCTCTCACACCACTGGCAGCTTTCTGCCTATGCACAGTATACACAGAAAGCTGCCAATCAGTAATGGGGGCGGGTTTACACAGAGACGGATGACTACATGGCACAAGACAACTAGTCCTCTAGTGATAATCTCCTGCTGATAAAACAATGCTGCTATTGAATCTACAACAAACAGCCCTGTAAGTGACACGTTAATGGAATCGGCGTCTCTGTCCCTTACATCATACTGCTCGCAGATTGCATGGTGAAAACTTGGTGACAGATAATATTTAAATGAACCACGACCTGTATCAAATGTGTGGTTTATTTTTCCATTATTTCAAGAAAAATTTATGTTCAGGTGACCCATACACAAATTGCTAAAAAATGGCTTTATTTACTGGGAGATTGCACTTAGACCCCCAGCTGTCAGTTACCTTCTAGTCTACAGATAAAAGATAACTTGCTGAT
>JARQOD010000002.1:585597839-585668865 GCA_033576555.1 Oophaga sylvatica
AAACAGGGGAAAACGTTCAGTAAAAAAGGGGCTACCCCCTACAGAGGGAAACTGTGGATGGCTCCCCTGCTGCCCTTTGGGACCATTGGATCGGGAAACAAGCCTTTGAGGGTTTTTTAAGGGGAAAAGATAAACAAAAAATTTTTCCTTTATGCTTATCTCTTCCCCCACTTTCCCTTTATTCTAGGGCCCCCATGGCTCGGGCCAAATCCAACCATTAACTGGGCCCCCAAAAGGTTTTTTACATTTTTCCAGAAAAACAGTTTGATCCAAATTTCCCAGCTTGCTTTTGTTCCCAAAAGGGAACCATGTCCCCCCCCTGAACTACCAGCTTATACCAGGACTAGTGGATTTATGGGGACAAGAAAACCTGCCAGCTTCCCCTCCCCGGGTTCCAAAGGGGGGTCCAATTAAATTTAAAATTGCCTGGAGCAAGATCCCTTTTTGGAAGATCTCCCCCTGGCGGGGCCCGAGCAAAGGTTTTAAAAGGGATTACATAAAGAAAATCTACCCAAAGGGGCTTCAACCCCCCTCTTCATCCGCAGGGGCACCCCTCTTTTTTGTAAAGAAGAAAGATGGGTCTCTGAACCAAAGCGTAGACTATGGGGGAAATCAAAAAGGGTTACTATTTGAAACCGTTAAACCATTGCCTTTTAAAACCCGATTATTGGAGAGAGTGGGGGCATGCCAAAATTTTCCTAAACTAAACTTCCCTTTGGGGGCCCATAACTTTCCCTATTTGACCGGGGGGGAATGGGAAAACTGCTTTTAGGTCACGCTATGGACACTTTAATATCTAGTTTTTGGGGCCCTTTTTGGTTTTGAGTTCCGCCCCCCGCCACTTTCCAAAACTTGGTGAATGACATCTTCGGGGGTCCCTAGATACATTCGTGGTAATTTTTTGGGTGAATTCTAATTTTTTTTTAACTTTCCACAGAGGAACATCATGGACATGTGAGAATGGTCTTGGAACGTCTAAGACAAAATCATCTTTACATCAAACTTGAAAAGTGTGAATTCCATAGGACCGAAATTCAATTTCTGGGGTATGTACTGTCTACTCAAGGAATTAGTATGGATGGAAGCAAAACCCAAGCCATCAAGGATTGGCCAAGTCCTAGAAATGTGAAGGAGGTACAGCGCTTCATCGGGTTTGCCAACTTCTATAGACGTTTCATTAGAAATTTCTCTGAGGTAGTGTCACCTATCACCCAACTTACCCGGAAAGAGTCTAGGTTCTCCTGGACTCCCCAAGCCCAGGAAGCATTTTCCCGTCTAAAAGATAAATTTACCACTGCACCTATCCTAGTACATCCCAACCCGAGCTTGCCTTCATAATAGAGGTGGATGCTTCAGACTGTGCCGTTGGAGCTATACTCTCTCAGAGAACAGGTGAGAAGAATGTCTTGCATCCCTGTGCCTTCTTTTCCCAGCAGTTGTCTTCGGCTGAGAGGAACTACGATGTGGGCAATAGAGAGTTGTTGGCCATTATTGCCGCCTTCAAAGAATGGAGACACCTTCTTCAGGGAGCTGCACAGCAAATAGTCGTCCTGACAGATCATCGTAACCTTGAGTTTATCAGGTCGGCTAAGTGCCTGACTCCTCGCCAGGCTCGCTGGAATCTTTTCTTAAACCAATTTAATTTTATCATTTCTTATAGACCAGGATCGCGCAATGGAAAGGCTGATGCACTCTCTAGGATTTACTCAGCAGAGACACGTCCAATTACTCCTCCCAAGACTATTCTTCCTGACTCTAGATTCCTAGGAGTAATTCATAATCAAGACCTACTTAAGGACATCAAGGAAGCATACCATGCGGATTCCTTTTTGGCACAACCCCCAAGGGACGTAAGTCTTGTCTTTAAGAATGGTGTGTGGATTCAGGACAACGCCTGTATATTCCTGAAACAGTCAGATTGAGAGTATTGCAACTCATTCACGATTCCAAGATAGCTGGGCATAGAGGAATTCTAAAGACACAGGAATTTCTCTCTCGTTTCTTTTGGTGGCCCACTTGCAGGAAGGATGTTTTAAACTATGTCACTTCATGTGAAGTCTGTGCAAGATGCAAAACACCTCGCTCCTCACCAACTGGTCTGTTACAGCCTCTTCCCACCCCGTCCCGCCCGTGGGGATCCATTTCTATGGACTTCATTGTGGAGTTACCAACCTCTCAAGGGAAGAACACCATTCTAGTGGTGGTTGACCGTCTAACAAAGGCAGCTCATTTTATCCCTTGTGTCGGCTTACCCACTGCAAAACAGACATCAGATTTGATGATTAAAGATGTGTTTCGCTTACATGGAGTACCGGATGAGGTTATTTCGGATCGAGGGGTGCAATTCACTTCTAGGTTTTGGCAAAATTTCTGTGCAGCATTGGACATTAAAGTAAACCTTTCTTCTGCTTTTCATCCCCAGACTAATGGACAGACCGAACGAACCAATCAAACCCTGGAGCAGTATCTCTGCTGCTTTATCTGCCACCTACAGGATGATTGGGTGGATCTACTTCCATTAGCTGAGTTCTCGTATAACAACTCTGAGTGCCTCCACTAAGCAGTCTCCTTTTTACTCTAATCTAGGTTATCATCCTAACATTCTACCACGATTTCCCATAGAAACGCCTTTACCAGCAGTGGCTGAAAGAATCACGTCTTTACAGAAGAATATGGATCTTCTAAAGGAGAATCTGGAATCGGCTCAGGAAAGGTACAAGAAAGCAGCAGATAAATTTTGTAAACCTGCACCAGCTTTCAAGGTAGGAGACTTGGTCTGGCTGTCAACCAGAAATCTTAAGTTAAGGATTCCATCGTCTAAGTTGGGACATAAGTACATTGGACCCTATAAAATCAGTAAAATTATAAGTGCCGTTGCTTGTCGTCTTCAACTGCCCAGAACTATGAGAATTCACCCTGTCTTTCATGTATCCCTACTAAAGGCTGCGACACCCAATACGTTTCCTGGATGTTCTTCTCCTTGCCCTGACCCAGTGCTAGTCGATGGTCAGGAAGAATTTGTGGTGGAAAGGATTTTAGATTCCAGGTTGTATAGAAATCAGTTACAATATCTGATTAAATGGCAGGGCTACCCAGTGGAGGACAACTCATGGGAACCAGTCAATAACGTTAATGCTCCTCGCTTGCTCCGTCAGTTTCATCAGAGGTACCCACACAAGCCTGGCCTGAGGTCATCCGGAGGTTGTCCCTAAGGGGGGAGTAATGTAAGGTTCTGTGTACATGTTCCTGAAACTGTTTGTTCGTCAGCCATTTTACTTTCTGTCTTGCTGCAGCTATCTTGCCCTCAGTCAAAATGGAGTTTCCAGCTTGCATGTTCCCGCCCTGATTCTCTCCTTTTGCTTCTTAAGCAGCCACAGCTGAGCAATCAGTGCTTCAGAATCTAGCCTGCAGTGAACCTGTGACCTGACTCCTAAAGCCTTGGACCTTGTACTCCAGCTATTCCTACTGAGGAACTCTGAAGCACTTGTGGACTCTGAACCCTGCTCTTTGAAAGACCCACGTTTGCATGGACTTACGGTAACAGAGAAGAAGATCCTGAACCTGTTGTGGAGAGTGATTGCTGAGCTTAGATTACTCTGGCCTGCTGTGTCTCCTGCTTCTGTGTCTGCAAACTGTGTGACTATTTTTGCCAACTTGTATGAAGTAATACAAGACTTTTTATATCAAACCTGTGTCTCATGTATTTTCATCGCACCCAAGCACAAGACGCTATATGAACCGTACTACATACATTACACTGGGTCTCTTTTTTGCCTTTGGCTGAGTTTGCTCTTAATAATAGGGCTAGCTCTGCTACTTTGATGTCTCCGTTTTTCTGTAATTCTGGATTTCACCCTCGATTTTCTTCAGGACAGACGGAGGCTTCTGTCTGTCCAGGTGTTGACTCTGTTGTGGAGCGTATGCAACTGATTTGGGACCAGGTAGTGGAGAGGTTGTCCCTCTCTCAGGAGAGGGCCCAGCGGTTTGCTAACCGGCATAGGACTGATGGTCCTCGGTTTAAAGTGGGGGACTTGGTCTGGTTGTCCTCAAAGAATATTCCTATGAGAGTAGCATCTCCTAAATTTAAGCCTAGGTTCATTGGACCTTATAAGATCATGGAGATTATTAATCCTGTTTCTTTTCGTTTGCTTCTTCCAGGGACATTTAAGATCCTAACGTGTTCCACAAGTCCTTGTTGAAGAGGTTTGTTGAGCCAGTGGTTCCTGCTGCTGTGCCTCCTGACCCTGTTTTGGTTGAGGGCAATCTGGAGTATGTGGTTGAGAAAATATTAGATTCTCGTTTTTCTAGACGGAAACTCCAGTATTTGGTTAAATGGAGAGGTTATGGTCAGGAGGACAATTCTTGGGTGTTTGCTTCGGACATCCATGCTAGGAGACTTATCCGTGCATATCATAGAACTCATCCTGACCGACCTGGTTGCTCAAATGAGGGTTTGGTGACCCCTCCTCAAGGGGGGGGTACTTTGTGAATGGGTTTGAGATGAGTTCTGAGCAGAGGCTCCCTCTGGTGGTTACAAGCGGTGCTAGTCTGTCCAGTGAAGATTGTGAGGACTGGGAATCAGGTGTTACTGACTGGTCTTATATAAGGGAGTCACCTTCCCATCAGGGTTGCCGGTGATCAATTGTTCTGGTCTGAATCCTTTATTCCAGTTTCCCTTGTAGCCTGCTGTGTCGTGTCTGCATCTCCTGCTAACAGATAAGACATTTTCTTCTTTTGTGTTTGTGCTATATTTTTGCATTTTGTCCTGCACTTCTGTGGGGGCCTTCAGGGTCCCTCCGGGGCTTCTGCCCTCCAGTTTTGTTCAGCCACTGATGTTTGTACTTTTGCTTTTTCCAGTTTTTTCAGTGGCTGCTGTTTTGATTTTGTTACACCAGAGAACTAATTTAGGTGGAAGAGGTCGTGTGATCTCAGGTGTTTTTGAAATTAGTAGAGTTGGTGCTTTTCAGGGTTTTCTGGGATTGCAGTAAGTACCCTTCCTATCCTTTTCTATTTAGTTAGTTTGGGCCCATCGTTTGCTCATACTATTTTCTTTCTGTGTCAGTATTTCATCTTGTCTAACCGCCATTACATGTTTGGGGGCTTTCTATTGTCTTTGGGGTTCTACTCCGGGGCAGATAGCTTTCCTATATCTATCTTTAGGTGTAGTTAGTTTCTCAGGCTGTGACGAGGCGTCTAGGACCAACGTAGGAACGCTCCACGGCTGCCTCTAGTTGTGGTGGTTAGTCAGGGTACTGCAATCTCATAGATTCCAACTGCTCTGGTGTATTGCCTTTTTTGCCTGCACTCCTCAGCTACCGAAACATAACAGGAACCTCTCTCCTTGAAGTTCTTGATGATGCGATAGATTGTTGACTGAGGTGCAATCTTTCTAGCTGCGATACTCTTCCCTGTTAGGCCATTTTTGTGCATTGCAATGATGACTGCACGTGTTTCTTTAGAGATAACCATGGTTAACAGAAGAGAAACAATGATGCCAAGCACCAGCCTCCTTTTAAAGTGTCCAGTGGTGTCATTCTTACTTAATCATGACAGATTGATCTCCAGCCATGTCCTCATCAACACCCACACCTGTGTTAATGGAGCAATCACTGAAAAGAGGTTAGCTGGTCCTTTTAAGGCAGGGCTGCAATGATGTTGAAATGTGTTTTGGGGGATAAAGTTCATTTTCTAGCCAAATATTGACTTTGCAAGTAATTGCTGTTAAGCTGATCACTCTTTATAACATTCTGGAGTATATGCAAATTGCCATTAGAAAAAGTGAAGCAGTAGACTTTGTAAAAATTAATATTTGGTCATTCTCAAAACTTTTGGCCATGACTGTATTTACCGCTCAACATCACGTGCCGTCACCAATTCTCCAGAAAGGTTGGGCCACTCCATTACGACATGAACATATTCTAATTAGCTTCTAGACTAATTGGATAAAGCACTAAAGACTTGTCCTTTTAAAACAGGTCATTGATATATGATCAGTAGGAATGTGCCCCACTACTCCCTGGCAGCTGAAATGGCTTCATGGACCATGGGAAGCTGCATTTCCATCACCCTGGTGCCCTCGCCTATCTCACAATAATGGCCATCGGTATTCTATCTAGGAAAAAAAAAACTCTTAAAGGGATTGTCTAGGAATTATAAAATTGACTATAATATGTTGGCAATTGTTAAAAATTTCAATGTTTTAATTTCGTAAAGACTTTTCCCGTCTCCGCTTCACTCTCAACTCAGGAGGAAACTTGTAAAGATCTCACTGTACCATGTGACCTGGTCCACATAAGTCTCTGCCCCCGAGCAACGCTCATCACTCTGCAGAGGCAGTGCTCTCCAAAATATTCTTGTTGGGACCTGTCTAAAAATTGGGTGTAGAATATTTGATTTATACTTTTATTAATCTCATGGTTGGTCATTTACAGTAGTGTGAATATTTATGACTTCTGCCATATACTGTCTTAACGTTGCTAGAATGGCCGCCTGCTAAATGTCTGAGGATCTGTTTACGTTCTTTACTTATTTTCACTTGCTTTCTTGTAGAAAAAAAAAATCCTATCATGCCGTGTGTGTCTTGATTTGTCCTGAGAGCGCCTGTCCTGAGATAGCAGTATGGGGGTCCCCGCATCATTTGCTTTCTCATTGTGCAACTCCGATGCAAAGCCTAAATTAACGTCAGGAAAAAAGATCAGAAAAGTATTTTCTCAGAAACCAGATTTGCATTCTTTTATTTACTATTACATCATGTTGACTGCGGCCCACGCTTCAGCTTGACCTAGGTTTTCCTCATTTTTAGTGATGGAATTTTGGAGAAGTCGATCAGAGGAGCCCTAAAGGTTACTAATTTCAATTCTAAACAAGTCACTGTCGCTCTTTGTCAGGGTATCTAACTTTCCCACTTTCAGTTTCGGTTACAGTTAGGAACTTGCAGCTCTCTGGTGCCCCCCTTATCCCTAGGTCATTCAGGGAACTGCACCTAGGGTAAGTAGTCGCCGGAAAGGCTGCCTTGTCGCGTACTGACTATCGGACACTCTACAGTGAGGGCGGTATGTATATCACCAGTCCCAGGCCGGGAATACACACATAAACCCCCCAATCCGTCACTGCCAGGGTTCCCCAATAACACCAGGACGCTATGCTACCACCAGTTCCTCGTTTGATACCAAAGGTTATGTCGGGTCGGGACCCAACCCACAGAAAGCGTGATTTTGCGCAGAGTATGTGTCGGTTCGGTCATAGAGCAAAAAGGACGAAACTAGTAAATTTATAAGTTTACTGCAGAAAATAGAGGCAGTGTTTACAAAAATACAAAAGATATTACAAAAGGAGGCAAAATACAGTATGTACAACAGTTAGGAAAATAAAAGGGATTAAAATACGAAACTTAAGGGTATGCCACACTAAGCGATCTCGTTAGCGACTTAACTGTGTGTGACATGTAGCAGCGATGTGGCCCCTGCTGAGATGTCGCTGATCGCTTATGAATGTTCTGAGCCATTTTTGGTCGTTGGTGTCCCGCTGATGAGCCTGAATTGCTGAGTGTGACACCCTTTATGAACGACTTCACCAGCGTCGCAGGTGGGACTAGGTTTTCCCGACGACCGCAGAGGTCGTTTTACAGATCGCTGATGAGTTGTGTTTGGAATCTAACTAGCGATCACTTAGGATCGCACTAGCGATCTCGCCAGGTTAAGTCGTTGTCGTGATCGCTAGTGTGATTGCTAAGTGTGGCAGTGCCTTTACTCTAGCTCAGTCACAGGTATGACGTGTCGATAAAGGGGAGGAGAGAATTCCCAAAGAAAAGGGTTCAGCAGCACAGCATGTTGTCTTGCTGACTTTCTGGCATCTGAACACCTCCAAAACAGTGCGTTTCTGTTTTATGCTTTTCCCACAAACCTTGAGGCTATGTGCAGACGGTGCGGAATGGGCTGAGGAATTTTCCGCGCAGATTTTGTGAAATCCGCAGGTAAAATGACCTGATTTTTACCTGCGGATTTGATGCGGATTTTGCCGCGGTTTTTGTGCGGATTTCCCCAGCGGTTTCAGACCTGCGGATTTCTATTTAGAGCAGGTCTGACACCACTGCGGAACTGCACAAAAGAAGTGACATGCTGCGGATTTAAATCCGCACCAAATCCGCGCGGAAAAATCCGCAGCATGTGCACTGCGGTTTTTTATTTTCATTGATTCTAATGCTACTGTATGTCACTTGCAATTCTGCTGCGGATCCGCAGCGGTAAATCCGCTGCGGATCCGCAGCAGAATCCGCAACGTGTGCACATACCCTGAAACTCCTCCCTTGTTGACCTCACTGGTGGGCTGTGTTCCAGGGGTTACACTTTTTTGGAAGGCTATCAACACTATTTTCCATTGTCTGGGAATCTCACAGGGGGCCGATAAGGACATTATATTTTCCTCTGCGAATTTACCATTCTTTTGAGACCAAACACGGCATGTCTGCGTGTTACTGGGGGAAGAAACGCATTTCCCAGGTTTCTGATGGCCCTAAAGGCCGCATAACGTTGCCATGCGTAGCCTCAATTACCCTGAATCTACTTTTCCTGTCTCTATGATTGTGTGTTATTGAATTCGACCTGGAATATCATGACTCATAGACAAAGTTTTGGAGGGAAAAAAAAACCCACACTTAACTTGGCCAGAGCAATAAAAGTGACCATTTTGGCTGAAGGGAGGGGGGAGTGGATAGAATTTCACAGAAGGAGACTAAGGCTACTTTCAGACTTCAGGCTTTTTGTATCAGGCGCGATCCGTAACGGTACCGGATGCGTTTTTTTACCATTGACTTACATTAGCGCCGGATCGCGCCTCATGTCACTGCGTTGCATCCGTTTTTGGCCGGATCCGTCGGAAATGTACATTCCGGCGGCCGGACAAGACGCTGGCTGCAACGTTTTTTTTTTTTTTTTTCCCGGAGCCGCCTGATAGTGCCTGAATCGGCACTTCAGGCGGCCGGAAACAATGCAAATCTATGGAGCCGGACCAGTCTTTTGACAAATCCGTCAGAAAACTGATCCGGAATCCAAGGTCTCTTCTCTCTCTCTCTCCCTCTCTCTCTCTCTCTCTCTCTCAACATGGAAATTTTATCTTTCCGGGTTGAAAAGGTCAGGATGGATCCGGCAAAAAAACTGATCAGTTTTTTAAAATCCGCGCCGGATCCGTCCTGTCAGGCATAGGACGGATTATGCCTGACACAAAAAGCCTGAAGTGTGAAAGTAGCTTAAGGGGCTCACAGTAGTGCGAGAGAGGAATTGTAGCAGGACTGGGTTTTTCACAAACCAACTGGGGGGAATGAGTAGTAGGCAGCCCTGTATGTGTACTTGGGATAATAAAAAATAATTAATATTTTTCTGATACCCTTAAAGTGGATCTGGCTCCAGACCTTGCAAAGTAAATTGCACACATAAAATAGATCTTAGACCTGATGAGACTGGTGTACTTGCTTTGTAAATCCATGTTAAAATGGCTGTTTAATCTGGATATTGAACATTTTATGAATCCAGAGTAGGAGAGCTCATGAGTAGAGATGATCAAACTTGAACTGTAAAGTTCAGGGTTTAAATTGACAAGAACAATTGGTGCGAGTAGTGTTCGATGGATAATGCCTATATATGATATAATACTAAAGAATAATAAGGATATGTATAGATAACAAAAAAGTACCAATAGTCCAAGAAAGGGTGAGATGGCAGACCATCCAGAAGAATGAAAGACCATATATACCAAATGTGGACAAAAAGCCAGAGAACCCGAAAGATCTATAATGGGACAATGAATGTAAGGAGTCAAATGTATATGACAAAAATAGTCTTTATTAACAATGTTGTACAAAATAAAAAATAAAATCATAAAAGCTTGACTTACAGTAACAGCACCCAATTAATGATCTCAGACTGACATGTATACCAGGAGCAGTGATACAACAAGTCTAATAAACCCATCACCTATGAATAACACACATAGTATAGTATCACAGTGCGACTAGTGCTGAGGATTAAATGTGTCCTCAGTATCTAACACCACTAATGGGTATCAGTATCAAACACCACTGATGTGTATAAAAAATATATATATGTTAGACTGGAAGCTTGTGAGAATCAAAGAACAATCGCAAAATAATGAAAAGTGAACGCTACCTGGGAGCTTAGAGGGATGCTGTCAAACTGTCAGCCTGCAAGGACGCGCCCCGTCAGGGGGACGAAGGTTAGTAAGACCACTGTCTCTTTATGAGGTTATAACTCTGGAAAGGCTTCAACGGATCTTCGTGATTCTGAGATTGTTCTCGTGACTAATTGTACTCACGTTAGAAGTAAAATTCTCTTTCGATATACCTTGCGTTTATTTTTGAAAAAAACGAATATGGCGAAAATTTAGAAAATTTTGCAATTTTCAAACTTTGATTTTTTTTTTCCCTTAAAACAGAGAAATATGTCACACAAAATAGTTAATAAATAACATTTCCCACATGTCTACTTTACATCAGCACAATTTTGGAACCAAAATGGGTTAAAAAGTTGACCAGTGATTTCTCATTTTTACAACAAAATTTACAAAGCCATTTTCAGCTGCAGATGGAAGCAAGGGGGACACTTCATTACTTCTGGGTAGGGCGGAGCCAGATAGTAGGACTAACCTCAGGTTCTAAAAATGGGTGTTGTCCGGCCCTCCGGCTCTGGCCCCTCCTGCCGTACCACTCTTCGACTTGAGGTCCAAGTAGGAAGGACGGCTGCTAATGCAGCTCCTCAGAAAACACCTCAGAAGAGTTTATTATTTTACTCGGACAGGGTCCTGGACTTTTGTCTAGAGGATCAGGGGTACCGGCGCTGCTGGACCCCATCCTCTCCCCTAGCAGAAATGTATTCCCTAAATGGTGGTCATTGCATTTTCTTGCCGGCCCGGGGGGAAGAGGTGGCTATCCCTGACAGGACGCACACCACGTTCTGGGTCACTGCGTTCCTTGTCCTCATGGGGAAGCAATGGGCACAGCGTCACATATCCGTGGAGGGTCCCTGTGGCGTTTTTGGCTGGTGAGTACTCTGCATTATATTTTGATATGTGCGAGTGATTACAGCGTCTGCGGTGACAGCGCTGACTGTTATTGGTGTTTCCCACTATTTTCTCATGATTGGGCATTTTTAAAAAAAAAAAGAGAGCGATTTTTTTTATTTAATATGTGCTGTGTGTTTTCGGCGCTGCAGCGCCGTTACAGTGTACAGGGAGAGGAGTGCATAAGATTTCCCGCACTTTTTGACTGAGCTGAGAGGGGGTGTGGCTTCGGGCTTTCCCGGCTTTCTGATTACAGGAAGTGACTGGCTCCTTCTCTTCCTGCTCTCTGCGGCAGCCATTACAGCTCTCCTGGTCTCCTCTCCTCCGTTTCTGTACACAGGCATTTGAGACAACACCAAGCCAGCCGGGTGAGTCGCTGCTATCGCTTAGGTAGCAGCTTAACCCTTTAGCCTCCCGCAGCATTTGTTTTGCTGTTTGCGCTCTCTAGCGCAGCGCTGCAGTTTTCTGATCATTGGGACATTGTATCCCTCAGTAACGGTCTGTGAGCTGTCTGCAGCGGGGGGGGGGCGCCGTTGTTCACTGCTGGGGTATTCTTTTGCTTTTAAAAGAAGTTAACCCTTCAGCGTTTTGCTACTGTGTGAGACCACACTGCTCTGGTTATTCTCACTATACCATCTCAATAACCGGCATGTCAGATTTGAGTCAGGAGGCTGATCGTCTTCCTGGTCCTCTCCAGGACCAGCCCCGCGTTTCTGACACGATGGAATCCTCTGCACCTTCTAGCGCTGCTATTGGAGGTCGCTATGATGCCAAGTTTGATATGCTCGCTACTGCTATTAGTGGGCTTTCTGACCTTTTGGGTCAGTGGGTATCCTCTAGACCTTCTCATAGCAAAAAGCGTTCCAGGATTGCTATGCCCTCCCCACTAAGTGACTCAGATGATTCGGGCAGAGAGGATTTTCAGGAGCATTCTGCTTCCTTGTCGGGCCGTGTAGATGCTTTTGTCAGGGCCATACAAGAGGTACTGCAAGTACCTGAGGAGATGAATGATGATGAAGGTATACCCAAATGGTACCATGGGTCGCAAAGATCACGTTTAGCGATGCCAGCTATGAGTGAGTTTTCTAAGAAAGTAGAAAAGGAACGCGTTTGTCCAGATAAGCGTTTTCAGGGGACAAGATTGTTTGAAACCTTGTATCCTTGTCCAGCAGACCTATTTGCTAGCTGGATTCCGTCCCCTGAGGTGGATATTTCTTTATCTAAGCTTAACAAAGCTACTATGCTTCCCGTCAAAGGGAAAGCTACTTTGCAAGATGCGCTGGACAAAAAGTCAGAGATGGCGGCCAAGGCCGGCTATGAAGCTGCTGGTCAGGCCTTTAGAGTGGCTTTATCTTCCTATTGTGCATCTAGAGCTTCCATGGGTTGGACAGCTCGCCTGCGGATATCCCTGCAAGATGGGTCGTCTTTACAGGCAATAGATGAGATCATTAAGTTAATAGAAGAATCAGACCGATATGTCTGTGACGCTCTTTTGGATATGGCTTCCCTAATATCCAGAGCTCAGGCTTCTACAATCACTGTTAGAAGAGCGTTGTGGCTTAAACAGTGGACTGGAGATGCGGTCTCCAAACAAGGTTTGCTATCTTTGCCTTACAAAGGTGGTCAGCTTTTCGGCTCTGACCTCACGGAATTGATTGCTAAGGCTAAGGAGTCAGCGTTGCCTCAGCGTAGGGCAGTGTCACGCTGTATAGCAGATATATATATGTGATGACAGTAATCTATATCAAAAGGGCAACATACTATATAACATGCGCATAGATATATGATAACATAGAATTACCTGACAGAATGTCCAGTGGGTCAATACTGAATCCGTTATACGCTGTCTCCGGCTAGAGGGTGACCGGGGTCTATGCTGACCCTAAACTGGGGTCCTAACTAATCCCTCTACCTGGAGGTACTGTTAAAGGTACAGAGGTCCAGGCCACCAGCGTAAACCCTGTCTCCTATCAATCCCTGCCAACTGTAATCTAGTCCTAAGAAGGACCCTGATTACCACCAAAGGGAATGAACAGGTAACGGTTAATGAACAGAAAGACAAGAAATAAAGTAAATAAAGTCTTACATACAACACTCACACACAGTAGGAACACCTAAGGTCTCAGAGATAAACTATAAGCTATAAGAGTAAAAACAACTAAGGAGCTCTTAGCTTAAGTATTCTCAGAACCGATCCAGTCTGCTAGACTACATGAATGCTTTCACCGGCATCTAACAAGCAGACTGGCAGATATATGAAGGAATCTAATTAGAACATAATCAAAAGCAGCCGGGCGAGGCTGGACCTAGTCTTAGCAAAGAGCTAGGTAAAATTAACTCCCTCATTACCAAACACAAAGAAACAGCAACTCAGCTGTGAGAAGTCAGAGTGTGTAATCGCGACGATCCTCGTGGCGATACACCCATGACAGGCAGCTACGGCTGCTTTTGGCACTGACAAAAAGCCCGCCAAAACGGACTGACGCCAGAAGTTCACTCGAGGATTCTCGAGTGGGGGGGCGCCTGCTCCTGTTTCAAGCGGTTTGGGTCTCCCGTTACACCCAAAAGTTCCGCATGGAGTCGTTTCGCTCAGTGGTGACTGCCCTGTCACAGAACAATTTTCTGGTGTCCATAGATATTCGCGACGCCTATTTACACGTTCCCATCGGAAGATCTCATCAGCGCTTTCTGCGCTTTGCCATAGGTCAGGACCATTACCAGTTTGTGGCCCTCCCTTTCGGGTTGGCTTCGGCACCCCGAGTTTTTACAAAGGTGCTGGCACCTCTTATGGCAATGCTTCGGAGACAAGGGATCATGATACTTCCTTATCTGGACGATCTTCTGATTGTGGTATCCTCAAAGGAGGAGGCAGTGACGGCTCGCGATTTATCCCTTCAGCTCCTGGAGGATTTCGGGTGGCTGATCAACTGGGAGAAGTCATCCCTGGAGCCTTCTCAGTCAATCCTGTTTTTGGGCATGATTTTCGACACAGCGAAAGTGGTAGTTTTTCTGCCAAAGGACAAGCAAACCAGTATCCATTGTCTGGCACAGACTGTGCAGTCCTCAACGACAGTATCCCTTCGAAGATGTATGCGCCTTCTGGGGTTAATGGTCGCTTCGATGGAAGCTCTTCCGTTTGCTCAGTTCCATTGCAGAACGCTTCAAAGCTTCATTTTGAAGAGATGGAATCGTGCACAGGAAACACTGGATTGCAGGGTTTTAATCTCCCGCAAAGTGCGAGAGTCTCTGGACTGGTGGTTCCGTCCGGAACGGTTTTTCCCGGGAAAATCTTTTCTTCCCCTGTCCTGGTCGGTCTTGACCACCGATGCCAGCCTGACGGGCTGGGGGAGAGTTTGGAACAATCTCTGGATTCAGGGAGTTTGGTCACCGGAAGAATCGGTGTTACCGATCAACATCCTGGAATTGAGGGCAATTTTTCTTTGCCTCCAACATTGGACGGTCCCTTTGAGCGGATTACCAGTTTGTGCTCAGACGATCAACGCTACGGCGGTTGCGTTATATCAACCATCAAGGCGGGACGAGGAGCTCCAGACTCATGTCGGAGGTATCTCAGATTCTGATATGGGCCGAGGCTCATGTGCCGGCCATTTCTGCGATTCACATACCAGGAGTTCAGAATATCCAGGCAGACTTTTTCAGCCGAAAGAGGATGGATTCAGGAGAATGGAGTCTTCATCCGGAAATCTTTGCACTTCTGTGCTCCCGATGGGGGACTCCTCAAGTAGACTTGATGGCCTCCAGGATCAATGCCAAGTTATCAACTTTCATGTCCAGATACAGGGATCCGACCGCGGTGGAAGTGGATGCGCTGGTGGTTCCGTGGAGCCAATACCAGCTGGTTTGTGTTCCCTCCGATATCCTTGCTGCCGCTTGTGTTACGTCGGGTCAGGCTGGAGAGGGTTCCGGCTATTCTGATAGCCCCAGATTGGCCGAGAAGGACGTGGTTTTCCACGCTGATGTCGCTTCTGGCGGCGCCTCCTTTTCCTCTGCCTCTTCGACCGGACTTGCTCACTCAGGGTCCCGTGTGTCATCCGGGCCTGAGGTCTCTGCGTTTGACGGCTTGGCTCTTGAGACCGAGATTTTAACCCGTCAAGGGTTTTCAGAAAAGGTCATTGCCACTATGAGAGTGTCAAGAAGT
Source organism: Oophaga sylvatica (assembly GCA_033576555.1). NCBI lineage: Eukaryota > Metazoa > Chordata > Amphibia > Anura > Dendrobatidae > Oophaga > Oophaga sylvatica. Next base: position 585,613,069 of record JARQOD010000002.1, read on the forward strand.
CCGGCTACGACTAGGATTTACTACAGGATTTGGGAATCCTTCTTTTCATGGTGTTTGGGTTCTTCCAGGAATCCAAAGAAATTTTCATTACCCAACTTGTTGGTTTTTTTGCAGCACGGGCTGGATAAGGGTTTGGCAATCAGTACCCTGAAGGGTCAGGTGTCTGCCCTGTCGGTGCTTTTTCGTAAAGCTATTGCCTCGCGTAGGGACGTATGTGCCTTTTTTCGCGGAGCAGCCCGTCAGTTTCCTCCAAGGAAAACTCCTGTGTCGCCTTGGCGGCTTAATCTGGTTTTGAAAGCTCTTCAAAGTGCTCCTTTCGAGCCTATGGATGCTATTAATCTTTCTTTGCTTTCTTGGAAGGTTGCCTTCCTAGTGGCGGTCACTTCCTTGAGACGGGTTTCCGAGTTGGAGGCTCTTTCATGTTCGCCACCTTTCTTGGAATTTTTCCCGGATCGTGTTGTTCTTCGCACGCGACATGATTTTCTCCCTAAAGTGGTATCTCAATTCCATGTCAATCAAGATATTGTGTTGCCCTCGCTTTGTTCAGAACCAAAGAATGCGAAGGAGCGGGCCTTGCACTCATTGGACTTAGTGCGGGCATTGAAGTTCTACTTGTCAGTTACGCAGAGTTTCCGGAAGTCAGATTCTCTTCTTGTGAGGCCAGCAGGTCGTCATCGTGGTCAACGAGCTTCTAAAGATACTATAGCTCGTTGGATCCGGTCAGCTATTTTGGAAGCTTACCGTGTTATGGACGAACCTTGCCCGATTAATATTCGGGCTCATTCCACAAGAACTGTGGGCTCTTCGTGGGCCCTTCATCAAGGGACTTCGGCAGCCCAGCTCTGTCGAGCAGCGACTTGGCGTTCTGTTCACACCTTTACAAAGTTTTATAAGGTGGACGTCAGTGCCTCCGCTGATGCGGCCTTAGGACGCAGAGTCTTTCAGGCGGCTGTATTTTGAAAACTTCTAGTTAAGTTTATGTTGCGCCTGTTGCGCATGTATCAAGGTGTTGGCTTCTGCCTGTTTAAGGTTTTTTCCCACCCTTGTTTTTTGTACTGCTTTGGGACATCCCAGAAGTAAAGAAGTGTCCCCCTTGCTTCCATCTGCAGCTGAAATACGAATTTTGGTAAGAACTTACCTGTAAAATTCTTTTCAGCAAAGTAAGCAAGGGGGACACTTCTCCCTCCCATAAGGCAGAAGGTGTTGTTTCAGATGCAGCGCGGCTCTCTCTGATAAGCGAGTTTCTGAGCTGAGATCAGCGCTCTACGGCTCTTTCCGGCATCGCCAGCTCATCGCAGTGGTCAGGTTTTGTGAGTGGTACCTGAGCTGTGTGGTATTCATGTTATGTGCATAACCTTGTTCTTTGAATCCTTTCAGTTTGGTTATGGCGCTCCGCTGGTGATTTATTTCTCCTTAGCTTGTGTACAAAACTGGAGTGTACGGCTGGAGGGGCCAGAGCCGGAGGGGCCGGACAACACCCATTTTTAGAACCTGAGGTTAGTCCTACTATCTGGCTCCGCCCTACCCAGAAGTAAAGAAGTGTCCCCCTTGCTTCCTTTGCTGAAAAGAATTTTACAGGTAAGTTCTTACCAAAATTCGTATTTTTTAGGGACCACCTCACATTTGAAGTCACTTTGAGGGGTCTATATGGCAGAAAATACTCAAGTGACACCATTCTAAAAACTGCACCCCTCAAGGTACTCAAAACCACATTCAAGAAGTTTAATAACCCTTCAGGTACTTCACAGGAGCTGAAGCAACGTGGAAGGAAAAAATTAATATTTAACTTTTTAGCCACAAAAATGATCTTTTACAAACGTTTTTTTATTTTCACAAGGGTAAAAGGAGAAAATGGGCAGATAAAGTTGTTGTGCAATTTCTCCTGAGTACGCCAATACCCCATATTGGGGGAAAACCACTGTTTGGGCACACGGCAGAGCTCGAAAGGGAAGGAGCGCCGTTTGACTTTTTCAAACTAAAATTGACTGGAATTGAGATTAGACGCCATGTCGCGTTTGGAGAGCCCCTGATATGCCTAAACAGTGGAAACCCCCCACAAGTGACACCATTTTGGAAACTAGACCCCCTAAGGAACTTATCTAGATCTGTTGTGAGCACTTTGAACCCCAAAGTGTTTCACAAAAGTTTATAATGCCTGGGTGTGAAAAAAAAAAAAAACAATTTTCCACAAAAATGATTTTTTAGTCCCAAATTTTTGATTTTACCCAAGGAAATTGGACCCCAAAAGTTGTTTTCCAATTTGTCCTGAGTACGCTGATACCCCATGTGTGGGGGGGGGAAACTGTTTGGGCGCACGGCAGGGCTTGGAAAGGAAGCAGTAACGTTTTGGAATGCAAACATTGATGGGGGTCATGTTCCATTTGTAGTGCCCCAGATGAGCCTAAACAGTGGAAACCCCCCACAAGTGACCCCATTTTGGAAGCTAGACCCCCTAAGGAACTTATCTAGATCTTTGGTGAGCACTTTGAACCCCCAAGTGCTTCACACAAGTTTATAATGCCCGAGCATGAAAATAAAAAATCCTATTTTTTTCCCACAAAAATTATCTTAGTCACTAATTTTTTATTTTCCCAAGGGTAACAGGAGAAATTGGACCACAAAATTTGTTGTCCAATTTGTCCTGAGTACGCTGATACCCCATATGTGGGGGGGAACCACTGTTTGGGCGCATGGCAGAGCTCGGAATGGAAGGAGCACCATTTGACTTTTTCCAACCAAAATTGGCTGGAATTGAGATTGGACGCCATGTTGCATTTGGAGAGCTCCTGCTGTGCCTAAACAGTGGAAACCCCCCACAAGTGCCCCCATTTGGGAAACTAGACCCCCTAAGGAACTTATCTAGATCTTTGGTGAGCAATTTGAACCCCCAAGTGCTTCACACAAGTTTAGAACGTAGAGCCATAAAATTTAAAAATCATATTTTTTCCACAAAATTGATTTTTTCACCCCAATTTTTATTTTCCCAAGGGTAACAAGACTCCAAAAGTTATTGTGCAATTTGTCCTGAGTGCGTTGATACCCCATATGTGGGAGTAAACCACTGTTTGGGTGCATGGCAGAGTTTGGAAGGGAAGGAGCGCCGTTTGACTTTTTCAACGCAGAATTGGCTGGATGCCATGTCGTGTTTGGAGAGCTCCTGATATGCCTAAACAGTGGAAACCCCCACAAATGACACCATTTTGGAAACTAGACCCCTCAAGGAACTTATCTAGATGTGTGGTGAGCACTTTGAACCCCAAAGTGGTTCACAGAAGTTTATAACGTACAGCCGTAAAAATAAAAAATCCTTTTTTTTTTTTTTTTTTTACAAAAATGATTTTTTCGCCCCCAATATTTTATTTTCACAAGGGTAACAGGAGAAATTGGACCCCAAAAGTTGTTGTCCAATTTGTCCTGAGTACGCTGATACCCAATATGTGGGAGTAAACTACTGTATGGGCGCACGTCGGGGCTCGGAAGGGAAGTAGTGACGTTTTGGATTGCAGACTTTGATGGAATGGTCTGGGGGAGTCATGTCGCATTTGGAGAGCCCCTGATGAATCTAAACAGTGGAAACCCCCCACAAGTGACCCCATTTTGGAAAATAGACCCCACAAGGAACTTATCTAGAAGTGTGGTGAGCGCTATGAAGCTCCAAGTGCTTCACAGAAGTTTTATAACATACAGCCGTAAAAACAAAAAAAATCATTTTTTTTTTACTAAAATGATTTTGTCGCCCCCAGTTTTTTATTTTCCCAAGGGTAACAGAAGAAATAGGACAAATTGCACAATAACTCTTGTGGTCCAGAGTACGCTGATACCCCATATGCGGGAGTAAACTACTGTTTGGGCGCATGGCAGAGCTCAGAAGTGAAGGAGCACCGTTTGACTTTTTCAACGCAGAATTAGCTGGAATTGAGATCAGACGCCATGTCACATTTGGAGAGCCCCTGATGTGCCTAAACAGCGGAAACCCCCAATTCTAACTCCAACCCTAACCCCAACACACCCCTAACCCTAGTCCCAACCCTAACCACAAACCTAACCCTAACACACCCCTAACCGTAATCCCAACCCTAACCCTAATCCTAACGTTAGCGCCAACTCTAACCCTAACTTTAGCCGCAACCCTAACCGGAAAATGGAAATAAATACATTTTTTTAATTTTATTATTTTTCCCTAACTAAGGGGTGATAAAGGGGGTTTGATTTACTATTTATAGCGGGTTTTTATGATTGGCAGCTGTCACGCTAAAAGACGCTTTTTATTGCAAAAAATAGTTTTTTGCATCACCACATTTTGAGAGCTATAATTTTTGTATATTTTAGCCCACAGAGTCATGTGAGGTCTTATTTTTTGCGGGACGAGGTGACGTTTTTATTGGTACCATTTTTGAGCACGTGACATTTTTTGATCGCTTTTTATTTCGATTTTTGGGAGGTTAGAATGAACAAAAATCAGCAATTCATGAATTTCTTTTGGGGGAGGCGTTTGTACCGTTCCGCGTGTGGTAAAATTGATAAAGCAGTTTTATTCTTCAGGTCAGTACGATTACGGCGATACCTTATTTATATAATTTTTTTATGTTTTAGTGCTTTTATAGCATGAAAACAATTTTATATAAAAAATTATTATTTTTGCATCGCTTTATTCTGCGAGCTATAACTTTTTTATTTTTTCGCTGATGATGCTGTATGACGGCTCGTTTTTTGCGGGACAAGATGACGTTTTCAGCGGTACCATGGTTATTTATCTCGGTCTTTTTGATCGCGTGTTATTCCACTTTTTGTTCAGCGGTATGATGATAAAGCATTGATTTTTTGCTTCGTTTCCTTTTTTTTTTTTTTTAAGGGGTTCATTAAAGGGGTTAACTAGTGGGACAGTTTTATAGGGGGGGTCGTTACGGACGCGGCGATACCAAATATGTGTACTTTTATTGTTTTGGTTTTTTTATTTACAGGAAAGAATTAATTTATTGGGCAATATTTTTTTTTTTTTTTGATTTTTTTTTTTACCACTTTTTATTTTTATTTTTTTTACTTTTATACTTTGTCCCAGGGTGGGACATCACTGTATTTTAGCAGATCGCTGGTGTGACAGTGTGCACAGCACTCTGTCACACCAGCGATCGCTCTGGCACTGCTGCAGGCTTCCCCAGCGCCTGCTCTCAGCAGGCACTGACGAAGCCGCCTCCCTGCAGGACCCCGGCGCCATCTTGGATCCGGGACCTGGAGGGAGGACGGACCCTCGGAACAGCGCGACACATCGCGCTGCTCTGAGGGTCTCAGGGGAGCGCGCAGGGAGCCCCCTGCCTGCGCGATCCTCCCCTGTGCCCCGGGTACACCGCGATCATGTTTGATCGCGGTGTGCCAGGGGTTAATGTGCCGGGAGCGGTCCGTGACCGCTCCTGACACACAGTCACGGGTGTCAGCTGTGATAATCAGCTGACACCCGGCGGCGATCAGCTGCGCTCCCCCCGGGAGCGCAGCTGATCGCCCATGACGTACTATTCCGTCCATGGGAATAAGGTCCAGGGTCACATGGACGGAATAGTACGTCTGATGGCAGAGAGGGGTTAAGAGTTAAATAAAAGATGGTCAAAAAAAATGTGTTTTTATTTCATTAAAATTATTCATTCTTAATGTGTGTGTGTTTTATTTATTTACTTCAATAGGATTAATAATTGAGAGTTGTCTAATTGACAACTCTCAATTATTAACCTGGCTTAAACTCACCTTTCAATAGCAAGGTGGCTTTAACCCATTATTAACCCATTCACCACCGCTACAGGGCAATGGGAATAGACAGGCAAAGTGCCAGAAAGGGCAAATCTAATTGTAGATTTGCCTTTTCTGGGGTGGCTGGGGGCAGATGTTAGTAGCCAGGGGGGCACAAAATAAATGCACCCTCCCTGGGCTATTATTATTTGCCCCCACTCCCTGGCTTTGTCTGTCTGGTTGAGAAAATAGGGCGGGAGCCCACGCATTTTTTTGTCAACGAATTTACACCTTTCATTAACCCCTACATGTGTGAAATTTTGCACACATACACTCATGTAATTGTTAGTGATATATATGTGTGGTTATATGTAGTGTTTTGTGAGCTGTCAGTGTGATTTTACAGTAGCCGGGGATGATTTGCCGGCTTTTCAAAGGACACTGGTGCGTATAAATCAGACAGCACTCGCATGGTGCGAGTGCTGTCCGATTTTTTTTTTTATTGCATCCATTGACTTGCATTAGCGATTATCATGCCAAAATCGCTGCAAATCGCAGCATGCTGCGATTTTTTTTTCTCAGACCGATTTCAGCTGAGAAAAAAATTGCAAATGAGAAGTCCCCTATTGAATAACATTGGTTCGATTGCAATCCGATTTTTTATCGGCTTGCAATCGTCCGTATTTCTCGCCAGTGAGTATAAGCCCTATGGCTGTTATTATGACCATTGCCTATCGGCATGCTTTGTTCCAGTTTTTTTGGGAGGTCTTTTTAGCTTTTAAGTCAGATACCTATAGTTGGCGAGACAAATTACCGTGGATCGCAGGACCTTAATAAATAAAATAATAAAACACAGTGAAGCACTATTATCCGTTTTCAAGGCGCAGTGTCTACCTGCCAATTAGGAATTTTTATTTTTTTAACCTATGTTTCCAGCTATATTACTTCTGCCATTATGATGGGGCGGTATATTGTGACAAGAAAGGAATATGATTCCTCTAATCTCCATCATTGATGCAGTCTCCGATAGACTAGACTATGTTTCTAATTATAGGGTTACTTCTCGGACGCTTTTCTTTTTTTCTTTTTCTTTTTTTTATCACCAGTTCTACCAGTGTCAATATGAACATTTAGATGAATAACTTGTGAGGTCTCAGTTTCATGGTTGTCCCTCTGGGCTGTGACTCTTGGGTAATGTGATCATGGTGTCATGTGTTTTTGCACCCGCTCTGGCAGGGGTGTAACGATACCCTACAGTAAGGCTGGCTACACACGTGAGAACTGTTGGCCATGGCGGGCCGCTCTCTCAAGTCACGGGAAGACCCCTCCGGCAGTGGCTTATCTTTCCTGAAACCAGGGTGATTAATGGGTGATTAAAATTCCATAAGGCCCAATCCTTTTTTTCTGACCTTATTTGTTGTAGTAGTGTTAAGAGGACCCCCCCCTACACATCAAATGGCATCTCTGGGAACTCCTTCAAGATTGTAGGTAGACCATTTCCGGTGACAACCTCCTGAAGCTCATCAAGAGAATGCCAAGAGTGCGCAAAGCAGTCATCAAAGCAAAAGGTGGCTACTTTGAAGAACCTAGAATATAAGATATAATTTCAGTTGTTTCACACTTTTTTGTTAAGTGTAATGTATAATTCCACATGTGTTAATTCATAGTTTTGATGCCTTCAGTGTGAATTTACAATTAATAGTCATGAAAATACAAAAAAATCTTTAAATGAGAAGGTGTGTCCAAACTTTTGATCTGTACTGTGTGTGTGTATATATATATTTTAAAATCACCCCCTTTTGATCCATTCAAAATCAAAGAAAAAAAAAATGCACGTATATTTGGTATCGCTCAGAAACGACCGATCTATGAAACATAAAAAGAATCCTATCGGTAAACTGCGTAACAGGAAAAAAATCAGAACGTCAGAATTACTACTTTTTTTTTTTTTTTTGTCACCGCAACATTACAATAAAATGCAATAACAGGTGATCAAAACATTCTGTACCCCAAAATAGTGTCAATAAAAATGTCAGTTCAGTGTGCCAAAATTAAGCTCTCACCCAGCCCCAGATCCTGAAAAATGGAGATGCTACAGGTCTCGGAAAATGGAGCTTTGCTTTTTTTTTTTTTCCTTTTACAAGCTTTGGATTTTTTTCCACCGCTTAAATAATAAAAAGAAGCTAGACATGTTTGGTATCTGCAAACTCGTGCAGGTCAATTTTAGCATTTAATGAACATGGTAAAAAAAAAAAATTGTGGAATTGCACTTTTTTGGGAATTTTATTTCCGTTTTCTAGTACACTATGGTAAAACCAATGGTGAAGTTCAAAGTAACAGCTCGTCCCGCAGAAAACAAGCCTTCCCATGGCCATATTGACGGAAAATAAAAAAGTTATGGCTCTGGGAAGAAGGGGGGAAAAAAAACAAAAACACAAAAATGGAAAATTCCAAGGCGGTGAAGGGGTTAAGGTGGGCACCCCCTCCTGCATATAGTCCATGCATGCCATCGATTTCTTATGTCTTACGGGAGTACCAGTCCCTCAATGTCTCCTGGATAAAGCAGTGTATGATATGTCTCTCTTTATCAGAGTCTTTGCTGATGGTGAACATAAAAGTCACCAGTGGGGTCCGTCAGCAGCTTACCCCCCTCCGGTGTTACAGGGACATGTGGCTTTACTTTAGCATGCATGCTGGTGGAGCAGCTTGGGTAAACTTTATGGTTAATTTCACATGAAGAGTAAAGTTATGATTGCAGAAAGTCACTTGTGTCCGTCTGACCGTATGGTCTCATTATTTCCATTGCTTCTATATTCAAACATGTTTCTGCACAAAGATTGTGATCGCTCCCATCAGTCCATGTCCCCTATGGGGCTTACACACAGCGTGATTTCCCTGTGGCTCTGTGTCTGTATACATGGAGGAAGGACAGGTAGAATAAATAGCAGACTATTAGTCATCTTGTGTATTTGTCTTTTATATCCTCATGTTTCCGCTGACTTTCATTCTACCAGATGAGACCTGAGGCTGAACTATATACTTGCTGAGGCCTGACGTTTCCTTTACAGTCTGCCGGCAGTCTGGGTCATGAGTTACCGTATGTAACAGAACAAGTCCAATCACGGGGCCATTATTCAGCATAAAAGAGATCATGAAAATGATTAATGCATATGAAATAGACCTACAGAGAATGAGCCCGCTTGTTCTCCACTCTGAGAGATACAGAAGGAGACTTTCACTTTTTAGCCGATCAATCGGAAGCTATTGGTGTCTCAGTTTAATAGAATCTAGTCATCTGATTCATGAACCACGAGCGGCATGAATCCGAGCCGGGATGCACGATTGTCAGAGTATATCTTATCTGACCCCACCGTGGCATTTTGGAGAAGACCTATTTTGAAAAGCCGGCTTTGGACCAAGTCTGATCAGTATAATCAGACTTTTTTTTTTTTTTGTGTCCCAGTTGGAGTTACAAACTTTCAGGTGCAGCTGCTCTTGGACTGACAGGTCTGTCCATGTGTGTATGAGGAGAGACCTGTCAATAAAAAAGGATCTGGATTGGGAGAAGCCACCAGGGACCTACCTAGGACTAGTCATCTGAGACTCATGGGCTCTAGTTTGGCCACCACCTCTATTGTATTGGGGTGCTTATCTGGATTTACTACGTGTGTAAGGTTGAACTGCTCACAAACCGTGGCACCCAAGCTCAGAGAAGTGTCCAAATATTGTGCCCACAACATGATCCTAAAATTGTCATGCATGCCTTCTCCGAAGTCTATAAAATAAAGTATAAAAGTGATCTGCAGGCTGAAAAACGGATTTGTAATTCTTCTTACCATAACCTTTCTGTAACCTCATGGTAAGCGCAACTGAACATTTTTGTGTTTAAAGAGGGCGCTTACTCCCCTCTTGGCAAACTGCGCTGGGAAACCCAGACAAGCTGTACATGGCAGATTGGCAAAAGGCTGGCACACCTTTAAAACAGCTGGCAGGCAGCCCAGTCCACTTCTGCTCCATCTGTTAGACTTGACTCAGCACGCTGGCTTCTCACTGGAATGTCCCGCACCCTTTTGACTAGGTGAAGTTAAGGCAACCTAAAGGAAAACCCTGCCTTTTGGGGACAGTACAATTTTTAGTATAAGCTAATGCCGCATACTCTCTACCGTTCAGAAAACACTCGTGTGTGTTCTCCGGTAACCATTGACTGTCCCCTTATGTTTTTAAGGGTTTATTTATGCAACCTGTTGCTAGTGGACAATGGGTGCCAAAATGTGGGTGTTCTTGTGGGAGAACCGAAGTGTAATTGAATCAGTCCAATTTATTGCCAGAAAATAGCGCAGCCAATTATCGCTGTTACCGCTGAGTCATCGAGTCGTTTAATTACTAGTGCAGACGTTCAGAAGTGATTTGGTCTTGTCCGTGATGTAAATGTCAATCCTTGCTTGCTTGTGTGTGTGTGTGTGTGTATATATAGGGTTGACACACTTAGCTGCTTCCTCAGGTGTACACAGGAACACTTTGGTGGTGAAACACCTGCTGGTTTATTGAAGTCCACATACACCAAAGCAGGGTTCAGCAAACAAAAACAGAGCCTTTCTGTCTTAACAAAAGACAAAACAAATAAAGAATAAGAGTCCTTTCTCTGCAGGTTTCAACCTGCAGACACCTGGCAATGTCCTACGCTCCTCCTTGGAGCTCCGTGGGAGTACCTCCTCTCCCAAGACACCACCCAAACTGTCTCTCAATGTCCAGGTATTTAACCAGGACCATGTGATGATCATACGATTGTGACATCACCGCAGGTCCCGCTAGTACACTTGCCATTGTTGGCTCTGTAGGAGGCGATATGGTGAGCACTTTCCCTCCCACTCAAGGAGTGCTCACATAAAACCAGCCCGTATATGCAGATTTCTTTAACCCTCCCAACACTTAGTGTGCTGGAGGAAAAATATCCTGGTTTCATACCACAGACTCAGACACATATCTCCCCTTGAACACTGTGCCTGACACACAGCTCCCCTTGTACATTGTGCCAGTGACCCTGTCACTAATAAAATATATATATATATATATATATATATATATATAATATAGCGGGGAGGGAGTTAAGTGGGATAAAGAAGATCCAGGGGTTGTGAAATTGATCTGTTTAGCAGAGGTGAGAGCCCATTTAAGTGTGTAAGTTGCTGTTTTGAATGCGGTGGATATAACTTTGGTCGACCAATATAGTTAAAAATCTGCCCTTTCAGATCATTTGTGTGCGTGGCCAGTTTTACTTGATGGCCTCCAGCTTCCTGTAACCTGTCAGATTTTATTAGTTCATCATCTTATTATGCTAGAGCTAAATACTTAGTCTTAATTTGTAAGGGTTGTTCACATCTGGGGACATTTTTTAAAATATTTTTTAATGTAAAAATCATTTTTGCAATTTTGGTTTCATTAAAATTTTTGCACCATCTTACTTTTACAGGCTCCTTGTTAAGTGTAGTATGAGGTGTACAGTCAACCCCTATAGATATGGGTTACTGAGAATGACGCGTGTTTCAGAGACAATTTAGACCACATGAGAATCTACATGGACTCGTTCTAGCACTACAAAGCTACCCGAAAAATTTGGCAGCATTACTATAGTTTTAGAGAAATTGGTGCATGCGAAGACCATAACATAAATGATCTGGTGCTGAAAAATTGTTTTTCCGCAGAGGTTTGTATATACTAGAAAACAGAAAATAGTAACCTAAATGTTGCCAAACTGTTAAAGCTTGTTCACATGTTGTGTTTTTGTTGCTGTTTTTTCTATGTGTTTTGAAATTTCATGCACATGTTGCTTATTATATCCTTGTAGATTTGAACCATTAGGTTATGTTTCCACAGTCAGGAAACACTCAGTATTAGCTGCGGATTGAACGCTGCGTCCTATCGCAGCGTTTAATCTGCAGCGGCCAGATGTTCCTGCATAGTGGAGGGGATTTTATGAAATCCCATCTCCACTATGCATCCGATTACGTGGGTGACACACCCGCTAAACCGGACATGCGGCTCGTCTTTTTAGATCGCAGCATGTTCTATTCACCTCGCGGCGACGGAGCGTCGCCACAAGGTAAATCAGAGACCTATGTAGCGGTGCGGCGATTCCGGATGTGTTCAATTAACACATCTGGAATCACCGCGCGTTCAGAAGGGGGTGGGGCTTTGGGCGGAGCGGGGTTTCCGCTCCGTCCAAAGCTCATTGGTTCCGGACCGTGGAACCATACCCTTAACGTGTTTTGTTAAGTCTGCAGCATGTAAATTATTTGTGTTCTTGCAGCAATTTTGATCCATTCAAGTGAATGGATAAAAAGTGCATAAAAAATGTATCAAAAGCAGAATGTTATGCAGCTTTTTTTTCCTGTTGACACTGATTTTTTGCTGTGAAGAAAAAAAAAATCTGCTACAAATACTCAACATGTGCACAGAGCTTTACACGTGTTCTAGAGTGGTAGGAGCAGCGCTGGTCGTCTTTATATGATGGGGCTCGTTCTGGCTGTTAGGTTACATACAACTCATTAAATAATAATAGGAATTATAAATCTATTAGTGATGGCCTTGTTTCCACAGATCTGAACATGTTTGTAGACGTAAAGCAATGGTATGATGACGTTGTTGTACATGTTCGCTATTAATTTCTACAGTTGTTTAATGTCTTCCTCTTTGGCCACTTTTCTCATCTTTGGAACAAGATCAGGGAAGTACCTGACTTGGTTTACTGGTAAATTAGTGGAATTGTCTGCTCTTAACAATACCTTTCCAGAAACGTTAAAGAAAAATTGGCATACATGCAAAAAGTTGTGTATAGAGGAAGAAATAAAGTCTAGAAGTCCGGGGGTAGTGCTGGTGCTGGACTAGTGTCGTCCCCCACTTGATTTTGAAAGTATATTTTGTTGTAACTGCCGGAGCGTTTCAGAGACCAATTAACCTGGCTCCCAACCTGCAGTGAGGCTCTGATTCCTGTTGCTTGAGGTTTGAGCGGCATGAATTGTGTAATGGCGTCCCTTTAAAGGTGTTGTTTGGGACTTTTGTATTTTTTTTTTTTTCTTATGGAGCTAAGAACTTTTATTATTGGGTAGCCACAAACTACCTGCCTGTTCTCCTCGGCGTCAATCTCTGCCAACTCGGCAGAGATTCTGCTGCATTTGTTGACGTAACTTCAACAGAGTAGCTTTTTCTCCTTCGCTCTGCTCTGACAGGGAGTCTTTCCTAATGTCATGATGTAAAACGTTATGAAATTAATGGCGCTATATAAATGCGTAAAATAAATAATTGATAGTCTGCTCCCCACTGCCTAGCTTCGAGGAGCTGCCTGTTAATCAGCATGATGTCTACAGTGCCCCCCCTTCGACAGAGAAGACCAGAAGAGGAGGTCCTGTTTGGTTGACGAAGCAAGAGACTGCAGAGATTGGCGCTGGGCAGAACAGGTAGATACGGTAGTTGGCAACTGTCAGTTCTTATCCCCATAGAGAAAAAATAAATAAACAAAGTCCTGGATAACCTCCTTAACTAGAGATGAAGGCAGAAATGCCATTTAACAGGTTTTGGACCAAATGATAGGCAAACTGTAACTTCTATTTGCAGACATAGTTTGCTTATTTTACCGTTGTTAAGGACCTCTCTTTCGGTAGTAGCACGGGTTCTTCTTATAGGTTAAAATCTCTTTGATGTCCTAATAATGGCTACTTATAGACGGTGAACTTTACCTGAGTTAGCCGCAGATGAGAGTAACAGATTGAGCTGCTGGTATTAATCAGTCACACATGTAAGAGAAACTTGAGTCATAAAAACTAAATTATCAGTACGGTGTGAACAATTTATTGATTTTCACTTTCAGCTCTTTGGACATCGCATTTTGAAAAATCTTCTTTCATATACATCTTAGATTGTAGCTGTAAAAATGGGGGGCAAATGTACCCGTGTTTTTTTTTTTTTATCTCTTCTCACCAAACTGACTCCATTATCTGTATTTGACTATTTGTCACAGTGGTTTCTGTAACGTGAAGTTTCCCTTTTCTCCACATTGCATCAATCGCCTAAACTGACAATTTTGCTTGTATATATCAGACCACAACTACACTAATAAAGGTAACTTTCTAGCTGCACAGTTCTTTGCTTCATGGCTGCTCGCTTTCTGAACGAGTTGTCTTTCCTGATTTCCTCGATTTCTGAAACAATTTCAATGTATTCCAGGTTTATTGAATACTTTCTGTAGTGATCAGCAAATTTCTTCTCCCCCAGTTTTTGCGCCCCAAATACATACCTGAGCTTTCAGCTTTAATTATGGAAATAAGTCACGTTAAGAGCATTGTAGGAGTCCTAGAAATAACAGCGTGTCTTTATTCTTACTGGAGAACGATCTGATTGTATGACTTTTATTTTGTTAAAACTATTCACTGTATTATTTTGTATTCCCAAATGGAAAACACCGAAAATTTCATTCAATGAGGATCTCTACAGCATTGTTATGGGCTCCCACAGGATGTCTGCTCTCTAATGTTTTTGATATGAAAGAAGTAAGTTCAGTTTAAGGGATTATTTGCCAGTTTAGTTAGAGGCCATAAATATACCACCCAATCTGTTATTACAATAATTATATGTATGACTATTTAATATTGATAGTTAATCTTCCCATCATCATGTATTATGTGTGATATCTCTGGCCAACATATGAAGCAACCCCTCACCGAAAATAGATCTTCACATCACAGACGACTCTAGCGAGCACTCTTACTGTCCACGTCCCGCTCTCTGACACGTGTTTTTCAGCCTAGAGAAGCGCTGAGCCGGAGTCGCAAGTAAGTATTGCCATATACGCTCCGACCATGCTAAATAGATGTTAATTAGATTTGTGTATGTCTGGCCACTGGGAACCCTGTGATTACCAGAATGGAGCTTCTAACCTTTTTTCCAGACTGCAGGAGTACAGCCAAATGCTGACCTGAGTGAACAGCCTTATTCTGATTGGATTAATATTGTTTTAAGGCAAAGAGTAATCGGACCAAATATTGATTTGCTTTGATCACTCCTTTGTTCATTCATTTTGCATCTTATTTCATAATAGACTTAAAATGTGTGTGTATATTTATTCTCAAAAAAGTAAAGGGAGCACTAAAATACCAAAACCTAGATATCGCTGAATTAAATATTTCAGTTGCAAATCTTTATTATATAGTGGAATGCATTGAGTACAATAAACCGTGAAAATGTTCACTGTAAATCAAAATTAATATCCCATGGAGATATGGATTTGGAATGATATTCAAAATCAAAGTGTGAAATCAAATTACAGGCTGATCCAACTTCAGTGGAAATCCTTAAGATAGCTAATCAATTTCTCATCGGTTGGGGTCCAACTCCAGGCACCCGTGCCGATCAGCTGTTATTTGTGTCATTGGCGGCCGCCGACCGAAATACTCATTTTTGAAGCTGGCAAACTTCTGACAGTAGCCAACTTTTGGCATTACACGTCCACCTCCTGTTCATATCACGAGGAGGTGGATGTATAGTACTCAGTGGCGGCCATCAAACAATGGCCAACTCCACAAGTGCGTTATTTACGGCTGGCTGGCACCTACATAGTTAACAGCTGATCGGCACTGATCAGACATTGATGACCATCATTGTTAAAGTAGTGGACAAATAGGTGCCAATACTTTTCCTAATACCAGTAGATCAGCAATGAACAGGTGAAATTAAAAAAAAATAAAAATAATAAAAAAAAAATCACTGTAGCCACTATTACATCTTGTGTCCAGTTCAACATGAAAATTTCCACTTTAACAGTTGTCATTCTAGCCTATGTGAGATGCCATGTAAGCTGTGTGTTGGATTCACATGAAGTAGTGTTCTTCCATCACCAGACATGCAAAGCAGATTATCTCTTCCCTTGGGTAGAAATGCTCGGCTTGTGACCTCTCAGTGACGTCTGGGTTACATTGATTCCCAGGACCCTTTGTGGAAATTGTTGGAGAGTTTAAGTCCTCAACAACAAAATGAAACCCAAGAGGAAGGTTCTAATTATTTCTAGAATATTTTGTTATAGGCTTCCAGGTCTATTTCACTGTCGCCAGCTGTAAGTCCTCACTCCTCCTCAAATTCCATCTTGAATCTGAAAGCGTTTGTGACGGACATATTTTCTGGATCCTGAGTCACTCTGGCTGCGCTGTATCGCTTGGCCCTCTACCCTCAGCCTTTTCTTAACAAACATTGAATTACTATGAATAACAAGATTGTACTGAGATCGAGAGGAAGGTAAGGACAATTGAGCCTTCAACCTATGCTTTCTTTTATAGATAACTAGTCACAGTCCGTGAGTGTCTAATTGGAACAGATCCATTTAATTGATTAATGTTGAAATGACCTTTGGAACATTTTGTATTTTTGGAGGTCTTTCATAATAAAATTATTTAATTTATGAAAATGGACAGTAAAATATTTAATTGTTTTTTTTCCCTTTGGATCACTTGGAAGCTCTTCTAAAGCTGTGAGGGGGCTAAAAGGGAACCTGAAGGGTAATATGGATGCCTGATCCAGGTGTATTAAAAACTGGATATGATCTCATAATTTAATAGACAGCTCGGTCCCAGGCGTCAGTTAAACTATGTTTTTTTTTCTGCATACCTGGCTGAGATCATACAGCCAACGTGTGATAATTGCTGACCGTGGATCGAGCAACATGCATTAGCTGTCAGATTCCCTTTAATGTGTTTATATTATGTATACCAAATAGAAGTAAACTATATATACCCACATACACAATATTTATTTGCTTCAAGAGAAAAATAAAGGTCAGTATACTATGAACTTGAACTATTAAAGAAAATAGCTAGTAGAGGTGGTGTAGATCCTGGTCCAGTGGCCACGTCGGTAATCTGATGCTGCCGGCCCTGTGATCTGCCTCCTACTTGTTGGCATCTGTGTTGTAATTAGTGTGTAGTACATCAATAGCGTCTTGTGCATGGTGCGATGAAAATACATGAGACACAGGTTTGATATAGAAAGTCTTGTATTACTTCATACAAGTTGGCAAAAATAGTCACACAGTTTGCAGACACAGAAGCAGGAGACACAGCAGGCCAGAGTAATCTAAGCTCAGCAATCACTCTCCACAACAGGTTCAGGATCTTCTTCTCTGTTACCGTAAGTCCATGCAAACGTGGGTCTTTCAAAGAGAGCAGGGTTCCAGAGTCCACAAGTGCTTCAGAGTTCCTCAGTAGGAATAGCTGGAGTACAAGGTCCAAGGCTTTAGGAGTCAGGTCACAGGTTCACTGCAGGCTAGATTCTGAAGCACTGATTGCTCAGCTGTGGCTGCTTAAGAAGCAAAAGGAGAGAATCAGGGCGGGAACATGCAAGCTGGAAACTCCATTTTGACTGAGGGCAAGATAGCTGCAGCAAGACAGAAAGTAAAATGGCTGACGAACAAACTGAGTTTCAGGAACATGTACACAGAACCTTACACTGTGGCTCTTCCTTCGATTAGCTGGCCTGGGGTGACATCACATGTGCATCGCGGTTCTATGATGCCAGGCCAACTAATCAAAAGAGGAGCAAGGGATGCTGTCGAGTATAGACAGGTTTACAGGGCTCACAGATTACGGACGTGGCCGCAGGACCAGGTCCTGTAAAATGATTCACACCAGCTCTAATATCTATGGGTGACTATACTCACTAATGCAACTATATATAACCATATTCTAATCACGCAACTCTCCTTACTTGGGTCACATAAGTGACTGCAACACTTTCCTTCTGGTATCTTTGACACAATACTTCCGTGACACACAGATGTGGTTGTGGTCCATAGGAAGACTGTTGGAGTGGCTTAGCATGTGCTGAGGGACCAATGTTAGCAAGGAGTATCCTACCACATATATGGGGTCTATTCACACTAGTGCCGTGGCTTCTATAGATAATGGAGCCTTGACTGCTGTAATGGGTTGATTTTCTGATGTATTTAAACAGATACTGATGTTCTGCGTTGATTTTTAATGAGATGTGTGCTGGACATACTGGGTCAAGACTAGGGAGATAGGCTGCAAAAGTACTCTAAAATCCTATGCAAATGGAAGGAAGCCTTTAAAGGGTATTGTTCAGCAAGTTTCCCTCCACCCCACTTTCCATCGCACACAACTGTTCATATGCACATGTAGCTCTATTAAAGACAAGTCCAGCAATACCTTTTACATGGTCAGTCCTATCCTCCAATACTGAGAAATCAGCATTTAAATTGATATGCAACTCAGGCTGAAGAGCTATTTGTAGATCTGAAGCCTCTGTCACTCCAGCTCTTTTCCCTGATCGTCTCCACCTTCCCATGCGGCATGCTGGCAATTTGAAGTTATTGCTGGACTTGGCTTTGAAAGAGGTGCATGTGCATTTAATTTGTTTGGGGTCTGAAATCCTGCTGACAGATTTGTCTTTAAAGGACCAGTCGCAAGTAATCCTCTATTCAGAAAACTGGGGATAACTTACTGGACCACTTGGATCCCAGTGATCCTAAAAATTGGGCTTTGTAACCCAGGAACCAGGCTCTGCAGAGCCCCAACTTCAATGAAGCAGAGTTGCTTATGCTTCATCTCTGCGCCATTCATTGTGTATGGGACAGATGCAGAAAACCATGCAGATCTCAGCTATTTATGGCAGTCCCATAGACATTTAGTGGAGTGGATTTCGAGCATATATTCCTCTACTTCAGTCAAGATGGGCTCTACAAATCCTGGGTTCTAGAGCCCCAGTGATCAGTACGTTATCCCTTCTCCAATGGAATGGGAATAACCCTTTAAAGGATACATGCGAGAAATAAATCAATTAACCATCTATACTGAGATTCAAACTGTCATGTATAGTGTACAGTTCCTATAGCGTCTTGTGCTTGGGTGCGAGGAAAACACAGGAGACATAGGTTGAAATGAAATGCTTGTATTACTTCATACAAGCATGCTGAAAAGTTCACACAGTTTGCAGGAACAGGAGACACAGCAGGCCAGAGTAACTTCAAGCACTACAATAAATCTCCAAAGCAGGTTCAGGATCTCTTCTCTGTACCGTAATTCCTCTGCAAACATGGATTCACCAAACAGCAGGTTTCCAGAGTCCAAAAGTGTTCCAAGGTTCCTCAGTAGGGAATAGCTGGAGTACAAGTCCAAGGTTTCCAGGAGTCAGGTCACAGACTGACTGAGGCTTGATTCAGGAGCACTGATTGTTCAGCTGAGGCTGCTTAAGAAGCAAGAGGGAAGAATCAGGGCGGGAACATGAAAACTGGAAACTCCATATTAACTGAGGGCAAGAGCTGCAGAAAGACAGAAAGCAAAATGGCCGACGGAAAACTGAGTTTCAAGGAACATGTCAACAGAGACAAAGAACCTTACATTACTCCCCCCTTAGGGACAACCTTCGGATGACCTCAGACCAGGCTTGTCAGGGTACCTCTGATGAAACTGGCGGAGCAGGCGAGGAGCATTTACATTATTGACTGGTTCCCATGAGTTGTCCTCCACTGGGTAGCCCTGCCATTTAATCAAATATTGCAACTGATTTCTGTACAACCTGGAATCTAGAATCCTTTCCACCATAAATTTTTCCTGACCATCAACCAGCACTGGGTCAGGGCAAGGAGAAGAACGTCCAGGAAACGTATTGGGTGTTGCAGCCTTTAGTAGGGATACATGAAAGACAGGGTGGATTCTCATAGTTCTGGGCAGTTGAAGACGACAAGCAACAGCACTTATAATCTTACTGATCTTATAAGGTCCAATGTACTTATGTCCCAATTTAGACGATGGAATCTTTAATTTAAGATTTCTGGTTGACAGCCAGACCAAATCTCCTACCTTGAAAGCTGGTGCAGGTTTACGAAATTTATCTGCTGCTTTCTTGTACCTTTCCTGAGCCAATTCTAGATTTTCCTTTAGAAGATCCATATTCTTTTGTAAAGAAGTGATTCTTTCAGCCACTGCCGGCAAGGGCGTATCTATGGGAAATCGAGGAAGAATGTTAGGATGATAACCTAGATTGGAGTAAAAAGGAGACTGCTTAGTGGAGGCGCTCTGAGAGTTGTTATAAGAGAACTCAGCCAGTGGAAGTAGATCCACCCAATCATCCTGTAGGTGGCAGATAAAACAGCGGAGATACTGCTCCAGGGTCTGATTGGTTCGTTCTGTCTGTCCATTAGTCTGGGGATAAAAAGCAGAAGAAAGGTTTACTTTAATGTCCAATGCTGCACAGAAATTTTGCCAAAACCTTGAAGTGAATTGCACCCCTCGATCCGAAATGACCTCATCCGGTACTCCATGTAAGCGAAACACATTCTTAATCATCAAGTCTGATGTCTGTTTTGCAGTGGGTAAGCCGACACAAGGGATAAAATGAGCTGCCTTTGTTAGACGGTCAACCACCACTAGAATGGTGTTCTTCCCTTGAGAGGTTGGTAACTCCACAATGAAGTCCATAGAAATGGATCCCCACGGGCGGGACGGGGTGGGAAGAGGTTGCAACAGACCAGTTGGTGAGGAGCGAGGTGTTTTGCATCTTGCACAGACTTCACATGAAGTGACATAGTTTAAAACATCTTTCCTGTAAGTGGGCCACCAAAAGAAACGAGAAAGAAATTCTTGTGTCTTTAGAATTCCCCTATGCCCGGCTATCTTGGAATCGTGGATGAGTTGCAATACTCTTAATCTGACTGTTTCAGGTATATACAGACGTTGTCCCTGAATCCACACACCATTCTTAAAGACAAGACTTACGTCCCTTGGGGGTTGAGCCAACAAAGAATCCGCATGGTATGCTTCCTTGATGTCCTTAAGTAGGTCTTGATTATGAATCACTCCCAGGAATCTAGAGTCAGGAAGAATAGTCTTAGGAGGAGTAAGTGGACGTGTCTCTGCTGAATGAATCCTAGAGAGTGCATCAGCCTTTCCATTGCGCGATCCTGGTCTATAAGAAATGACAAAATTAAATTGGTTTAGGAAAAGATTCCAGCGAGCCTGGCGAGGAGTCAGGCACTTAGCCGACCTGATAAATTCAAGGTTACGATGGTCTGTCAGGACGACTATTTGCTGTGCAGCTCCCTGAAGAAGGTGTCTCCATTCCTTGAAGGCGGCAATAATGGCCAATAATTCTCTATTGCCCACATCGTAGTTCCTCTCAGCCGAAGACAACTGCTGGGAAAAGAAGGCACAGGGATGCAAGACATTCTTCTCACCTGTTCTCTGAGAGAGTATAGCTCCAACGGCACAGTCTGAAGCATCCACCTCTATTATGAAGGCAAGCTCGGGGTTGGGATGTACTAAGATAGGTGCGGTGGTAAATTTATCCTTTAAACAGGAAAATGCTTCCTGAGCTTGCAGGGTCCAGGAGAACCTAGACTGTTTCCGGGTAAGTTGGGTGATAGGTGACACTACCTCAGAAAAATTCTTAATGAAACGTCTATAGAAGTTGGCAAACCCGATGAAACGCTGCACCTCCTTCACATTTCTAGGAATTGGCCAATCCTTGATGGCTTGGGTCTTGCTTCCATCCATACTAATCCCTTGCGTAGATAGTACATACCCCAGAAATTGAATTTCGGTCCTATGGAATTCACACTTTTCAAGTTTGATGTAGAGATGGTTTTGTCTTAGGCGTTCTAAGACCATTCTCACATGTCCATGATGTTCCTCTGTGGAGTTAGAAAAAATTAGAATATCATCCAGATAAATCACCACAAATGTATCTAGGAGATCCCTGAAGATATCATTCACGAAGTGTTGGAAAGTGGCTGGGGCGGTACTCAGACCAAAAGGCATAACTAGATATTCAAAGTGTCCATAGCGTGACCTGAAAGCAGTCTTCCATTCATCCCCAGGTCTAATACGGACCAAGTTATAGGCCCCACGGAGATCCAGTTTAGAGAAAATTTTGGCATGCCGCACTCTCTCCAACAACTCAGGGATTAAAGGCAATGGATAACGGTTTCTAATAGTAACCTTATTGAGTTCCCTATAGTCTATGCAAGGTCTCAGAGATCCATCTTTCTTCTTCACAAAGAAGATGGGTGCACCTGCGGGAGATGAAGAGGGGCGTATGAAGCCCTTGGCTAAATTTTCGTCTATATAATCCTTCAAAGCTTTTAGCTCGGGCCCCGCTAGGGGGTAGATCTTACCAAAAGGTATCTCGGCTCCAGGCAATAATTCAATTGGACAATCATATGGACTGTGAGAGGAAGCTGATCAGCGTTCTTCTTGTCACATAAATTCACATAGTCCTGGTATACAGCTGGTAGTTCAGGGACTGACATGGTTCCTTTAGGAACAGAGCAAGCTGAAACTCCTTGACTCATCTGTTTCTCCGGAAAGTGTAATTCCTTGGTCTCCCAGTTAATCGTAGGATTCTGCGCCTGCAGCCATGGTAGCCCTAGAATAATGGGAAAGTGGGGAGAAGAGATAAGCATAAAATACATTTTCTCCTGATGATCTTTACCCATAAGGACCCTCAAAGGCTCTGTTTCTTGATCCACTGGTCCAGAAGTCAGTAGAGAGCCATCCACAGTCTCCATCTGTACTGGAGTAGCCTTCTTCACTGAACGTATCCCTGTTTCAGAGCAAAGGAGATATCCATAAAATTTTCACTTGCTCCTGAGTCGATCATAGCAGAGCTAGACACCCAAACTGAGTCAACCCAGAGTTTGATGGAAAGGAAGCAATGAGAATTGTTTATTTTACAACTCAGCTGGGACACCGCTGAGGAAACTTGAAAAATTGCAGCGTTTATACCGTCATGGTCCCCAGAACTAACAGAGTTTAAGTCCGAGAAATCAAGATCTCTTGCAGCAGATCTCTCTGGAGCCTGAGGCTCGGACATGACAGAGCTCCTCTCGCAACACTCACAGTGAATGACTGCTGCAGTAGTCTTACGAGAACGGCTGGGGCAGTTTATAATGAAGTGCCCTGACTTACCACAGTAGAAACATAGATTTTCCTTTATACGATGTTCTTTGCGTGCATCACTAACCCGTCTTTGTAAAGAGTCCACCTGCATGGGTTCAGGTTCTGGTTCCCTTGTGATCCTACTCAAAGGTTCCTTAGCTGAGGAGGGAGGTAGTAAAAGGTTAGTGCGATTATTTTCGAACCATCTCTCTTGTCTGCGTTCAGTCAGACGAGCATCAATACGGATACAATAGTTAATAAAGTCACCTAACGCAGTGGGAGGGTCGGCACGAGCAAGTTCATCCTTAATTAGTGGAGACAACCCTTTCCGAAAAATAGATTTTTTAGCGGAAGTGTCCCAAGTGGTATCAAGAGCCCATCTCCTGAAATCCAGGGCATATTCGGCTACTGAACGCTTACCTTGGCGCAAAGTTAACATGGCTGCTTCAGCTGTTGCACCTCGATTGGGGTCATCAAACACCGGCCCCATGGCTGAAATAAAAGCATCAAGGTGATTCAAACAATCATCCTCAGTCTCAATCAGAGGGTTTGCCCACATCAAAGCCTTATTGGTAAGCAACATGATTATAGTAAGCACTTTGGATCGTTCAGTGGGAAATTGTGAAGCATGTGCAGAGAAAAATAAATTGCATTGATTAATAAATCCCCTGAATTTCTCACGTTCACCGCCAAAACGAAAAGGAGGTAATTTGGGGATCCCAGAACTCTGGGTTATGGCAGGAGCCTGGGCTCATTCCTCTAGAGCCTCAATCCTGGCTCGCAATTCCTGGGTAGTCTGTCCAAACACTTGCAAATTATGATTAGTGAGGTCCTGTAGGCTTGCAAAACGGGTTTTTAAAGTCTGTACATCTGAAAGGATTGTATCAGTCACTCCGCAAAGTTCCTTTATGCGGGCCTCCATCTTCCAGATCTTTTAAGGCAGAAGTGCTGGAATGGTTGTGAGAAGTCACAACCACTGTCATCACATAAGGTATTAAACGGACATCTGATATCCACAGTCACAGCAGACACGGCTTTCCCAGACCCAGCAGACACTAAACATTGGCTCCTGAATCTTGTCATGTATAGTGTACAGTTCCTATAGCGTCTTGTGCTTGGATGCGAGGAAAACACAGGAGACATAGGTTGAAATGAAATGACTTGTATTACTTCATACAAGCATGCTGAAAAGTTCACACAGTTTGCAGGAACAGGAGACACAGCAGGCCAGAGTAAAGGGTATGCCACACTAAACAATATCGCTAACGGGATCGCTAAAAAACGTCACTATTTAGCGATCCCGTTAGCGATATTGTTCAGTGCGGCAGCTTCCAGCGACGAGCTTCCTGCTGTGATCTCGCTCGTCGCTGGAATCGTTCCGGACCCTATTTCATCGCTGGCGCTCCCGCTGGGTAAGTATCTAATCGCTGTGTGGCACCTTTTCTTAGCGATTTAGCGGTACTTTTGTACCGCTAAAGTCGTTAAGAAGATCGCTAACGGCGATAGCGTCGTTAACTATATCGCTAAATGTGGCCGCATTTAGCGATATAGAAACAATCCCGCTAGCGATCTCATTAGTATGCAACGCTAACGAGATCGCTAGCGGGATAGCTTAGTGTGGCAGTACCTTTACTTCAAGCACTACAATAAATCTCCAAAGCAGGTTCAGGATCTCTTCTCTGTACCGTAATTCCTCTGCAAACATGGATTCACCAAACAGCAGGTTTCCAGAGTCCAAAAGTGTTCCAAGGTTCCTCAGTAGGGAATAGCTGGAGTACAAGTCCAAGGTTTCCAGGAGTCAGGTCACAGACTGACTGAGGCTTGATTCAGGAGCACTGATTGTTCAGCTGAGGCTGCTTAAGAAGCAAGAGGGAAGAATCAGGGCGGGAACATGAAAACTGGAAACTCCATATTAACTGAGGGCAAGAGCTGCAGAAAGACAGAAAGCAAAATGGCCGACGGAAAACTGAGTTTCAAGGAACATGTCAACAGAGACAAAGAACCTTACACAAACTCTTATGTTAAAAGTTCTTAAGGTTTCAGAGAAAATCTGGTGACCACAAGTCCGTCTCTGATTACGGTCAGGCAGTGGTATAACTTAAGGGTATGCTACACTAAGCGAGATCGCTAACGAGATCGCTAACGAGATCACTACTGCGTCACCATTTATGACGCAGTAGCGATCTTGTTAGCTACTTAGCTGTGTGTGACATGTAGCAGCGATGTGGCCCCTGCTGAGATGTCGCTGATCGCTTATGAACGTTCTGACCCATTTTTTGGTCGTTGGTGTCCCGCTGGTGAGCCTGAATCGCTGAGTGTGACACCCTTTATAAACGACTTCACCAGCGTCGCAGGTGGGACTAGGTTTTCCCAACGACAGCAGAGGTCGTTATACAGATCGCTGATGAGATGTGTTTGGAATCACAGATCGCTGATGAGTTGTGTTTGGAATCACAGATCGCTGATGAGTTGTGTTTGGAATCTAACTAGCGATCACTTAGCGATCGCACTAGCGATCTCGCCAGGTCATGTCGTTGTTGTGATCGCTAGTGCGATCGCTAAGTGTGGCATACCCTTTAGTGTTCATGGGCCTCAATGGAAAATTTCCAACAGGGCCCTCCTACTATCATAGGTCATTAATAGTAGTAGTAGTAGTCTTTTCATATGGGCTGAAGGGAATTTTTGGCCGTCACTAGGCTCCAGGATCCGGGTGCGATTGCAACCTACTATAGGTATGCCAATACCGTCCTTGCATGGATTTGTTTGATATCAGCTACATACCTGGCTCGATCTTTAGTGTTATGTTGAAGAGGGTGTCCATGTATTTGGGGATTTTGGAACCACAAAGGGTTTCATGAATACGCTGTACCTGAAAAGTTGCCTTCAGTATCTCCTGTTTTACCCTTTAAACCATTCATTATAAAGGATAATCTCAGCATAGATTGTATATAAATATTTGTATATATTTTATAGAATTTGTCTTTGTCATAAACTTTAGATCATACAGAAGAGACAGTGCCAATTTGTCACCAGGGTATAATTAAGATATCAGATCAATAACAGGAAGTGCGAGCGATGTGTCCCGGTATCCGTGATTCACCCGTCTGAGATGTAATCGCTTATTACTGTGTGCACGGCTTCCACTTACTGACTAATTGCTGTATCAATATTAATTGTTATTTCTAGGTAAGGTTGGATATCCTACACCCTTCTATGATTTGTGACTCACTGTACGGGTTTATATTGTTTGTATATTAGTGAGGTTACATAATTGATCTGTACCATTCTATATGGGTTTACAACGTTAGTCCAATTTATGTAACTTCAATGATGTGCTATTACTGCTGTCTCTTTAAAGAAATACTGATAAAATCAGCGGTGGCTCAGTGGTTATCACTGTTGCTTTGCAGCGCTGGGTTCAAATCCCACCATGGACAACATCTGCAAGGAGTTTGTATGTTCTCCCCATGTTTGCGTGGGTTTCCTCCCACACTTTAAAGACCCTATTGGGGACAGTGATGATGTATGAAGAGACAAAAATGCTGTGTGAAGGGGTCCTAAATAATCGAGGTCCCATTTAAGCAGGCTGACCTTAAATGATCACCGATCAGCAGTCTTAAAAGCTCCCCGCCCAACAGTTGAGCATTTGAGTGAGTGCTGGCTTGTTTTGACAGGTCGACTTTAATCTGGAAAACCAGCGATCCTATATAAATGGTCCATTTAGGCTATATTCTTAGTACTGTTGTGCCCACAGCGCTCTCAGGATCCCAGCTATGTCAGATACTGCTGGTGCTATGTGGACCGCATTCACGTATAATTAGATACGTTGGGTCCTGCTGTGGATTTTATTGTTTGCTCACCTGCATGATTCCAGTGTCCTCATTCTGAGGACTATGAACAAGCTGGTCTGTAGTGACGATGGAAGGGGATGGTCCAGTCAGCAGATATATTTTTATCAGTCTTTGGGTTCTATTTTCATAGATTTCGGGTTCCCCATTCTCCTCTGCATTCTGAAACTAGAGGCATTGAACACCCTGATCTCCACTCACAGGACACTGATCTGTGCAACTGATGTGTTTCACTAGTTTAGTGTTTTATTTTTATTTTTTTTTTTTCTTTATGAACATGCACAATTTAATAGTGTTACTTATGTAACACAACTAGTTATACTGCTTTGTACTGCTACGCTGGGACAAAACATTTGCATGTGCTATGCAGACCTCTGTTTTCTGTTACCAGCCACTGATATTAACATGAAAATATGCAAAACAATTCAGAAATTTGCCCAGAACTACTTGACGTCTATATTCACGTTAAAGGAGCTGAGCTTCCATACTAGACATAACCCACGGACAGCTCTTGTGCGGTTTCTAGAAGAAAGCAGCCATGCTTAATTTTTTGGGACTTGGATATCTATCTTGGATTCGCAATCGGTCAATATTCACTCATGATCAGTGGTGGTCGGACTTCAGGCCCGTCCGTCGTTCCGTTGAGTGGCACTGGGCAGACACTGCTCTATACATTTGCTATTGCAGACTAGTCCTATTCACTTGATTGGGGATGAACAGCAGATATAGATGCTACAAAGTAAATGTAGATGTGCCTGGTAATGGAGAGGCGAGCTCTGGACTTTTTAAACCACTGATCGAGGAAGGAGGTTGCTGGGAGTCAGATCCTCACCCATCTGATATGGAAGCCTTGAAAATCCATTTAATGGTTAGGGACCTGCTGAGAGATACTTGGGTATTAACATAGATTCTCCAAGATTCATTTAGAACTTTCCGAGAAACAGGATTAGCTTTTCCTGACCGCTACATCTGGTTTATTACCATCTGATGTGCTGACGGAGCGTTACTAGTATTTGCACCTCTCATCTGCATCAATGCTATATCTATTTAAGGTCTGTCTGCTTTACATGTGCTATTACTATGCTGGAGATATCTTGGGCTCAGATGCAATGTAACACCGGGAAGGTGGAAAGTCCTTAAAATATATTGGGGTGAACTTAGTAAGCAGATTTTTTTTTTTTTGTCTCCTTTACTGTATGCGGTAACAGGGCTGTAGTTAGAAAGTGGATAGAGCCTGAGCACTAGTTCACACATGTGCTGTACAGTCATGGACAAAAGTTTTGAGAATGACACAAATATTAATTTTTACAAAGTCTACTGCTTCACTTTTTCTAATGGCAATTTGCATATACTCCAGAATGTTATAAAGAGTGATCAGCTTAACAGCAATTACTTGCAAAGTCAATATTTGGCTAGAAAATGAACTTTATCCCCCAAAACACATTTCAACATCATTGCAGCCCTGCCTTAAAAGGACCAGCTAACCTCTTTTCAGTGATTGCTCCATTAACACAGGTGTGGGTGTTGATGAGGACATGGCTGGAGATCAATCTGTCATGATTAAGTAAGAATGACACCACTGGACACTTTAAAAGGAGACTGGTGCTTGGCATCATTGTTTCTCTTCTGTTAACCATGGTTATCTCTAAAGAAACACGTGCAGTCATCATTGCAATGCACAAAAATGGCCTAACAGGGAAGAGTATCGCAGCTAGAAAGATTGCACCTCAGTCAACAATCTATCGTATCATCAAGAACTTCAAGGAGAGAGGTTCCATTGTTGCCAAAAAGGCTCCAGGGCGCCCAAGAAAGACCAGCAAGCGCCAGGATCGTCTCTTAAAAGTGTTTCAGCTGCGGGATCGGGCTACCAGCAGTTCAGAGCTTGCTCAGGAATGGCAGCAGGCAGGTGTGAGTGCATCTGCACGCACTGTGAGGCGGAGACTCTTGGAGCAAGGCCTGGTCTCAAGGAGGGCAGCAAAGAAGCCACTTCTCTCCAGAAAAAACATCATGGACAGACTGATATTCTGCAAAAGGTACAGGCAGTGGACTGCTGAGGACTGGGTAAAGTTATTTTCTCTGATGAATCCCCTTTTCGATTGTTTGGGACATCAGGAAAACGCCTCATTCGGAGAAGACAAGGTGAGCGCTACCACCAGTCTTGTCTCATGCCAACTGTTAAGCATCCTGAAACCATTCATGTGTGGGGTGGCATCTCAGCCAAGGGAATCGGCTCTCTCACAGTCTTGCCTAAAAACACAGCCATGAATAAAGAATGGTACCAGAATGTCCTCCAAGAGCAACTTCTCCCAACCCTCCAAGAGCAGTTTGGCGATCAACAATGCCTTTTCCAGCACGATTGAGCACCTTGCCATAAAGCAAAGGTGATAACTAAATGGCTCAGGGAACAAAACATAGAGATTTTGGGTCCATGGCCTGGAAACTCCCCAGATCTTAATCCCATTGAGAACTTGTGATCAATCATCAAGAGACGGGTGGACAAACAAAAACCTAAAAATTCTGACAAAATGAAAGCATTGATTGTGCAAGAATGGACTGCTATCAGTCAGGATTTGGTCCAGAAGTTGATTGAGAGCATGCCAGGGAGAATTGCAGAGGTCCTGAAGAAGAAGGGTCAACACTGCAAATATTGACTTGCTGCATTAACTCATTCTAACTGTCAATATAAGCTTTTGTTACTCATATGTTTGCAATTATTATATTTCTGTCTGTGATAAAAACTACTGTCAAACACACATAAAAACCAGAGGGCAGCAGATCATGTGAAAATATAATATTTGTGTCATTCTCAAAACTTTTGGCCATGACTGTAGTCTGTGGTGGGTCAGGCTGAGTATCTGTTGCTTGATGCTATAGAATAAAGAGAAGGTTTTGGAGCAACACGGTCCAGATCATAGTTAAAAAGGTATAAATTTATTGCATCAAGCATCATCAATGCGGTCATGTATATCCATATAACAAAATTTCATATTAAACAGTACAAGAGACAAAGCTAAGAGATCAGGTAGAGATTGGCATGTGCACCCTGATTACATCAAGCAATTACATAGTAATGTGCATAGTGCAGTTGAGTGGTATGAAGGATAGGAGTAGGCTCATAAGACAGTCATTACTGACATTATCACTAACGTGTGTTATACAGTAAAGTCTCCATAACCCCTATGCCCCCCATGTCCTAAAAGTGCTTACCATGCTGTGACGTAACAGGACACACGCGACACAGTCCCAACGCGCGTTTTGTGTTGGCTTCCTCAGGGTGTATAGCTTGGTGCTATAGTATGGCGCTGTATTAGGACGCCTTCACATATCCGTGAAATAAGGGCCAGTCCAACTGCCTTTCTCCGGTCTTGGGCTTCATAGCTCAGGAGATTCTGTAGTCAGGCCTTGTCTTCCGATGTGAGAACGGTCCGTGCTTCATGGATGTGAGAGACCGGCTTTCTACAGAAATTCTATGGCCATAATATAGCTGTATGAGAAGAAAGTACTAATTACTGCAGTTATTTAGCTTTCCTTCAATCCTGCCTAAAAAGCTGAGTGCCTTTCAACCATGGGATCTTTGCAGCCATATTGTTTAGATATAACAGGGAAAATACTATGGACACATTTACTTAAGACATTCAATTGTAACCTAGTCTTCATTTAAAAAATAAATAATAAAAAAAAAATTCCCTTGCATAAAATCTGCTAAGCCCTCATACTTTTCTAAAAAGAAAAAAACATTGTGTGTGAACATTGACACCTTTTTTTATTCTACTGCAAGTCCAATTATGAATGTACCCTTATTATTAATAGTGGCATTATGTGCGGTATTTTTTATTTTTGCAAAAATACTCTTTAGTGTGGAATAACTTTGTTACTTTCTGGTTCGTCACCTTGCAGGTAGTGCGGGCTAATTGGGCCAGAAAAGTAGAGATGAAGAAATTGCTGTAGATTGTGAAAGTCAGTATAACTATTATACTATATTGTTTTATTTTATTAATGCGATCAGGCATTAAGAACTATTGTAGGCATTGATGGGAAACATAGATGCCAGCAACATATTACTAATCGACTACCTGCCGTTTATGATTTCCCCAGCCCTATCGTAGCTTCAGGTTTGCAGCTTTAGTATCTTTGTTTTTGCTCAATGTTTCCTTGTATAGATGCCCAGAAAAATGAGAAGTCTGTCCCTGACACGAGTGATGACTCACGGCACGATCACTGTCTGCGAAGCTCGTCAGTGCCCGTGTGACGGGAAGTAAGAGGCACTAGTGCTCGTGGCTCCTGTGTGGCCCAGGGCTTGTACGTGTAAGACAACAGCAGAACGTGGCTAATATCTTCAAAATTGGTGTACCTCCATCATTCTTCTCCGTTGCCGTCCCAGTAGCTTTAGCGTGCCCCAATAAAAATGGGGGTTTTAAAATCCAGGTAACCCCCCACTACATTTTTAATTGCTTTCAATATGAAATAGTGACTTAAACAAATATTGAGTTTTGCGTTGTAAGCACTCCCGCTGTCTGAAGACGTCTGCGATTTTATCCTAAAGACACCGCTTCCCTAGAAAAGTAGAGCACAGCGCTCGGTGCCTGCAGAGTATCCCAATTTACTGGAAGTGAAAGCACATCTCTAGTTTTCAGATGTCGGGAACTTCAAGAAAAAGTGCAATGAACCCGTAGAAAAATGGCTTGTACTAAAACAGGAGTAAAAAAAAAAATGTGTTGACGTACATTAAATGTCCACATTTTAATGGATTACCTATATATTTTTTTAAATAATGAAAACGATGAAAGATTCTTTCTCAAACTTTTTTTTATACGATTTAGTTTTATTCTATTTTCTGTACATGTTTATGTGGATGGCCAAATTGCTTTTTTAGCAGCTGCATGGACCATAGACCACAATTGTCAATGCCCATTGAACTTTTTGGATGAGCGTTGTGTGCTGTATGATCTGTGCAGCAAGGGGGAGGAGGTGAGCTCTGACATCACCTATTGGGAATGTTTATCACCTATTAATAAGTAGTGATTCCTTTTTATTGTAATCCTGCCTGTCTTTTTAGAGATTATTTTCTAAGAATTTTAAAGATTTCAGATTGTCATTTTATTTAGTTTTTATTTTATTTTTTACTTTTTGATTAGAATGCTTCATTTTCTGCTAACAAATCCCTCTGAGTTAGATTTAGAGGATTGCATAAATATAAATTCCTGTAGCAGTGGTGCTTTGTAATAACAGCCTAGGAGTATGAGGTTGCCAGGAATTTTAAATATTTGTGTTGCAGACTCCTCACCAGACTACAGGACAAGACATACAGTAGTCACCTTTACTCTAAAATTTACCTCTCTGCTGCACACAGTAAATGCAATACCTTTCAAGTCTTGTTGGATCTCAAACACTGGCTAGACTAATTGAGTAAAGGGTATGCCACACTAAACAGCGTCGCTAACGAGATCGCTAAAATACGTCACTATTTAGCGATCTCGTTAGTGACGCTGTTGTGTGTGGCATGTAGCAACGACGTGGCCCCTGCTGTGATCTCGCTGATCGTTCACTAGAGTACTGGACCGTATTTTGATCGTTGGCGTCCCGCTGGTGAGCCTTTATCGCTGTGTCTGGCACCTTTTGTGACGATGTGCGCTGTTTTTTACATCGCAAAGTCGTTAAGGAGATCGCTAACCGCTTATGCGTAGTTAACGAGATCGCTAAGTGTGGCAGCTAACAGCGACATTAAAACGATCACAAAAACGATCGCATTAGTATGCGTCGTTATTGTGATCGTTAGCGGGAGCGTTTAGTGTGGCAGTACCTTAAGAGTTGAGAAATCTCCCCATTTCTACTGGATTGGTCAAATATCTAATATGCATGTGGTGTAAAATAACCAACTGCTAGAGAAGAATAACAATGGCATTTTGTGTTTCCTGGATAAAATACACATATGCAAGCTCAACTAAGCAAACCATGCTTGTTGATACTGGAGTCAGGAGTAGTGATGAGTGAGCGTGCTTGGATAAGGTGTTATCTGAGCATGCTCTAGTGCTGTCTAGTGCTTGGTTTGCGCGAAACATGTGTTAATATCCCCACGGCTGCATGTCTCGCAGCTGTTTGACAGCCGCAACACCTGCACGGATTACCTATCAAACAGGAAATCCCTGCATGTGCTGCGGCTGTTTAACAGCTGCGAGACATGCAGCCGCGGGGACTCGAACATGTTTATCGAGCACGCCGGAGAGACTCTGTGAGCACGTTTGCTCATCACTAGTCGGGAGCATTCAGCTTACAGAAATCTCCATTTGTATAGCCAAATTAAGAATTTATTACCAGGGTGCTTTCATATTGCGCTGAACTTAAGTACAAGGGTGCCATCAGGGCTTGCGTCCCAACGCCCCTCACAAAACGTGATACGGGCCAACATGGCCATAGACTATCACGGTGCCGGTAAAGCGAACGTGTGCTCTGCCGTGCATCGTTTTCGGGCGTGTACGCCTACAGGAGGCGGACACTCGGATGCAGTCTGTAGTTCAGCTCAAACTTGTGGCCAAAGTTTGCCCATCTCTGGTTTAAGCCCCATAAATCTAGAAGAGGCAGATGTGAGCTGCTCAGTGCACAACTTCTACATCTAGATAACAGAATGTATGTTTCCTGTTTTGCACATAGCACAGGCGGCGTCATGCCGGGTGTCATTTGAATCAGAATAGAGGTTGTGGTTGAGGTGAAACAGGAAGAAAAGTCAGATATCCACATCCATCACTGAACAAACAGTAGTTTGAATATGCAAAGGGAGCAAATGGTGCTAAGAAAATACACACACAGCATGCACACCTTTAATGGCAGCCCTATCCATATGCAATATTCTGCCTTATCTGCGGACATATGATCTGCCTATCTTCCCCAGATAATTTATATATTCATCAACTGGTGAAAAGTATATAAAATGTAGCTGTGATTCATTCTTCCACTATTTACGGTACTTACCGCCAAACTTAGGAAAGAGAGGACGCATACAGCAATTTTTCTTCTATGTTAAGCCACTTCCCTAACCTCGTTCTGTACTCTGCAAAAACAAAAATATTTCTTTTATTGAAGGCCATTAGTATTCTCACATAGCACAATATATCTTTCATGGCCTCCACATTGCTAACCATATGATGCCCATAGTATTGCCTTCACAGTATAATATTCCTGCTTCTGTGCTACTGAGACTGTCTCGTGACCTGTAGGTCCCTGCAGGTCCTTCAGTCTCTACCCAGAAGGAATGGTGGAGCAGGGATCTGACAGTTCTCTGCTCCACCATTGAGTTAATCTGTTTCCTTGTCTTAAGGGAACATCTTCCTAAATTCAGGTATAGTATAGATAATATATACTGTATAACATATACAATTGTTTAACTATATTTTAGTAAATCTTTATCTGAAGTCTGCTTGAATGAAGAGGGGGTCTTCCTTGGTTATGTCTGGCATGGTCGTTATCTTCAAGGAGTATTCCGCTCTGTGCATTCAGCACATTTATGTACAAGATCGATATATAATATTGTGGTTATTCAGTGAGAGGGAAAGTCTGTGGCTATTGAGTTGAGAGTGTGAAAGTGTAACTGAAGAGCCTCGTCTTATTTTATGTTTTCACTCCATGTGGTTTACAAAATCCATTTCTCATACATTTTATCTTATCGTCTCTGCACATGAAGAGGCTGCGAACCCTGCCCTGAAATCTACAGTATCCTCCCATGTTTAGAAGTGCAGTCAGACCACAGAATCTACAACCACAGAACCCTTTTACGTTGCTAGCGGTCGTATGTAAAAACATGATCATATACAACAAAGATGGCAACGTCTGTGCTTATAGGTTTAAAATAAGGCGGAACAATAAATGCCAGTAAACATGGAAGGTGACAAAGGATTAGAATATAAGGTAGACATGATAAACTTGCTTGTAATATTACACGTAAAGTAGTTGCATTACTTTTTGATGTGAGGACATGTAAGTTCAGCCTTGGGCAAGAGTCATGTCTTGAGGTATAGGCTAGGAAATACCATAAAGACATTGTAAGCTGGAAGCCAGGGTCTATAAAATCTTTTGAAGAACATTGTCCTCAATCAGTAAAAATCCTGAACACCTATGTGTGAGAAAAAAAAATCCCTGAACTGTTGAGTCAGGGAAATGGAAAGCTTCCGTGTTTCACCCTAATACTGATGCTTATTCACGTACAGGTTTGAGACTCCAAAACTTTGATCTTATTATAGAAGTGTAATGGAAACCAAGGAGCCGGCAGTATTCCTGCCCTACCGGTGGCCATAAATAAGTCTTTATTTCTGTCAGAACAAACTGAAAAATGTAATTATCCAAAATATTCTGCCATAGAGGCATGGAAGGCTATGTCCAGGGGTTGTGCCCTGCACACTTTGTCCCCCTGCGATAACACGTGTTTGTTAACCTCTCTGCACGTCTTATTTCCTCTGGAATCCATTATTTCCTACAAGTCACACTGGTTTCATAGTTTTTCTGGGAGTGACTAACAGGACAGGATATGAGCAGATAACGTGGGGTCATAGGGCTGCTTACACAGAAGAATACCCTTTATTTCTTCATAGTATTAATCCAGTCTGCCATGAAGTCATTAGACAGGATAAGTGCCGGAAAGACTCGGCAGATACATTGAGTAATATTGGATATCTCCGAAATTAAATGTAGCTAGGTTAATATAGATGAGCATGATCCCTGCAATCCACCCTGTGCCGAGAGAATGTTAGGTAAAGCATGGGATGGTTGGAAGTAAATCTAGTAATCAATGCAAATTCAAAGTGTTTTCTCCTGTAAACTTTATAGTTCAAAATTTCATTGTTACGTGATATTTGGAGATCTTGATATGACCCACGTTCATTAAAAAAAAAAAAAAAAAAGTCCCACCCCCACCCCCCCCCATCCTCCAAATGTGAAAGAGCAGGCGCTTCTGTGTATGGAGAAGTCAGTGGAGACGGCTGTCGGCCAAACAGTATATCGCCCGGCAGCTATCTGTTGTGTGGGGCCTGTAGCTGTATAGAGAGATTTTTCAAAATTCTGAAGCCCTGAATAGCCAAGACTGACGTTGTTCTTGCCGGTCTTGATGAGGCGTGCACACCTCTTCATGAATCTGACAAGTGGCAAAATCTTACTTCACTCAGGGACTGGAGTGTGATTTCTGGCATACAGGAACGCCTCATAAATTAGACAAGCTGTCGCGTCCCATCCCACCCCAGTCTCTTATTTTGGTAGAAACGCCAAAAGCTGCCAAATTTGGGCACAGCTTCGACTTATGCCAACGTTTTGCGACTTTTCAAAGCTTTTATACCACTTCTTAATTATTCTCTATATCTTTTTAATTATTCCCTCTTGTCACCACAGAACCATTAGAAAAGGATCTCTTAATTTTCACCGGCCTGATATGGGTTTTAATTTGTGTTTTTTACAATTAAATCCTTCAGTATGTAAATGGCAAATCATTACCATGAATGACGACTTGTGAACTTGGAGTAGGCCATATCTTAGCAGCCTTGTTGTTAGCCCCCCTACTACCCACCTAAGACCCTAAGTGCCATGGTAAATTGGCATCTAAATGTAATTTGATAGTAAGCACATTAATTATTAGTGAAAATAAAATCTATATCCCATTCTCACACTACTGATGGACAACCTTTTCATTGCATAGATAAGTAGTATATGTATCTGTAGACCCCCATGCCAGGGCTGTGGAGTCAGTAAGCCAAACCTCCGACTCCTCAATTTCCATGACACCGACTCAGACTCCACCAAAATGGGCTCCGACTTCACAGCCCTGCCCCATACATCTATTAAAGTCACCGAAACCCATAGATATGGGTGGAATCAGTTGATGATCTAAGTCCGTGTTCCCGAATGCCGGTCTTCAAGAGCCACCAACAGATCATGTTTTCAGGATTTCCTTAGTATTGCACAGATGATGGAATTATTGCCTGTCCAGGTACTGCAATGATCACCTGTGCAATACTAAGGAAATCCTGAAAACTTGACCTGTCTGTGGCTTTTGTGGACCAGAGTTGGTGGAACACTGATCTAACTTATATGAGAGTCTCCTGAATCTTCGCTCACCCCCCAACATGTGATGTTTGGGAAGAGACGGATCCAGCCTGTCAGATTTCCGATGATTGATTATTTTATTCTTTGGAAGATAAGCCGCCATCAGAGGAGATTGACAGCTGTATCATGGAAAACACAGGAGCGCTCGGTCAAACCAAGCACGCATGTATGTGGAGAAGTTGGGGTAGATGGCAGTCTCGGTCCACTGCTATCTAATCTTTATATGGGTCATAATGATTAAATAAATCATGTGCGTTTACCATCTATATGGAAGAGATGTGTATATGCCAACAATAGAGCATCTCCCGTTTCCTCCGCAGTCATGGCAGCTATTACTACAGCGTTGTAGTTTAGAATAAGGTGTAGGTTGAGTAATGTGGCTACAGTTGAGCAAAACCACTCTGTCTGGTCCTCTGTGGCAGCCCAACTAGGGCATTTCACCTCTGTGACCGACATCCTCGCCCTGGGCTCCTCCTGACATAAGGGTCTGTGCACACGTTGCGGATTGTGCTGCGGATTTGCAACGGATTTGGCCCTGCGGATCCGCAAGTCATGTACAGTACAATGAAAGTGAATGGGAAAAAAAAAACTGCTGTGCACATGCTACGGATTTTTCCGCGGATTTAAATCCGCAGCATGTCAATTCTTTGTGCGGATTCCGAAGCGTTTTTACACCTATTCCATTATAGGTGTAAAACCGCAGGGCAAATCTGCACAAAAATCGCAGTAAAACGCAGGTCATTTTACCTGCGGATTTAGAAAAATCCGCAAGTGAATCCGCAACGTGTGCACGGGGCCTTAGAAGCACTCCCATCAAAGTTTTTATCCTCTTAACCCCTACTCCCCTGAGCCTGTTTTCACTTTCCTGATCTGGCCAAATTTTACTATTCTGATCAGTGTCACTTCATGAGGTTATAGCTCTGAAACGCTTCAACTTATCCCACTGATTCGGAAACTGTTTTTTCAGCTGCAGATGAAGGAAGGGAGACACAGTTATTACTAGTGGTAGGCGGAGCCCACATAGGATAAACACACCTCAGATTAAAAAAGTGTTGACCGGCCCCTCCAGCTATATAGGGCTCCTCCTACTCCAGCTCTCCAGTCTAAAATTTGAGGTTCACAGAGGATAGTCGCTGCTGGAAGCAGCTCCTCAGAAGATTTTTTTATTTTAGTCGGACAGAGACTTGGACCGCCAATGGTCTAGAGGTCTCAGGGGTCTCAGCGCTGCTGGACTCCCACCTCTCCCTTGGCGGATCTGTATTACCCTGTAAGGTGGTCCCTGCAGAACCCTGCCGGCCCTGGGGGATGAGGATTGCTTCCCCGCCCTGGGGGGAAGCTATGGGCACAGCGCCACAAATCTCTGAGGGGTCCCTGTGGCGCTCAGCTGGGTGAGTACTCCACATTTTAATGTGTTTGAGTGCTTCAGCGGCCGCTGCGGCAGCCGCTGCTACATGTATTCAGTGTGGTGATTGTGTACTTTTGTCCGCAGGTGGATGCCTGCAGGACATGAGAGCGGAGTGAATCGCGCGCTTTTTTTGAAGCCGGCGGGGGGCGTGGCTTCGCGCTCTCCCATTTTTTCATAGGCAGGAAGCGCTCTGAGCGCACGCTTTATCCTGCCTTTTTCCTTCCGGCTTCTCTCCTCTAGCGCGGCGGCCATTACTGACGGGCTCCTAACTCTCCACTCTCCCCGACCGACCGAAAGGAGACACTACACCACGGCCAGCTGGGTGAGTCGCCTCTACCTGTCAGGGCAGAAGCTTGACCCCCTCAGCGCAGGACAAGGTATTGTCACACGGAACGCTCCCGCTACGATCACTATAGCGACGCATAATTTTGCGATCGTTTTTCTTTTGTGATCGTTTTTTATGTCGCTAGTAGCTTCCACGGTGGGCGATCTCATTGACGACGCATAAGTGGTTAGCGATCTCTTTAGCGACTTTGGTATTGCGATATACAAATCAGCGCAATGTGTTAGCGGTCTCGTTGACGTTCTTGTTTAATGTGGCATACTTTTGAACACTGTCCTGCAGCTGTTACCTCATAAGAGGCACCTGCGGCTCGCACACCCTTTTCATTAAACAAGGGTTGTGGAGAGTCTGCGACATTAACCCCTTCTTTGGCGGTCAACCCTTTATTGGGAGACAAAAGCTGGGGTAGCTCTCTATTTAAGAGCTTTAACCCTTCAGCGTTCATTTTGCCTTTGAAAACCACACTGTTCTGGTTGCTGACAGGTTTTTACCTGCCATATACTGTGTGAGGGCATGTCTGATCAGGGTCCAGAAGCGGACCGTCTCCCAGATCCGCTACAGGATCAGTCTCGCGTATCTGACACGCAGACCTCGACGGCGTCAAGCGCAGCGGTCGGAGGTTACAGTGACGCCAAAATGGATGCCCTCGCTCGTTCTATTGATGGCCTGTCTGACCTTCTAGGTTATTGGGTGTCAGCTAGATCCTCTCATGGTAGGAAGCGACACAGGCCGGTGCCATCTTTCTCGCATAGCGACTCAGAGATTTCTGATATGGAGGGCTCCCCTCCAAGCTCGGATGGTGAGATATCCGATTCGGATAAGGAGGATCGGCAGGGACAATCTGCCTCTCTTTTGAGCCGTACAGAGGCTTTTATTGGAGCCATGAGGGAGGCGTTACAGTTACCGGAGGAGGTAACTAGACGTCCTGGTAAGTCGGCCCGGATGTTTCAGGAGTCGCATAGGTCGCGATCAGCATTACCATCTCTGGATGAGCTTAATGAGGCAGTGGAGAAGGAACGCCTGTGTACAGATAAACGTTTTCAGGGGACACGGTTTTTTGAGACGCTGTATCCGTGTACTACGGAGTTGAGTGCTAATTGGATTCCTTCTCCTGAAGTGGATGTCCCTTTATCCCAGCTTAGCAAATCCTCATTACTTCCCGTTAAAGGGAAGGCGAGTCTGCAGGATCCGCTGGACAGAAAAACGGAGATGGCGGCAAAATCCATCTACGAGGCCGCGGGTCATGGATTCAGAGCTGTGCTAGGATCCATGTGTGCTTGTAAAGCCTCCTTGAGCTGGTTAGACCGTCTACGGACGGCGTGGCAAGATGGATCCCCACTATCCGAGGTAGAGGGGCTTTTCAAGTCATTGGAGGATGCAGCTCGATATGGCAGTGATGCAGGTTTGGATACTGCCTCCATGCTGTCCAGGGCACAATCCTCGGCGATCACAGTCAGGAGAGCTCTGTGGCTTAGACAGTGGACCGGAGACGCGGTTTCCAAGCAAGGTTTGTTTTCTTTAGCTTACAAAGGTGGTCAGCTATTTGGATCTGACCTCACTGAGCTGATTGCCAAAGCAAAGGCAAAAGAAACGGCTTTACCGCAACGAAGAGCTGTGGCCTCTGCGTCTGGCAGGCATAGTGCCGGTGGTAGTCGGCGGTCCTTTCGGTCCAGGGGACGGTTTGGTCAGCCCTCTTGGGGATCGGGTCGTCCCTCTTTTTCGGGAAAAAAGAGCGCTCAGAAATCTCGCACTCCCTGGAAACAGAGCTTCCGCCAAGACAAGCGGGAAGCTGACAAAAAGCCCGCTAAGGCGGACTGACGCCAGGGTCTCACTCGAGGGCTCTCGAGTGGGAGGTCGCCTGCTCCAATTCAAGCCGACTTGGGCTTCCCGCGTGTCAGACACCTGGGTGACGTGGGTTGTGTCGGCAGGCTACTTCATAGAGTTTCTTTCTCGACCCCCAGACAGTTTTTGCCAGTCCCGCATTCCGTCAGAGCCCGGGCTAATTGCCGCTCTACTGCGGGAGGTCGATTCCCTTCTACAGAAAGGTGTGGTGGTACCAGTTCCACCGGAGGACCAAGGAAGAGGTTTTTATTCCAACCTCTTTGTAGTCCCCAAAAAGGAGGACAAATTTCGTCCCATTCTGGATCTCAAAAGATTGAATCGACATGTCCGCACCCGAAAATTCCGCATGGAGTCACTTCGCTCAGTTGTGGCGGCCTTGTTGCAGAACGATTTTTTGGTGTCAATCGACATTCGCGATGCTTATTTGCATGTCCCCATCGGAAGGGCCCACCAACGCTTCCTGCGTTTTGCCATAGGTCAGGACCATTACCAGTTTGTGGCCCTGCCATTCGGTCTGGCCTCAGCACCCAGAGTTTTTACAAAAATTCTGGCCCCTCTCATGGCGATTCTGCGAAGACAGGGGATTACGATTCTTCCCTATCTGGACGACCTTTTGATTGTGGTGTCCTCAAAGGAGGAGGCGGTGACGGCTCGCGATTTATCCCTTCAGCTCCTGGAGGACTTCGGGTGGCTGATCAATTGGGAGAAGTCGTCCCTGGAACCGTCGCAGTCAATCCTGTTTTTAGGAATGCAGTTCGACACGGTACGAGCAGTGGTGTCTCTGCCCTCAGACAAGCAAGCGAGTCCTCTTCACCATGTGCAGGGTATGAAGTCTGCAACAGCAATGTCCCTTCGAAGGTGTATGCGCCTTCTGGGTTTGATGGTGGCGTCAATGGAAGCAATTCCGTTTGCCCAATTTCATTCCAGGGCTCTCCAAATGCTCATCTTGAACCATTGGGATCGATCACGGTTTTCACTGGATTGCAGTGTCATCATCTCCCACAGGGTGAGAGAGTCGCTAGAATGGTGGTTACGTCCGGAAGCGTTATCCCTGGGGAAGTCCTTCCTTCCTCCGAGGTGGTCGATCATAACCACCGATGCCAGCCTGACGGGCTGGGGGGGCGTCTGGAACGGTCTCTGGATTCAGGGAGTATGGTCGTTGGAAGAGTCTGTCCTGCCGATCAACATCCTGGAATTGAGGGCAATTTTTCTTTGCCTCCAACACTGGACGGTCCGTTTAAGCGGTCTACCAGTCCGACTGCAGACAGACAACGCGACGGCGGTCGCGTATATCAACCATCAAGGTGGAACGAGAAGCTTCAGGCTCATGATGGAAGTGTCTTGAATCCTGGTATGGGCCGAGGCCAGGGTGCCAGCCATCTCTGCGATTCACATTCCAGGAGTTCAGAATATCACAGCGGACTTCCTGAGTCGCGAAAAGATGGATCCCGGAGAATGGAGTCTTCATCCGGAAATTTTTGCACTGCTGTGCTCCCGTTGGGGAACTCCCCAAGTGGATGTGATGGCATCCAGGTTCAATGCCAAGTTACCGACATTCATGTCCAGGTACAAGGACTCGAAGGCTGTGGCGGTGGATGCTCTGGTGGCTCCTTGGGACCATTTCGAGCTAATTTATGTGTTCCCGCCGATATCCTTACTTCCTCTGGTTTTGCGTCGGATCAGACTGGAGAGAGTCCCGGCTATGTTGATAGCCCCAGATTGGCCAAGGAGGACGTGGTTCTCGACTCTGGTGTCACTTCTGGCAGCGCCTCCACTTCCACTCCCTCTTCGCCCGGACCTGTTAACCCAAGGGCCCGTTCGTCACCCGGACCTGAAGTCTTTGCGTTTGACGGCGTGGCTCTTGAGACCGAAATCTTGACCCGTCAAGGTTTTTCAGCCGAAGTCATTGCCACTCTGCGAGCTGCCGGAGGTCCGGATACCACTAGAATTTATCATAAGACTTGGGAAGCCTTCTTTTCGTGGTGTTCGGGTTCTTCTAGGAACCCGAGGAGTTTTTCCATTCCCAATTTGTTGGCCTTTTTGCAGTACGGGCTGGACAGGGGTTTGGCAGTTAGCACTCTGAAGGGGCAAGTTTCTACTCTGTCCTTGCTATTTCGGAGGGCTATCGCTTCGCGTAGGGACGTACGTTCCTTTTTTTCGCGGAGTAACCCGTCAATTTCCGCCGTGGAAGGCGCCTGTGTCTCCCTGGCGGCTTAATCTTGTCTTGGAGGCTCTTCAACATGGGCCTTTTGAGCCTATGGATTCTGTTAGCCTTTCTTTGCTTTCTTGGAAGGTTGCCTTCTTAGTGGCGGTCACTTCTTTGAGAAGGGTTTCTGAGTTGGCGGCTCTCTCTTGCTCGCCTCCTTTTCTGGAGTTTCTCCCAGATCGCGTAGTGCTTCGCACACGGGGCGACTTTCTACCTAAAATAGTGTCACAGTTTCATGTTAACCAGGATATTGTGTTGCCCTCGCTCTGTCCGGAGCCAAGGAATGCGAAAGAACGAGCCTTGCACACATTGGATTTGGTGCGGGCTTTAAAGTTCTATTTGTCTATTACTCAAAGTTTTCGGACGTCTGATTCTCTGTTTGTGATTCCAGCAGGTCGTCGACGTGGGCAACGAGCTTCCAAGGATTCTATAGCTCGTTGGATTCGGTCGGCCATTTTAGAGGCTTACCGACTTAAGGGCGAACCTTGCCCGATTAAGATTCTAGCTCACTCCACAAGGGCTGTGGGTTCATCGTGGGCTTTTCATCAGAGCCTCGGCAGCTCAGCTCTGCCGAGCGGCGACCTGGCGTTCCGTCCACACATTTACGAAATTTTATAAGGTGGACGTCAGTGCTTCCGCTGATGCGGCCTTAGGACGTAGGGTCCTGCAGGCGGCTGTAGTTTAAAAGTTCTTGTGAACTTGTAGTTAGCGCTATTTGCGCATTTATCTAGGTTGTGGGTATCTGCCTTTTTTTGCTTTTCTGCCCACCCTTATTTTTGGACTGCTTTGGGACGTCCCACTAGTAATGACTGTGTCTCCCTTCCTTCATCTGCAGCTGAAACACGGATTTTGGTAAGAACTTACCTGTAAAATCCTTTTCAGCGAAGAAGGAAGGGAGACACACATCCCTCCCATGGCAGAAGTGTGTTGTTGTGTTTTCAGATGCGGCGTGACCCTTCTCTGATAGCGATTATCTGGGCTGAGGTCAGCGCGCTAAGGCTCTTTTCCAGCATTGCCAGCTCATCGCAGTGGTCAGGTTCAGTGAGTAGTACCTGGACTGTGTGGTTATTTCGGCTATATGCATAACCTGTCTTCTTGTTTTTTCTCTGAAGTCCTTCAGAAGGGGTTATGTTGCTACGCTGGTGATATTTGCTCTTCC
Source organism: Oophaga sylvatica (assembly GCA_033576555.1). NCBI lineage: Eukaryota > Metazoa > Chordata > Amphibia > Anura > Dendrobatidae > Oophaga > Oophaga sylvatica. The sequence continues at coordinate 585,656,604 of JARQOD010000002.1, forward strand.
TTAAGCTTGGGTACGACTGGAGAGCTGGAGTAGGAGGAGCCCTATATAGCTGGAGGGCCGGTCAACACTTTTTTAATCTGAGGTGTGTTTATCCTATGTGGGCTCCGCCTACCCACTAGTAATGACTGTGTCTCCCTTCCTTCTTCGCTGAAAAGGATTTTACAGGTAAGTTCTTACCAAAATCCGTGTTTTCGTGACATATTGTACTTCATGTTAGTGGTAACATTTCTTCTATATGACCAGCGTTTATTTGTGAAAAAAAAACAAAAAAATGGAAATGTGGCGAAAATTTTGCAACTTTAAAACTTTTAAGTTTTATGCTCTTAAATCAGAGTTATGGCACATAAAATAGTTAATAAATACAATTTCTCACATGTCTACTTTACATCAGCACAATTTTTAAACATATATTTTTTTGTAGGAAGATATGAGTTAAAAAAGCTGTCACCGCTCCTGGCACTATGAGCCTGGTGTCAGCTGTCTGAATCAGCGGACGCTCAGCGGTGATGGCACTTTCATAGCCTCTGTGCACATAAGATCACCTGGATGTACTCAGTACGTCTAAGGTCAGAAAGTACCATCCAACCATGACGTACTGGAGTACGTCCATGGTCGGAAAGGGGTTAATATATTGCAGTCATCATATTATATAGCTCTGTGTACTTACAATTGCTCACTTTGCTTTTCTACCCAGTTAATCTATTTTCTCTGTTTCTAGAAACAAGAAGTCTCTTGTCCCTGCATTTATCTTCCCCATCTTCAACTCCTGACCCAGCTGCTTCCCCTCCCCCCCTCCCCATAAACTTTTGCAGTGACTCATGCAGGCAAAATTGACCTCCTGTTTCTACATAGAGCTTAGGGCCCCGTCACACATAGCGACACACCAGTGATCCCGACAACGATATGAACTTGTCAGGATCGCTGGTGTGTCGCTACATGATCGCTGCTGAGCTGCCAATTAGGCAGCGATCAGGACAGCGACACTGCGGGTAACGTTGCTTAGTTACCCGCAGTGTACGTTGGATACCAGCGCGCTGCTGGTGCAGGGAGCTGGTAACCAAGGTACACATCGTGTTTCCAGGCGCTGCGCGGCACCTGGAAACCCGATATGTACCTTGGTTATCAGCTCCGCAGCAGCAGCGCGCTGGTATCCAACGTACACATCGGGTTTCTAGGCACCGCCCAGCGCCTGGAAATCCGATGTGTACCTTGGTCGCCAGCTGATCGCTGGTCTCCTGCCTGCCACACGCAGCGATGCGTGCTGGCCAGCAGGAGACCAACGAGAAAAAAAAGTCCAGGACATTCAGTGACAATCAGCGATACCCGGCAGGGGGGCTGATTTTCGCTGAATGTCACACACAGCGATATCGCTGGGGAGATCGCTGTTGCGTCACAAAACTAGTGACTCGGCAGCGATCTCGCTGTGTGTGACGGGGGCTTTAGAAGGACTCAGCTCGTCAGTTTTTATCATGTGATGTCATAGAACTAATGGAAAACAGAAGAATTAACTCAGCAAAATGGGCAATTGTAAGCACACAGTGCTGTATAATATGATGATTGCAATATATTAAGAGGATAAAAACTCTTACAGGAGTGCTTCTTTAAAGTACTAATACAGGATATTAGGAATACCGTGGTTATTTTCCCTGGCTCTGTAATAGCTGGGTGGACAATGTGTCATTCCAGTTTCTATTTGGGTTCCCAGTAAAGGTTTAATTACTGCAGTTATTGTTTTGCTGTGACAAAGAAATTGGGGGGAAAAAATGAAACATTCTTATAAGAAATTGTAGCAATTTTGCTGTAATTGAGAAATATACAGGCAGAAAACAGAAAAAATAGGACTTTTGTGAATACATGGCTCATTCATACAGCAGAGCATTGTGTGAATGAACACTTAAACAACACAATGTAACTCCAAGTCAATCACACTTCTGTGTGTGGTTTGAAGCAACACCAATTGTGAATCAATTTCTCCTGCTGTTGTGCAAATGGCACAAACAACAGGTAGAAATGATCGGCAATTAGCAAGACAACCCTTAGGGTGAGTTTCCACGGTCAGGAAACGCTGCGTGTTTGGCGCTGTGCGCTGGCGCAGCGTCCAGATGTTACAGCATAGTGGAGGGGATTTCAAGAAATCCCGTCTCCACTATGCGTAACAATACGCAGGTGGCAGACCTGCGTAAACGGACATGCGGCGCGTCTTTTTAGACCGCAGCATGTCCTCGCGTATTGCGGCGACGGTGCGTCGCTGCAACAGAATTAACACAGGGCTATGTAGCCCTGCGCTCTTTCCGGAGGTGTTCCGGAGGTGTCCTGAACACCTCCGGAAAGATCGCGCGTCATAAAGGGGGCGGGGCTTAGACGGAGCGTAAATTTACGCTCCGTCCAAAGCGCTGTGGTTCCGAACCGTGGAACCACAGCCTTATATAGGAGTGATTCTGCAGGGGGGTGACCACAGACCATTTCTCTGTTCTCATCCTTTTTGGCTGTTGCTTTGGTCACTTTTGCATTTTCATTTTCTCACCCCCTAGAGCAGGGGTCTCAAACTCAATTTACCCGGGGCCGCTGGAGGTAGAATCTGGGTGAGGCTGGGCCGCATCAGGTTTTCCACAAGAAAAGCTCTTACAAAACAGGTGGAAATAGGCTATCACGACTAAATGAACCTATACAAAGAGCCAAAAGTAGAAGGTTAAATTTGGGAAATCCCATGCTTAGAACATGACCTAACTATGCCCAACGTGTGTCGCCTCTTCATTGGCTTCGTCAGGGGCAAGAGTGGTGGTTAGACAGGACAGTTTCATATTTATAGGCAACACATAATGAAAAACTATTTTTCTTAGTATTATGTTACAATACCAGGATCTGAGGATTTTCTGTTTCGCGGTCAAGAGCTCTCTGATGCGATGTTGCTGCCTGTCTCGCTGTCTTCCTCTTTTGACACTGCAGTGTGGTGGACAAGAAAACATTAACTGGTTAGCAGCAAGAAGTCATTCTCCCCCAGCGCTCATCCTCCCCAGCGCTCATTTTCCCCCATTGCTTTTTCCCCATCACCCCATTGTTGCTTTTCCCCATCACTCCCATCATTGCTTATTTCCCATCATTGCTTTTCCGCCCATCACTCCCATCATTGCTTCTTCCCCATCATTGCTTTTCCCCCATCACTCCCATCATTGCTTTTCCCTCATCACTCCCATCATTGCCTTTTCCCCATCATTGCTTTTTCTCCATCACCCCATTGTTGCTTTTCCCCATCACTGCCATCGCTTTTCCCCATCACTGCTTTTCCCCATCACACCCATCATTGCCTTCTCCCCATCACTAGTTTTCCCCATTGCTTTTCCCCATCATTGCTTTTTCCCCATAATTCTCCTCCACCTAGGTTACACAACACACACACACACACTACACACACACACACCACCTCTCACCTGTCCGCAGCATTACCGGTGCCCGCGCTTCCTCGCTCTGACAGAGCAGGCCGCTGAATGATGACGTCATCCAGCGGCGCTGCTCTCTGTGTCAGACAGGAAGCGCGGGCGCCGGGCAGGAAGGATCCTTGCAGCTCCGCTCCTGCTTATTTTGTCTTGCAGGCAGCGGAGCTGCTGGGATCGCTCCCTGCCCGCCACCATCATCATACTCTCCTCCTCCTGCTGCAGCTCAGATGGTCTAGCGCCCGGAGCGCTGACATCTTTCTGTGGTACCGCTCATTAAGCTCATGAATATGGGCTCCACGCCTATGAGTGGAGTGGCGTCCATATTCATGACCTTAATGAGCGGTACTACGAGTGACTGGGATTTCACATGCGGTGTTTCTCGCATGTGTGATCCCAGCCGAGGTGAGGGCCGCAAAGTACTGTACCGAGGGCCCATGAGGTGAGGGCCGCAAACTAGTGTCCCGAGGGCCGCGAGTTTGAGACCCCTGCCCTAGAGGTACTGTACAGTAGCATGAGGCAGTGTCTACAACCCACAGAATTTTGCTCAGTTTAGTGCAGCTCATCCAGGATGGCACATCAATACAAGCTTTGGCAAGAAGGGTAGCTGTGTCTGTTAGCACAGTATCCAGAGCATGGAACAGATACCAGGAGACATGGAGGGGGCGGTAGGAGGGCAATATCCCAGCTGCAGGACGGCTACCTCCTTCTTTGTGCAAGGAGGAGCAGTGCCCGAATCCTGCAAAATGACCTTCAGCATGCCACGAACAACCTTGTGCCTGCTCAGACTGTCAGAAACGGACTCCTTGAGGGTTGTATGCGAGCCCGACGTTCACAAGTGGGGGTTGTGCTTACAGCCCAGCACCGTGCTGGGCAATTAGTATTTGTCAAAGAACACCAAGATTGGCAGATTCGACTTCGGCACCCTGTGCTCTTCACAGATGAGAACAAGTTCACACTGATCACATGTGACAATCTGGAGATACCGTGGAGAACGGTCTGCTGCCTGCGTCGTCCTCCACATTGATCGGTTTGGCAGTGGGTTAGTAATGGTGTGGGGAGGCATTTCTAGCCAGAAGTACCCTGACTTCCTTTGGGTACCAAGATGAGATCCTCAGACCTATTGTGAGACCAAATGCAGGTGCACTGGGCCCTGGGCTCCTTCTGATGCATGACAATGCTATGCTTAACGTTGCTGAAGTGTGTCAGCAGTTCCTGAATGATGAAGGCATTGATGCTATGGACTGGTGTGCCTGTTTCCCAGACCTGAATCCAATCGAGCATATCTGGGACATTGTCTCGTTCCTTCCACCATTGCCACATAGCACCAGGTTTGGGAGGAGATCCCTCAGGAGAACATCGACAGCCTCATCAGGAGCATTCCCAGGCATTCTTAGGAGTTCATTCATGCATGTGGAGGCCACACACACTACTGAGCATCATTTACTTGATTTAAGGCATTTCCACTGAAGTTGGATCAGCCTGTATTTTGATTTTCCAATTTGATTTTGAGTATCATTCCAAATCCAGACCTCCATGGGATATTAATTTTGATATACATTGATCATTTTTATGTTTTTATTGTTCTCAATGCATTCCGCTTGTAATGAATAAAGATTTGCAGCTGAAAAATTCCATTCAATGATATCCATGATATGGCATTTTAGTGTTCCTTTATTTTTTTGGAGAAGTGTATTTTTCCTCCACCATTGACCACAAATGTACTGCACATAGTTGCTATCAACATGATGTTCATTATTTTCATAGACTTGTATGGGTGACTTTTGATACATGACACAGATCAAACATTTATGTGATCTGAAAACCAGTCATGTGACCAGCACCATAGACTATAATGGGTGTGTTCTGAATGCAGCCCAGTAGCAAGTACGGTATATATTGTACTTTAAAATGCATTGTATCTTTTTAGCTTCTCATTTTCCTTTCTGTGCCTTGTATATTTTGCAGTCTTTATCTCCCGCTCTCCTCCTCTCCCCATGAATACAGTATATTGACCCATGTGTGATTGGACTCGGTGGCCACAAGTGATAATAGGCCTTTGTGATGATCACAGGCCTCTGAGCTCTCAGCATTATTTGAAGGGGGTGATAATTGACAATAAGTGCCGTCTGCTGATTGTGTTGGAAGACAGATCCGGGCGGTATCTCTTGCAGCACAGACGTTTGCATAAAAGACAATATAACAATTATCACTTAGTTATGGACTTTGTCACTGACTCCATAATGTGTAGTTTATCTCTTGGCCTGGTTATACAGACAGTCACCAGTTTCTTTTTAGATAGGACTGTGTTGTCTTGTGCCAATTTTACCTCATATTTGTTAGTGGTCTTTCTTCAGACCATCATAGACAAAGCTTTCAACCAAAATGGTAACGGTTGCCATAGCTACCACTAAGATAATTTTCACAATGAACTGACATATTAAAAGCTGAGTCTTGCTGCTATGGACAACACCGACTCTAAGAGATTTTCAATGCGGCCTGTTGTGGGCCATATTACGCCGTCTGTATTTGAAACCCATTCAAGAATCACCCCTTTTTTAAATCTTTTTTTTTATTTTATTTTTTTATTATTTCCATATATTATTTTATCAAAGCCATCCCTTTGTGTGTGTCACGAGAGAATACCGATGGCTCTTGTCCAAAAAACCCTTTTGTAATTTTTTTTTCAGCTAATGAAACCAACATGTCTGTCAGTGAACCCTTACTGAAATTGGTAGTAATGTACATAATCGTATGTGATAGATGGATGCGCCTGTCTCTTGTTTGGGTCTCTGCCATCACAAAGCCCTTTTGTATGTTTGGATTCTTCCTATAATGTCCAGTACAGTCCAAATTTAAGGCTTTAGGATTAGTAAGAATCGGGGGGTGACGTCAGTCTACATGTCGGCGTTCTCTCCAGAGTTTTAGTAGTCAGACATTATATATATTTAGGCAGTGCCCGAATACCATATGTTATAATAAGCAGAATTTCACTATATAACAGGGCAGCCCTTCAAAATATTGCATTTCTTGCTGCAGGCTTGGCGACTCCATATTACAGGGCAGCATTGTAGAATTTTGAAGTGTATCTGTCCCCAAATTTCACCATACAAGCTGTATAGATCATTGAATTGACCTATTAGATTTGATGAAGCTGGTGTGCTCACTTTGAGAATCCATGTATAATCCTCAAAATAAAATGAGCTTGACTTCCAAAATGCACTTTTTAGTATTAGTCAGAGAAGGCTGAAATATAGTTATTTACTTATACATTATACAGTATAATAAAGGATGCGCCAGAGTGGCTCCAGTTTTAGGCTGGTTTCACATTTGCATCTGTACGCGCAGCGTTTGATCCGCATGGATCCGCATGTGTCATGCATGCATATCTTTACCATGGTGTATGCAGGGACATGTGTTTGCATGCGTTTGTGTACGCATGCGTCGTTTCGCTGTGTCTGGCGAACGCAACATGTTGCATTTTTTTGAAGCGTAAAAAATCCATCAAATATGCGCAGTCGTGTGCATGCAGATGAGTGCGTGAAAACAACGCATTACTGTCTATGGCACGCATTGGTACGCAAGGACATGCGCATGGATTCGATCGATGCGCATGCGGACTTTAGCCTGCGCATGTCCAGGAACTGATTACAGCACCTGGAAATATCAAACGCATGTGCATAAACAACGCAAACGCATGTAAAAACGCATACACACGCAGCGTTTTTTGCGTCATGTGTAAGATGCGGATAAACGCTGCGTAAACATGCGTATGCAGATGATACACTGCAGACATATACGCAAATGTAAACTTAGCCTAATTCTGCAGCAGGACAATGACCCCAAACATTTGGCCAATGACATTAAAAACTAGATCTTCAGCGTTATGAAGAATAAAGAGCCCTGGAAGTGATGATATGGCCCCCATAGAGCCCTGATATCAACATCATCCAGTCTGTGTGGGGGTGATGACTTAGGCTGGTTTCACATTAGTGTTGCACTGACATGCGTCGGTCAGCGCACGGCCGCCGCTTAGCTCCGCCCCTGGCCGCGCCTCCTCCCGATCGCTACGCCTATGGGCGCATGACGCTGCATGCGACCTGCGCACCCTATCTTTAGCATTGGGTTTGCACGCCGTGCGCAGTTATGTGTTTTCCGGCGCATGCGTCCTTTTGACGGTGCGCCGACCAGCGCCCAACGCACCGTGTTGCATTTTGGAGTGCTTGGCACACCGGTCAAAAGGACGCATGCGCCGTGCGCTGACCGACGCAGGTCAGTGCAATGCTAGTGTGAAACTAGCCTTAAGGTACTGCCACACTTAGCGATCTCGTTAGCGATCTCGATAACATCGCAAGCTAACGAGATCGTTGGTGTGATCGCTTTTAGGTCGCTAGTAGCTGCCAAACAGGAGATCTCATAAACGACACATCAGCGATCAGCGATCTCTTTAACGACTTTGGCGGTCGTTAGGATGTCATTAGCATGTACTGAGCGCTTCTGATTCATAGGAATTTCCAGCATCGCTCCTGCTCTCTGCGTCCTGCTAGCCTGCTTTGCAACTTCTGCGATCCTCTCTTGACGCAAAAGAGAACTTACAGATATTGCGATCCACTCTGTGACGCTAAAAAAAGTCATATGCGTCACAAACGAGGTCGCTCGTCGTTCGCAAAAGGTGCCAAACACAGCGATATAGGCTCACCAGCGGGACGCCAACGATCAAAAAACGGTCCAGAACGCTAGTGAACGATCAGCGACATCACAGCAGGGGCCACATCGTTGCTACATGCCACACACAACGAGGTCGCTAACGAGATCGCTAAATAGTGACGTTTTAGTGATCTCGTTAGCGATCTCGCTTAGTGTGGCATACCCTTTAGAGACAGAAGGATTTACACAAGCCTACAGCCACAGAAGATCTGCAGTTAGTTCTCCAAGATGTTTGGAACAATCTACCTGCTGAGTTCCTTCAAAAACTCTGTACCAGTGTACCTAAAAGATATAATTCTGTTTTGTTGGAAAAGGGGGAGATCGCATGAAATTTTGATTAGGCTTTCTCTAAAATGCCTAAAATGTGTTACATAGCCATATTGTATGTAGAACCTTTTTTGCTGATCTGTAATGAGGATCCCATAGAGGTGCGATGATACTCATGTCGAGTGACTTTGGCTGCCAAAATTCTGGCATAAATTGGGTGAAAGTAGGAGGAAATATGTAGAATTGACTTAACGAAATCCAAATCCACTTTATTTGGTGGGGACTTTGCCACTGTGGATTTTCCACTTAATATCTACAGTATTTTAGTCCCATGTGGATTTGCCTGAGAATTTAATTAGGAAAGTAGCATGTATGGAACGTGCACATTGATCTTCTATCACATCACCATACTGTTTGTCCATCAGCATATACCAGCCCATGATATGACATTTGTAATTGGATGACTTTTTGATCCCATGACCACCTGGGCAGCCAGCATAACTATTCAGCACCTTTTATGCAGGCGGCAGGTATTCATGTGCTGCGCCCAGTGTGCACCTGTATATTCGTGTGACCGGGATGAGATCCTCAGATTTCATTCTCTGTATGATACATTGTGAAGTGCTGACATCACGGCATCTGTGACTTATTTCTCCGATAGGTGGTCTGATTGCCGTCTCCAGACCAGACAAGCCATACTGCATATTTATTCTTCTCTACTGTTCTGCACTGATGGCATCACCGCCTTTTATCCACCTCCTTTTGATAGTGTAATTACCATTGACTCCATGAAGGATCTAAAGACCAGACTGCAAACAGAGTTTTCTTGCAGGGTCAGTTCTAGTTATCAGCTTACATGTCACAGATTAACAGGATTTTGGCCTTGTGATATTGTGATTGCTGTGACGTCTTTCTACTTTGGCGCACACGTTACCCAGAAGTGGGACAGAGATGGCAGCAGTTTCCCGTGTTGTGAAAGCTTGCATCCTTCATTGGCTCAAATCCTGTGTAGTGTGATACTGACCAGAGATCTGTGACAGCTTAGCACACACAATATACAGTACACGCCAGCACAGCGCCCCATGCTGAATAGTTTTGTCGCCTGAATTTTGGAACTATCTCAGAATTTGGTAACTTAACACTAAGCTGTAGTTCATAAAGCCATAATAAAAGGCTGTAAATAACATGTAAGCCTCCTGGGTGGGCAGAGGGTCTTGTGAGACGATCCCATACTGATCATGGGTATTGCATCCGATTTTTATTGATACACTTCCATTATTAAACTCGAAAATGCATTTGACCACGGGCATTTTAAACTGTTGAGCTATAAATATGGATGTCACACTGATTCAATACAGATGAAATTGGATGATTTTTCTTGCGCTCGTCTAAACCCGTCCTAATGCAATGAGCTAGAAATCTGCAACAGTGGCTTTCACGTCTGTGAACTTGGCTAGTACTTGCATATTTGGCTGCTACAGGGTAAGCAGGAACCCAGGTGAAACTTACCCTGGCAAATAAGGCCATATTTACACATTGAGTAAAATTTTTGTTGTAGATTTGGTCTCTAATCTGCAAACGTCCTTTGTGCTTTGAACTTCATCCTATCCTTACAAAGTGCTGCATAGGGTGAAATCTGTAGAGGAAAATTGTTATAATCATTAGAAGGCTGCAGACTTGAAAAAATGAAAAAACAGGAGAAAAAAAAAAGTTTTCATTTTCATTGCAAAAATATAAAAAGTTTATTTAAGCCACAATAAGGCGACCAAACATAAGACATAACATGACAATGATGTGTATAAAAAGACACGAAAACATATGGCAAGCAGAAAAACACCATAACATAATATAGCCAATTCAATAACGGGAGGAAAAAATCCCTAGATATAATGAACACTAGAAAACCTGGGCATACCATAGTCCCATAGCTGATTACCATAGTCAGAGTCAGGAGTGTGTTCAAAGGAAGGTATATCCAGACCCACCGCAATTACATAGCTTAAACACAATGAGAGGTTTAAGCCAAATTTGGTTTTTTATTTTTCTTTTTAGGCTAAGTGCACACGATCAGGAATAATTGCGTTTTTTTCGCGGTTTTTCCGCGGTAAAAACGCGATAAAAACGCAAGCATTAAGCATCCTATACATGTTAATTGATTCCGCATGTTTTGGCCACATGTTGCGTTTTTTTCCGCGAAAAAAACGCTTCGCGGAAAAAATAGCAACATGTTCATTAATTTTGCGGAATGTAAGCGGTTCATGTGCGGTGGTACCCAGGGTCTGGAGGAGAGGAGACTCTCCTCCAGGCCCTGGGTACCATATCCCTGGTAAAACAATAATTAAAATAAAAAATAATGATATTCTCACCTTCCGGCGGCCCCCGCAGCCTTCCCGCAGCCTTCCCGCCTTCAGCGATGCTCCCGGCAACTTCCGGTCCCAGGAGTGCTTTGCGAGAATCACCCAGATGGCATAGCGGTCTCGCGAGATGTACGTCATCGGTGTGATTTGTCGCAAAGCACTCCTGGGACCGGAGTTGCCGGGAGCGTCACTGAGAGGCGGGAAGGCTGCGGGGCCGCCGGAAGGTGAGAATATCATTATTTATTATTTTTTTTATTATTTTTACATTAGATCTTTTTACTATTGATGCGGCATAGGCGGCATCAATAGTAAAAAGTTGGTCACACGTGTCAAACACTATGTGTGACTCGTGTGACCAACCTGTCAATCAGTTTTCCAAGCGATGCTACAGATCGCTAGGAAAACGCTAGCATTCTGCAAGCTAATTACGCTTGCAAAACGCTATTATTCTGGCGGGAATCAGCATACAAAAAACGTGCGTATTTCCTGTGGGAGAAGTGCGGGATTGCCGCGGAAATTTCCGCGGCAATTCCGCAACGTGTGAACTTGGCCTTAAGCTTGCATCAATTTTTATGTGTGTTGTTTTTAAATTGCACTTTTTTCTTTTTATTCAGTTTATATTAAGTTTTGGAATGTTGCTATCCGCTGGAGGCTCAGCCCTAATATCCCTTAATGTTGGGACCATTATATTGCGATTGGTGATGGAAAGCAATTGGACCTATGAAGATTTATACCATTGGGATAAAGATCCATGGACCCCATATTTTGATTATATGAATTGTTTTTCAATTGCAAACTATGTGCTCTATATATATTTTTACTGCCGTGGTGCGCATGTGCGCGATCGCTCTCTGCTGCCACCCGCCGCTGACCGGCAAAGTTATGCTGGCGCATCGCCGTGGTTCATTTTTGAACCTAGGTCCTGCGGTCAGGTGACGCGTCCAGTGTGCGGCCGCTGGAGTGACAGCATCGGGCATATGCGCCATTAACGGTGGGCGGCACCTTCAGCGGTCACATGACCGGTTTCTATGGCTACTTAAAGGTCCTGTTAGTGACCTACAACACACTCCCCTTGAGAAAGCGAGGTGAACGACAGCGAAACGTGCGTCGGGGATTCCCATATGGCCAGCAGCATCTGGTGAGGTTTAACTCCCCCTTTTTTTCTTCCTTACACCCCGCTCTTTGACACAATATAACCTCTCATTGTGTTTAACCCCTTAAAGACCAAGCCATTTTGTAGGTTAAAGACCAGGCCAATTTTTACAATTCTGACCACTGTCTCTTTATGAGGTTATAACTCTGGAACGCTTCAACGGATCTTGGCGATTCTGAGTTTGTTTTCTCGAGACATATTGTACTTCATGATAGTGGTAAAATTTCTTCAATATAACTTGCGTTTATTTATGAAAAAAACGGAAATATGGCAAAAAGTTTGAAAATTTTGCAATTTTCAAACTTTTAATTTTTATGCCATTAAATCAGAGAGATATGTCACAAAAA
>JARQOD010000002.1:585668965-585743414 GCA_033576555.1 Oophaga sylvatica
TAAATCTTAATTTAAGAAAACCATCATATTTGTCCAGGCAATTTTCTTTTTTTTCTTTTTTTCTTTTGAACCACAATTCAAAGCAATGTCTTATTTTCATTAATTGATATTCAGGAAATGTAAGCTAAAAATGACTTTTCATTTACATATTATTGCTATTGTGGGCTTTTCATTAATGTCTCACACTGATCCACGGTATTATCAGTCTGATGGCGATATAACAACAGCGAATCACACTCAATGTTACTCTATGGGGCAGCGCACATGTTCGATGTTTTTCCTCCCTCGGGCCAAGCCAGTCAAGGGATAAAAAAAAATCTTCCCATTCAAAGTTTGATCCGATATTCTAATTGCACTTGGCCATGTAAGTTAATGAGTGTGTGGAAATCATCAAACTGCACTCTGATGACATTTTGGCGGCCTCACACAATGGAGAAATTTTGTTCTCCATCTTCTCACATAGTCGGATCGGCGTGTCATTACCATAATGTACTTAATTTTCTCAGAAGAATCTACAGTTGTGTGACCCTGGCCTAACAGAAGGTTACCAACAATTTTTGTCAATGTGTATATAGCAGCACAATTTTTGGACATTTTTGCACATGCATAGAAATGCATTACCACTTAGTCAGTAGATAATGAAGATGTATTTATTTGTCAATGAGTTTGTCAATTTTGTTGAATATTGAAAATTTACGTTTAGATTAAGCTATATATTTGAGGGTGTCCCTATGCCCACCATTACTGCTTCAATCAGTGTGGGGGTCTGACATCTGAATCCCCACTGATCTTTAGAAGCGCCCTTACACATAGTCGTTGCCCTTTGCAGCAAAATATTCATGTGATCAGAAGTTTTTCCAGAGGTCGGCCCAATACTCTATTGGGGGAATGTTTTTTTTGTGTCGTATTGCCCAAATTGTGAGTGGAAAATATAAAAGGAATACTGATACATGTCGTCCTGCTGGATCCATTTCTGTGATCGTTGTCTCCAAATCTGTATCATAAACTGTAATGGTGTTTTCTCAAAAATTGTGTGATACTACCCTTATAAAGGGGCTTTTATGTGCTGCACTTTTCTGTACAGTGGAGGCTAGGAGGGCGGCGGAGCATGGAAGCAGCAGTGTAGCGCTTATTCAGGGGCCTGTGATATCTCATCTTTGGGGGGGAATTGAGATATTTTCATCGTGTGCTGGATCAGATTTGAGTCAGTGTTCGTTTTTATCATAGTTTTGTTGTTTTCTGGCTTTCCACAGAGAGAACTTGCACCCATTTAGTATTTTTCCACAGCATTTGGTGAGTTTTTTGTTTTTTACCTCAGTATTTGTAAGATAAAACCAGGAGTGGGTGATAAATAAATAAACAGAAGTGGTGATGTGTTTCTATTATACTTTTCCTGATTGTTCCACCCCTGGTTTTGGCTTATAAATACTGAGGTAAAATACTGAATGGGTGCAAGTTCTGTCTGTGGAAACCCCACACAACACGTGTGATAGTCGCCACATGAAAGGGTCCTGAGGATGGTTCGGACCCTTCATGGAGAAGTGACTGGTTCCCATCACTTAGATAGTAAAACACCACCTTTTACTTCGTTTTCCCGCTCTGCCTTTGATGGATGGCATATGCCCTGGCTAGTAGTTGGCCGTGTGGCTTCTGATACCAAATGGTTCTCCATATTGTAGCGTCATGCCGTCTCTGAGGACCTTTTGTCATGTGGCCCATTTATTGTAGGATTGGAGCTTGCAAGTTGCAATAGTCCTCATTTCCCTCCATTTGAACTGACTCATTTATGAGGGCAGCAGTGGTGATAGTAGTGGTAGTTAGTAGTGAATTGTCCCCTCACCCTGGAGGAGGAGGAGGAGGTGAGGAGGATGGTGAGTTGCGCATGCGCGGCAGTCGGCAGCTGGAGCCGGGACGGCAGGAAGCGCAGTGTGCCGGGCTCAGGCTGGCATGTCAGCTCGGGGCTGTGCTCAGACATGATCCTGCCCCAGTTCCCCGGCGGCCAGCAGTGAGCTCACACACGTGTCACCGCGCACCGGCCGCTCCGGGAGCCGCCACAAGTTTCCACCATAAGTGACATCTCCGCGGGATGTGCAGCCGGAGCACCGGGCAGGACAGCGGCAGCCGCTGAGCTTATGTGCCGGTGCGGGCAGAGCAGCAGAACGGATCCCCATGACAGTGAGCAGCAAGTCACCCGGGGAAGGGCAGGAAGGAAGCGGCCACCTCTGTGCCATCTGCGGGGGGAAGATGATCCCTCACTTCTCCGAAAATGCCGTGATCTCCCAGAACACCATCAACCAGCTGTAAGTGACCTGCGGCCGGCGATGTGCTCAGCACTGGCTGCCTGCACATGGGGACAGCCTGTCAGTGATCTCCTCTAATGATCAGTGATGGCTCATCTGTGTCCTGCTGCCATGATCGCTGCTCTGGATACGGATTAAAGTTATCTGGGGTCTGGTTGAACAAGTAGTATGTGTAATTGATCTGTGGTCCTTAGTGATCTACTTCGATGATCTAGTTCAGTGATCAGTGGTCTGGTTTGCTTCTCTGTGATCAAAATCTTTCCCAGTAACGTTTGGAAAACTCATCATATTCATTCTATGGGGAGTCCACTTGTGCGATAAATAGGAGTTTTTGGGTTTTTTTGTTTTTTTTTTAGATCCTGTCATTTCTTTGAGGATCCTGATGGAATTTGAGCCCATCAGTGTCCAATTAGAAGGCTGCATAGGACTCTTCAGGAAAAGAGAATCTCAACATAATAGATTCCTGAAGCTTCACTTCATAAAGCAAAACAACCCCTGATTGTGAGCTGTGAGCATAGCCTTCATTATTGATCTGTGGTCTGGTGGTGATTGTAGCTGGTTGGTCTGTGGTCTGGTGGCGATTATAGCTGGTTGATCTGTGGTCTGGTGATCTGTGGTTTGGTGGTGATTGTAGCTGGTTGATCACTGGTCTGATGATCTATGGTCTAGTGGTGATTGTAGCTGGTTGATCTGTGGTCTGGTGGGTGATTGTAGCTGGTTGATCTGTGGTCTGGTGGTGATTGTAGCTGGTTGATCTGTTGTCTGGTGGTATTATAGCTGGTTGATCTGTGGTCTGGTCTGATGATCTGTGGTCTGGTGATGATTGTAGCTGGTTGATCTGTGGTCTGGTGGTGATTGTAGCTGGTTGATCTGTGGTCTGGTGGTGATTGTAGCTGGTTGATCTGTTGTCTGGTGGTGATTGTAGCTGGTTGATCTGTGCTCTGGTCTGATGATCTGTGGTCTGATGGTGATTGTAGCTGGTTGGTCTGTGTTCTGGTCTGATGATCTGTGGTCTGGTTGGCCTTCATGACTTGGTGATAAGTAATCTGGGTCACTAGATGGAGAAACTCTATGTGGTTGTGACAATGTACCACAACTGTGATTGTTCAGGGTTTTTTTTTTCCCAAGGATCCTCTATTCAGCTCTGATTCCTATTGTGCCTGTGTGCTGTACCGTACTATGGAGACAGTGATGTAAGGACCCTCACCATGAAGATACTTTTATTTCTGTTGCATCCTTGACCGTAAAAAGTAGAATAATTCAATGCTGATGAATATCCAGACAATCTTCTCATGTCCCATCTATTGCAGGCGGCAGATAATAGAGAAGTGCTGAACTGTAGTATGCAAAATAAAACGATTATAGAACGGTGCAGCTACTGTCGGGGGTCTTAGTATCTGTAATTTTACTTCTCCCTCCTTAGGTCACATCCCAGGGAGCTTGTCCTCGGGGCACATAGTTTCATACATAGAACAATAGATCTTGTACAAGCATCATGCCCACTTCAGGCAATCTTGTCACAAACTCCTATTGATACAGAATGCTACTCAATGGATGTATTTGTTTCTTTCTTGCATACAGCAAATGTCTAGTACAATACAGAGGCACTGGATGGCTCCATGTATTTATATATGAATCCATATATGTGTGTGTGTAATATATTGTAGCGTTTATAATTAAATACAAGAACACACACAATGCCTGTGTAGTGTGTGTATCTTATATAGCATGTGTAGTGTGTGTATACTTATATAGCATGTGTAGAACAATATACAGTACTTATATACATGCACACATTTCTTCGCTTCAGAACTTTTCATTCTGCTGATGTTGCCAGTGGGCACGTGTAGGTTTACTAGAATTTGTGTACAGATGTCTCTTGCGTTTTGCAGTGTTCACACACTTTTGCTGTACAATAAATGACCAATTACTAGTCATTATTTTGTGTGCGTTTATTGGCCCTTCTTAAATGGAAGGAGCAGATTGTGTTCCCTCTTCCTGACATTTTCCGGTAACCTCTATAAATACTACCTGGAAGCTTTTCCATTACTCCACTATTTCACATAAGATGCTCTGTTTTAAGCATGGAGCAATTTTCTGCTGGACTTCTGCTTTTTGTTCTGGAAACAGGATGTCCTGCCATATGACTGCTGCAAGCATCAAGGAGCCATAGAGGTGCGGTTTATGTCGTTCCTATCATTTCCACTGTGACTCATGATTGGACAACTCCTGTTGTTTGGTGGGGTCCTTATCATCTGATTTTATCATATCATGTCCTGCTTAGGATTTGCAGGAGTAGCAAGTGTTCAACCCCCCCCCCCCCCTTCAGCGCTACCATAGGTGAAATAAGAGTATTGCATAGTTCCCATTGAAATCAATGGGTTGTCTATGTAATGAGCAGATATGACAGGTCCTCCAGTGTGAGAAATTCTCTTTGCAGCCGGCTGTCTGCTGTGGCGTTGTGCCCTGTCCAAAGCTATTGCACTGTAACTGAGTACATGACAACTTGGCATCTCTTGGTATTTAGATGTTCTGTAGAAGCATTAACCCTGAAAGTAAAAGTGTTTAGCAGTGTAATTGTGATCTCTTGACAATTCATTAGTATGGACTTCATTTATTTGTCTGCTTAAAACAGACCCTCATTTCCTGGTTGGTATAAATCCTGGTTCTTGGTCTCACCTTCGAATCCATGGCTTCTCTCAAGGACCTGACCTTTGTGAGGACAGTCTTGTAATATGTCCTCCTGTCCTTTTTTAACACTGTTCCGTTCTTATCTGTCTTCTGCTTCCTGTTTATTTCCAAATGAGCAGCAAATTCTTTTGTGGAATGTTTCTCTTGTTGGATACTTTTGTAGCAGCAGACTTCCTCTATGGTGGGAAAGTGTATACGTTTGGTGAGGGAGATAGGGGCGTAAAACTGGAAAAATATTGCTACTCTATCTCACAATGTATCAAAGGCGAGCTTGGAACAACTCAAGGTGATATCACAATTAGCTTGCATTTTACATAGGACTGCAGGTGTTTCTCTATGTAGTCTAGACTTGACTTGAGGCCATTGGGAATAAGCTGCGCTAATTGCTGAGTTTACCTAACCGCAGGCTTTTATTTGTCTCCGTGGAATGGAAAGACAATACAAGCGGTGCTGTTTTACTCTTTACTTTGGCCTTGCCTGCGTTCAGTATCCAGGTTACCTGCTGGTTATCTTTGTTTGGTTGGATTTTTAGGTGGCAACCTTTTGGCCAAGACTACATAGAAACACTTTGAGCGACCTTGATGTTCAAGCTTTCTATCCACCATGTTCACATGGCCAGTAATTATCAGAACGGATCCAGCAGCAATCAGTTGACAAAAAAGTTTCTCTGACACCACTTTTTTTGTCTGCCTGAGAAAAACGGATTTCAACCGGATCCGTTTTTTTTTTAACATTGAATTCTTTGGAGAACTGATCTGTTAATTAGCCATTCCGTTTTTCTCCCATTTGAGAAAAGGATCCATTTTTTGTTACTTGTTCAGTATCAAATATTTGATTACTTGAAAGTTCACGTGTCCAGTAGTTTTATGTTAAATATTTATTTTTTCCCCCTCCAGTGAGCAAAAAATGAATCCTTTTCAAATGGGAGAAAAACGGATGTCTAATTAACCGATCATAGACTTTCCAATGTTTAAAAAAAACAAACATCCAATTATAAATATTGCCAATGCAAACCTTGCTTTCTTCTCCGGGAGACCGCCGTCATCTTCAGTATTTGGTCAGTATATTATGCTTCCTTTTTAAAATGATTTCTGGCTAAAAGTTTTTAGCCTGCAAATCAACCTTATGATAGGTTTACATTATTATTATTATTTATTTCTATAGCACCATTGATTCCATGGTGCTGTACATGAGAAGGGGTTTCATGCAAATTACAGGTATCACTTACAGTAAACAAACTAACAATGACAGACTGATACAGAGAGGAGAGGACCCTGCCCTTTCGGGCTTACATTCTACAGGTGGGGAAGGAGACAGCAGGTTGGTGGGTTGCGGCAGTTCCGGTGTTGGTTGAGGCGATGTCTCCAGTAGTGGTGAGGAGGTAGCAGGGTCATTGCATGCTGTAAGCTTTCCTGAAGAGGTGGGTTTTCAGGTTCCGTCTGAAGGATCCGAATGTGGTTGATAGTCGGACGTGTTGGGGCAAAGAATTCCAGAGGATGGGGGATATTCTTGAGAAGTCTTGGAGGCGGTTGGGTGAGGAGCGAATAAGTGTGGAGGAGAGAAGGAGGTCTTGGGAGGACCGGAGATTACGTGAGGGAAGGTATCGGGAGATTAGTTCAGAGATATATGGAGGACACAGGTTATAGATGGCCTTGTAGGTCAGTATTAGTAATTTGAACTGGATACGCTGAGGGAATGGGAGCCAGTGAAGAGATTTGCAGAGGGGAGAAGCGGAGGAGTAGCGAGGAGAGAGATGAATTAGTTGGGCAGCAGAGTAAAGGGTATGCCACACTAAACAATATCGCTAACGGGATCGCTAAAAAACGTCACTATTTAGCGATCCCGTTAGCGATATTGTTCAGTGCGGCAGCTTCCAGCGACGAGCTTCCTGCTGTGATCTCGCTCGTCGCTGGAATCGTTCCGGACCCTATTTCATCGCTGGCGCTCCCGCTGGGTAAGTATCTTATCGCTGTGTGGCACCTTTTCTTAGCGATTTAGCGGTACTTTTGTACCGCTAAAGTCGTTAAGAAGATCGCTAACGGCGATAGCGTCGTTAACTATATCGCTAAATGCGGCAGCATTTAGCGATATAGAAACAATCCCGCTAGCGATCTCATTAGTATGCAACGCTAACGAGATCGCTAGCGGGATTGTTTAGTGTGGCAGTACCTTTAGGGATGGACTGGAGAGGTGCGAGGGTGTTAGCAGGAAGGCCAGAGAAAAAAGTGTTGCCGTAGTCGAGGCGGGAGATGATGGAGCATGCACAATCATTTTAGTAGATTGAGGGTTGAGGAAAGGACGGATTCTTGAAATATTTTTGAGCTGAAGGCGGCAGGATGTGCGGTTTGAAGGACAGGTCAGAGTCTAGGGTTACTCCGAAGCAGCGGACTTCTGGTACATCCTGACCATCCTTTTTAATGCTAATTAAATTTTCAATTTACTGGAATGGTGATGAATATCTTAAGGTACTGCCACACTAAGCAATCCCGCTAGCGATCTCGTTAGCGTTGCATACTAATGAGATCGCTAGCGGGATCGTTTCTATATCGCTAAATGCGGCCACATTTAGCGATATAGTTAACGACGCTATCGCCGTTAGCGATCTTCTTAACGACTTTAGCGGTACAAAAGTACCGCTAAATCGCTAAGAAAAGGTGCCACACAGCGATAAGATACTTACCCAGCGGGAGCGCCGACGAGAAAATAGGGTCCGGAACGATTCCAGCGACGAGCGAGATCACAGCAGGAAGCTCGTCGCTGGAAGCTGCCGCACTGAACAATATCGCTAACGGGATCGCTAAATAGTGACGTTTTTTAGCGATCTCGTTAGCGATATTGTTTAGTGTGGCATACCCTTTAGAGGTACACCAGTCAAAAGCTTTTTCCGTCACTGTTGGGTGCAAGCGCCATTTCAGCTTGTTTTAAATGCAACTTTCGGGTCCTGTTTTAGTGGTCAGTGGGGGTCACATTGGCTGAACCCCCACTGAACTAGTATATCCAGTGATGTATAAGGCTGGTCACCCTAAGCTCAGGGTTAAGGCTCGTACACGCTTGGTTGGATTGCTGCATATACACTAGGCTCTACAGTACACCATGTGAATGGAAATACTCACTAGAAGCAATTCTTCTGCAGAGATTAACTCTGTACGTAGAGCCTGTTGGAGCAGGCCACATTATATTTTCCTACTGAATATGCATTTGTATTATTATTATTATTATTATTAATATTTATTTCTATAGCACCATTGATTCCATGGTGCTGTACATGAGAAGGGGTTACATACAAATTACAGGTATCACTTACAGTAAACAAACTAACAATGACAGACTGATACAGAGGGGAGAGGACCCTGCCCTTTCGGGCTTACATTCTACAGGATTGTGAGGCAGGAGACAGTAGGTCGGGGGGTTGCAGCAGTTCCGGTGTTGGTTGAGGCAATAACTCCGGTAGTGGTGAGGAGGCAGCAGGGTCATTGCAGGCTGTAGGCTTTCCTGAGGAGATGGGTTTTCAGGTTCCGTCTGAAGGATCTGAATGAGTTTGATAGTCGGATGTGTTGGGGCAAAGAATTTCAGAGGATGGGGGATATTCTTGAGAAGTCTTGGAGGCGGTTGGGTGAGGAGCGAATAAGTGTGGAGGAGAGAAGGATGTCTTGGGAGGATCGGAGATTACGTGAGGGAAGATATCGGGAGATTAGTTCAGAGATATATGGAGGAGACAGATTATAGATGGCCTTGTAGGTCAGTATTAGTAATTTGAACTGTATACGCTGAGGGAATGGGAGCCAGTGAAGAGATTTGCAGAGGGGAGAAGCGGAGGAGTAGCGAGGAGAGAGGTGAATTAGTCGTGCAGCAGAGTTAAGGATGGACTGGAGAGGTGCGAGGGTGTTAGCAGGGAGGCCAGAGAAAAGGGTGTTGCAGTAGTCGAGGCGGGAGATGATGAGGGCGTGCACAATCATTTTAGTAGATTGAGGAAAGGACGGATTCTTGAAATATTTTTGAGCTGAAGGCGACAGGAGGTAGAAAGAGCTTGGATGTGCGGTTTGAAGGACAGGGCAGAGTCAAGGGTTACTCCGAGGCAGCGGACTTCTGGTACGGGGGAAAGCGTGATGTCGTTAATTGTGGTAGATAGGTCAGGTAAGGAAGATCTGTGGGATGGGGGAAAGATTATGAGTTCAGATTTGTCCACATTGAGTTTGAGGAAGCGGGAGGAGAAGAAGGAGGATATGGCTGATAGACACTCCGGGATTCTGGATAGCAGAGAAGTGATGTCTGGGCCAGAGAGGTAGATCTGAGTGTCATCAGCGTAAAGGTGGTAATGGAATCCGTGGGACTTTGAGTTGCCCCAGGCCAAGTGTATAGATTGAGAAGAGTAGGGGTCCTAGAGCAGAGCCTTGGGGAACTCCAACAGAGAGAGGGTGGGACGAGGAGGTAGTGTGGGAGTGGAGACGCTGAATGTGCGGTTGGAAAGGTATGAGGAGATCCAAGATAGGGCGAGGTCTTTGACGCCAAAGGAGGAAAGAATCTGTAGTAGAAGGCAGTGGTCAACTGTGTCAAAAGCAGAGGACAGGTCAAGAAGCAGGAGTATAGAGTATTGTCCGTTTGCTTTGGCTGTAAGTAGGTCATTAGTAATTTTGGTCAGGGCTGTCTCAGTGGAGTGATGGTGGCGGAAACCAGATTGTAGAGTGTCAAAGAGCAAGTTAGAAGAGAAGTGGTAGGAAAGCTCAGCGTGGACATGCAGCTCCAGGAGTTTGGAAGCGAATGGGAGCAGCGATATTGGGCGATAGCTGGACATAGCGGTTGGGTCGAGGGTTGGCTTTTTAAGGATAGGCGTGATTGTGGCATGCTTGAAAGCAGAAGGGAAGGTACCGGAAGTTAGTGATAGGTTGAAGAGGTGGGTTAGGGATGGAATAATAGTGGTGGTGAGGTTGGGGAGGAGGTGGGTTGGGATGGGGTCAAGTGCACAGGTTGTGAGGTGTGATTTGGAGAGAAGACAATTAAGCTCCCCTTCAGTTATATTGGAGAGGGAGGTTATGGGGTTAGGGCATTGGTCTGGTATACAAAGTGGTTGAGGTGGTTGAACAATGAAGACTTGCCTTGTTTGGTCGATCTTATTTTTGAAGTGTGTGGCAAAGTCCTCAGCAGAGATGTGGGAGGTAGGAGGGGGCAGTGGTGGGCGGAGGAGGGAGTTAAAAGTTTTGAATAACTGTTTGGGGTTGTAGGATAGGGAAGATACGAGGGTTGTGAAGTAGGCCTGTTTAGCAGAGGTGAGGGCAGATTTGAAAGAGAGTGTTGCTTGTTTGAATGCAGTGAAGTCGTCTTGCGAATTTGTTTTTTTCCAGCGCCGCTCTGTAATCCTGGACACTTGCCGGAGCTTTTTAGTGGTGTTATTGTGCCAGGGTTGTCTGTTGGTACGTCGCACTCTGCCATGAACGAAATTGATAGTAAGTAAAGTAGTAAAGGCTCATTCACCTCTATGGAAAATGTATTATTTTGTACCAAGCAGTGGTCCTAATGCAGCCATGTTCATGACCTAGATGAATTACAGGAGTCAAAAACACTGATGCAAAAGGCTGACGTCTGAATGAGGCCTAATTTGCCCAATTTTATCTGGGTGCCAGAAAACCATATAACTGATCAAGCCCTCTGCTTCAGATTTGTGTTTTTTTTCGCACAAGGTTGATTTGCCATAGACCAGAGGTCTGGCAGGATATAAAGGGAATAAGACGTCGCAACGTTTTGAATCGGAGGTTTTCAACGTCCGCTCGTTAGATATAGTTGGACCTCATAGTTGTTTTGGGTTTTTCTTATTTTTGTCCAGCTTTCCAGGAACATCTATGAACCTGGAATGGGATCCCTCAGGTTTTCTTACCCAACGGACTGCCATACTGTCATAGATCAGGTAATGTTGGAAGCCATGACACTTCTGTGAGAAGAGGATTAGCAGCGTGCAGGGGTGCCATATCATTCCTGGTAAGGCCTCTTTCACACATCCGGCGGGCGCCTTGTGGCGCCCGCGGCATTTTGCCGCAGCGCCGCATCAGAAAACCTGATGCGCCGCATGCGGCTTTTTTCGCATTGACATGCATTAGCGCCGGATGGCGCCGCATGTCAGTGCGTTGCATGTGGTTTTGTCCGGATGCGGCGCAAATGTACATTGCGGCGGCCGGACAAAACGCAGCATGTAACGTTTTTTGTTTTTGCCGGATGGTTTCTGATGTCTCCGGGCATCAGAAACCATCCGGCAAAAAACCGCATGCGGCCGCCGGATGTGTGAAAGAGGCCTAATTGGCCGTATAGTGTGTCCTGTGTCCTGTGTACTTAGCCTGTCAGCTCTTTCCTTTGTTATGTTACTGCACAGACCTATGAGCAGAAAGTATTACCTCAAGTGCAAAGTCTAGCTGACTTGTTAATCACGTCCTGTGTTTGCCTGCTGTTTACCGGCGAGGTGTCATACAAGACGCGTCACTTGTTAGCTCCCATGGTAGAACTGTGTTTAGTCATGTTACATTTGACACCCATTGTAAAGTGAAGTACTGCACGGCTTGGGCTCTTGTGTTATATTCACATGGGGGGCCAGTTTGGGACAGAAATGTGGTGTTCTGCTATATAATGGTGCATGTAGATGTAGATAGGTACATCAGTGCAACTTAACGAGGTCCACAATTGTTTAACAGCTTAGTAATACCGGTCTATTAACAATGATGGGGCACATTATAAAATGAGCAAATTGTCTGAAAAACCAAGACCATTTCAAGAAGTTGTCTCATTGTAGTTGAACTAGTGGGAGAAAGAAAAAAAAATTCTAAATATCATTGGTCAAAGCCGGTATCTTTGGTTGCTCTGAATTTTGGCTACAAACTGTCTCCATTGACCTGCCGTAACAATTGTACATGACACCTGTAGGTGCAGAACATAAGCCCGGAGGCCTCCGATAGCATTTAGCATTCTGATGGCAGGCATCAGATTTATTGTACATAGGTAGAGAAAGTCTCTCCTCTTTCTATATGATTTTTTCTCTATTGTCTTTTACTTGGTTGTTATGTTTTTATGTTTATGGTCTTTTTTTGCTGTACAGCTCACAGGTCAGCACTGGTTGTAGTACAGGCTTGACGAGTTGAAATGAACACTCATCCAAGATGGAGTATTTTTAGAATTGTGTTTTCAAGAAAGTTTTGCCCCGAAGGGTAATATCTATGAAAACGTCATGGAGGCAGCATTTCTGGGAACCTGTGATACTGATTAAAGCTGTGCATAAGTAAAGGTTAGACATATTTATCCCATGGGCCAAATATGCATGATATTTAGTAAGTAGCTGACAGGTCGCTGTACAGGTGTTCTAGGGGGTAAGAAAAATCAAACCCTTTTTGTATCCATATAACTACTATTAATGAGGACTGATAAGTGCACTAAAACATGCACATTACCGCATAGTGTACTAGTAGGGATCCGCCGTCTGACTAATGTGTATGAAGCCCCGACCGCCAGCCTAAGCAGTAAATTAGTGGCATTAGCTGCCCCTGTAATTATCCATATGGCCGGCCGGATCCTTGTGCACTTGTCCACATAGCGACGATTTGTTTTCACGTTAACCATTAACCGAATAGTTTATTTTTTCTTTTCCCCAGGCTGTATTGCTGAGACTTACCCATTGACAGCTCATATGCTCACAAAGTTTTACCATTATAAGCTCTGATTGCATTTTGTTTTCCCTCTTTATTAACCACGCTAAGAGCCCAAGACATTTATTTATTTATTTTTTTAAAACCTGAAACAAGGAATCTGTTGACCAACACAAAAAATTGTGCATGATAAGCCGATCAGATGGTAGAAGACAAAGGACAATAGCTGTAGGCTGCTATTCACTGGTGCCCAAAAACTATAAATATTCATATCCAGTCACCCACGAGTGGCATTACAATATAGAGTGCCTTGTCATGGGCGATGACATTATAATCCCTATTCTTGTCTAAGCCGTTATTTTATTTTGAACCATCTCAAGATGATCTCAGTCATGTTCTTTCTTCACGCAGTAAGTGAGGGGATCCTTCAACTTTCCGGGTAAGTGATAAGTCCCTTAAATCCAGACAACATAATATACATCAAGCTCGTTCTCTGCCTGTTGTCAACTCGGCGTTTAATAAGTCTCTAGTTTTGGAGTAATTTTATGGTCCGTAGTTTGGTACCTTTTTTTTACTTTTAGATTGTCTCTACAGTGGAGGTTTCTATATATCAGTAAGTAGAAGGCACGGTTGTGTGTAAGGTAGGTTTCCAAGTATGTGAAGTGAAGTTCTTGGGATCAGCCACGCCTCAGTGATGTGGCATGACAGTGGTTAAGAGCCTGTTGACCTGAACACAAGGTTTATCTTCTCAGAAGCACAGATTCTGGGAAAACTTTTGTTCCAGATCCCATTTTATTGATAAGGGGGCTCAGCAGGCTGGTGCCTGGCTTTACATCTGAGGAGACAAGCCACATTGCATTGTTTACTACTGCACTTCTTCATTTGCTGGGCCTAGGGGAGTTGCTTAAGATACACAACAAGATAACTTCTGTTTGATGGCAAAAGCTCATTAAGGAGTCTGTGTAAATTGGATTGATGGTCTCAAATTCCTCCAACCCCCCCACTCCCCACACTAATTAGGTGGCTGTAGGCCAAACAATGGTTAGGCCAAGTCCCCCTTACACAGAGACGCACTGCTGAGCTTTCCCCTGTTCTCCGAGATAGCCACTGCCCAACTCTTCTAACAGCAGTTTATCGCCCATAGATCAAAATGATCGTCAATCTGTAACCCAACATGCCGGGTCCTTCTCTCCCTCTCTAAAGTGCCAACATTGGACCTGGTATATTGGCGTGTGGTCCGTGCTTTCATCGACGTGTCAAACTGGTCTTACACTGTGTTAGAACAGTGATCTGTTCTTGACACTTAAGGCCCAATTCCTCATTTGCGTTTCGTTTTTTTTTTCTCTTGTTGCACTAAAGGGTATGCCACACTAAACAATATCGCTAACGGGATCGCTAAAAAACGTCACTATTTAGCGATCCCGTTAGCGATGTTGTTGTGTGCGGCAGCTTCCAGCGACGAGCTTCCTGCTGTGATCTCGCTCGTCGCTGGAATCGTTCCGGACCCTATTTTCTCGTCGGCGCTCCGCTGGGTAAGTATCTAATCGCTGTGTGGCACCTTTTCTTAGCGATTTAGCGGTACTTTTGTACCGCTAAAGTCGTTAAGAAGATCGCTAACGGCGATAGCGTCGTTAACTATATCGCTAAATGCGGCAGCATTTAGCGATATAGAAAATCCGCTAGCGATCTCATTAGTATGCAACGCTAACGAGATCGCTAGCGGGATTGCTTAGTGTGGCAGTACCTTTACTGATGTTTTTTGCGGCAAATTCATCAAAATGGCGCACACTGTTTTTGATTTTTACACAAAGTGAAAAGTTTTCCTTTTAATAATCTTTATTTTAATAATCTTTATTTTTATATAGCGCTAACATATTCCGCAGCGCTTTACAGTTTACACACATTGCCGTCGCTGTCCCCGATGGGGCTCACAATCTAGATTTTTTTTATGTCTTTAACCACTTTTGGTACTTTTTTTAAAACAAAAAGTTGCAAGTTTTGCAAAAATTGCTCATTAAAGTTCTGGTGTACAGAAAATCACGTGGATGAGGAAGGGGTAATGGAGTACATTTGCAACAAATTTTTCATCGTTTCAAAAAGTCGCTAATGATAGATCAGGTGGAAACCCTAAACCCCACCCATGCCACTCTCCATTCTCTCCCACCCCCCCCCCCCCAAAAAAAAAACCTATAAACAGGTGCAAATAGAAGAATTTAGTGCAATAAAATAAAGCACAAGACGCCAACAGCTCAGTAAAAAAAAAAAAATTGCAATAATTAATTGGCCATTCGTTTTTTTATTTGGTGTCTTTGTCAGGTGCAGCCCTGCGCTGGGCTTATATGCTGTATTTGTCTGTAAGTGTGTGTGGCTATACTACAGTAGATTGGTTGTTAATGCCAAGTCTATGACCTGTCCTCGGGACATGGCACCGAAAAATTTGTAGCTGCAAAGTTCACACTAACTTGTTTCAAAAATATTTAGACTTGAGAGTCCTCAGTGGTTGATACCTTTTAATGGCTAACTGAAAAGATGGTAACAAATTGCAAGCTTTCGAGACTACGCAGGTCTCTTCATCAGGTCTCTTCTATCTACTGGCTAATACGGTACGAAGATACACTTCTTTCCTATAACTTGTTTCAGAAATTATACAGATTGACCTCATTGCATTTCAGAAGGTGAAATCCATAGTGAATATCATGGCATGCCGTGGGCATCAGATCCACAGCGCTGAACATTTTCTGTTGCAAATTTTACTGCAGCATCTGAAAATAAAATCCCATCCTCAATGCTGGTCAGATTTTTCACGCATAGCGGATGATCCCCTTAGTAATAACCTTTTTTCAGTGCTTGTTCATTATTCATCTCCTATCCTTTGCTGAGAGCAAGAGAGTCCGCTACCTAATTCAGACAAAGTCATAGGGGGCTTGCTGCTTTTTTCAGCTGGCAAGTTCTGGGCATACCGCAGCTAAATATAGTGTTGTCTACACTTGACTAATATGGAAAGGGACAGTATATTGACCTCAGGCAATCTCACCGTCAGCGTACAGTAGACGCCCTGTCCCTTAGCATTGAACGGCTTCATAAATGTTCTGACACGGACAGTGGCGCTGAATGCCAGCTGGCCATAGTACAGCAACATACTGATCAAAATGCTCTGGATGTTAGTTTTGTACAGGAAAAGTACTGAGAAGTTTACTTTGCTCCATAGCTCTAGTTATTATAGGAATTAACTGCTTTAAAAACTTTTGCATGCTGAAAAAAAAAATCTATTGGTAACTGTGGGAAAACTAAGTGACAGCCCTAGTAGGAGCTGTAGTGGTGGCCATATTGGTTGTCAAACAGCTCTTCCATTAACTTAAAGCAAATATGACAAAAAAAAGTCACGTTATGGAACCGGCAATTTTTCCTTTATTACCTATATAATAATAATAGAATTTTAACTTTTTTTTTAATACCGAATCTCTGACCAAATCTGTGTAAGTAAATGACATTATGAACTGGTAACCTTTCTATCAGAATATCGGACAGTATAAATAATGGGTTTTAGAAAAATTACTGAATTCTTTTTGGTTTCTAAATTTCATCAAAAAAAGTCACAGCTGTTTACATGTGAGAAGTTCACGGTCCAAGGGGAATCCACAGCAGAAATTCCCAATGGAAACCCTAAAACCAGTGGTCCCCAACCGTTCTGGGCTTGAGAGCCACATTCAGCTCTCTGGCCCCCTCACAGTAGCGACTCACAGAGCCCACGTTACTGATATGACAGCCAAAGCTTTTCCACAGAAATCACCCCGAAGCAGTGTACCAAGATCCACAATACCGCTATTCAGTATTCTAGCATCAATCACTCCCACCACACTGTCACATCCATCTTCAGGCTCCTCCACTGACAGGTCGTATCATCCGGTCTACAGTGTACCATACTTAAATTATCTCCAAAGCCAGAATATGCACATTCATATCTGCTCTTTTGTGCAGGTCTACACACAAAATTCACAATCTGGAGACCCGCTCTTCATAGTTGGCTAGATCTGGTGCTAATGCACCAAGCTGGCAGGCAGCTGCGATCTACACATCACTGGCCCATGAGCCACAGGATCGCAACCTCTACCTTAGACTAATGTCTGCTAAACTCGCCTATATCGACAGCCTTGAGTGTATTGGGGGCCCCAGACATCTTATTGTCGGGGGAGATGTCGATTGGGCACGTCCAATTTTGGACTGCTGATCACATTGTTCTCGTGGAGATAAGTCGTTGTCAGACATGTATGGTGAAGACTTTTTTATGAAGAACCCAGGACTGCTCAGCCGAACAAGCGACCCTATGTATCTGACAGCTGGCCGAAGCATCGTTCGGCCTACAGCCATCTATTGTGTTTGGACGGTTTCCAGACCAAAACGCAAGCTCAATATAGGCCTATGTGGATGTTGTTGGAGTCTGTAGGCCCATGGCTGTTCCTTAAAAACTGGCCTAAGAGTATATTCCCACACTGTATTACAGCTGCAGAAACTCACCCTAGCTAATAGGCTGTTGTCAAAATTGTACTGTTTAGCTGCGTATTTCGGCCTTGGCATTGCAGCCGGTGAAATCTCCAACAACGTCTGCGGGATAAATGAACCTGCTGCTGATTTCCGTTGAGTGCTTGAGACATCTAGAATCTCATGCGGAACACTCGGTACGGTGAAATCCACTGCATTTACACACCTTATTTTTCTCATGTAGTTGGTCATATATGACACATAATGTTTTCTGTCCTTCTTCAATACACCAGCATTTCTGTAAACTGCTTCACCATCTCTCCGGTCCTCGGGTGACACATTTCAGCCATGTATCCCGGATGAGAGTCTCGTACGGAAACATGTGACTGACCCTTGGTTTGTCTCAGAAAGATTTTTCATCTCGTGACCCTGCAGCTGTTTTGTGAAAGGGCGGCCCTGTTTGAAAATGCAAAATATTTTAATGTCTTGTATTTAAAAATAGTAACCGAGCGGGAAGAAGTCAGTGGCGGGTCCCCTGTTTACTGCATACTGTCAGGCAGCCATCTTGCGGTATGAAGAATATGATCCTATTCATGAGGATGGAGATTGTCTATTCATGAGGAACTAATGACTAATCTGGGGGTGGGGGGGGGCTTTGATGTTTGTGGCTTCAGATGAAATTGAGGAGCCTCTTTCGTCTGAAGATTTCTTCAATGTTTCCACAACAAAATGGCTTTTAGCCCAAGTCCCTTTTGTCTCATGGACGGCTATAGTTTGCTATAGGATCAGACAACATATGAATCAGTTTTGTGCCAGTATTAAGTTTTCACTATGGACTTCTGATTCTGTTTTAGAGACCACTTCTCCGCAGTCATCTGGTTATCATCACAAACAGGATTTCAGTGGAAGGTATCACCTATGTGGGAACCACAGGATCTGCCATTCACAATAGGTGATAGTCACTGCTCCCCTCCCTGCACAGTGACCTCTGCACAGATCACCGCACATGCCTACAACACTTTCTCTCCTGAGCTGCTTCAGGCGAGATGGCGGTCTCCATAATCTTGTACAAAAAATAGATTCTGAAAAAAAACAGTGTTAGTCATTACTGTGCACAGACAATGTA
Source organism: Oophaga sylvatica (assembly GCA_033576555.1). Classification (NCBI taxonomy): domain Eukaryota; kingdom Metazoa; phylum Chordata; class Amphibia; order Anura; family Dendrobatidae; genus Oophaga; species Oophaga sylvatica. The sequence continues at coordinate 585,687,181 of JARQOD010000002.1, forward strand.
ATGAGCGAAAGGTATTTATGTAGTTAATTGCATTACTATTACACTACCATTCATTGTCTGCTTTTATGTATGCTTGTTTCTTGAATGCGCACGTTGCCTGCGGATCAGTATAGCATGGCTTCGAGCATTGAGGTTTGGGTATTGCTCAGGTTGCCCACGCTCTGCTTATTATAAGAAAGGGTTAATGTACATCGCTGCCATCTTAATTCCCGCACACACGCTGAGGTCTTTGGTTCACAGATGTTTCATGCAAATATATATTTTTACAGAACACTTTCCCACGCTCGCTGCTCCTGCTGCTCACTCAGGAGACGCCGTCCCTCCACCATTTCACCCCAGTGCATCTTTTCTTTCTATCGTTCGTCACTATTTCCGTTTTGTCCGCTGCAATATTGTGTAGCTTCTTTTTTTCTTATTTATAGCCGCCATGGTGGATTGATGGGCTGTTTGTCATGTGTGATAAATCAAAACCTACATTTGCGCTGAACTTGTGGTCGCAGTGGTTTTTGATGATATCCTGCTTCGGATCACATCTGGGCCCCCATGAGATTGTGCAGGATCCTCTGCTGACACAGGGAGAGCCCAGATTTCCAGGGAAAAAGGTGCCCGAAAAAAAACGAGTTATCCTTCAGAAAGGAAACAGGCCGATACTCTGCTTATCTTCAGTTCTGCAGAAAAGCACAAAATGATTTCTCACGCTACCTTCCGCCTTCTTCCCGGAGTAATGGAACATGGCGCTGCTCTCTATTTTCACCTATAGTCAAAACTTCACTATTGAACGGATACGAGTCATCTCATCTGTAATAAATTTCCTGAAAATTAGGGCCTAGAATGTGTTTAAAAAAAATGCACCCATCCTAGGCTTTCACCTGACTCCTTATGTCACCTTAGAACCCCGGACCACTGTGCAGGTCTTCAATATTTCCTGCACTGAGACCCTCACTGTACGCTTGGGGGCACAACGCCTTTCCTACTGTAAACGTAAATGTTGTGCCTTGCCACGTCACGTGACCGTTTGATTTTCATTGCCAGAAGAGCCAAAGACCAGCACAGATGAATGGTGCTATGGTGGGATCAGGTGAGGGCATGGGCAAGTGAGTTTAATGGTTCTTTTTGTAAAGATTTTAACACTTTTTCAGCCCTTGATTTCTTATGCTTGAGGGCCTGGAGAGACTCCAGAGCGTAATAAATGTCTCTTCAAATTTAGATCGAATCTGCCGGCTGACACTGGGCGAATCTGCCGGCTGACACTGGGCGAATCTGCCGGCTGACACTGGGCGAATCCGCCTGAAACAAATTTCCAAAGATTCTTTCATCTTTACTAGTGTATATATATGTTGTGATCTCATGTCAAGTAGTTACAATTTTTAAAGATGGCGTTATCGTAAAACAGCACCACACTTGTCCACAGGTTGCTTGTGGTATTACAGCAAATCCCAATTTAATTGTGCCAAGCTGCGATACTGAACACAACCTCTGGAGTAGTGTGATGCGGTTTCTGGAAGGAAGCCACCATGTTTTTGCTAATGTTTTTCCTTGTTGTGCATCTATAATCAATCCCCTCTATAGTTGCATAGCCTGATCACTTTTTTCCTTCTTTTGCTTGTTTCCCAACAGTGTGGGTTCCCTTTAAATAACCAAGTGTCTTCCATTTTGCTGGGCAGATGTTCAGTATAGGTAGTATTTGATGGGAATTGGTATGTCGCCACTATTGTTTTTATTGCGGTGGTGTCAGGTGGGAGGACGGCTCCCCGATGAGGCCACCTTATCGTCATCCTTCATCACTTCCTCCGCAGCTGGGCACATCGCACATACAATACGGCAGATCATTACAGCCCGGAGGCTTCTGGTGATGTTTAGCAATATTAACATGGTTTCCTCTTTCTTTTGAAGTGATCTGCGGAAAAGCATCACTTCTGGGTCTGTGCCCGTTCTGCTGAGGGTTGAAGTGAGGGTTATGGGAGCAGAGTTGGCATCAGTGACCGTATTACAAAACTCAGGTGTCTTTCTTATTTGTTCCTCTTTCGATGGGGAAGTGGTAATTTTATACCTACTAATTGCCTTAGTATTAAATCCTTTTACTTTGTACATGATGAAACCATATAAAAGAGAAACGCTCTAAGCAAGACTGGAAATTTAACTCCTTCATCACATTTCACAGGTAGAATTGTTTGGGGCTGGGAGACGGCCCGCATGGAGTCTTTATCGCCCGCTCGGCTTTCCCACATGGTGTAAAGAAAGTACTGCATTACTGGCCAGGTTTGCCGTCTGGATTCTGAGGGTGACCCCTAGTAGACATGATAGTGGCCATCCAATTTTCCTGAAAAGCAAATTTATTCAAATGGGAAGGCAGATGTTGATCTCTTTAGGTGACCTTTTTTATTCTAGAGGCTTTTGAGTTTGTTTTTTTTTTTCAGGTTTGCCACAGTTTTTGAGAAATGCTGCAGATTTGCAGTGTTTTTATGCAGACTGTCCTCGATTCTACCAGTCAAGAAATAGAAGCGTATTGAATGGGCTGAGACTTTGCTTTTCGGAACTGACTTATTCTAGACTTTTTTTTTCCTTGGTTTGAGGGCTCCGTTGTGAATGTGGCCGAATGGTTCTACGTAGCAACACCTGCCGCGGTTTATGTAACTGTGATTAAGCTGAATGCGATGCATATCTGAGACTGATTAATTCCAAGTGATTAGTAAAGAAAGGACTGTGACAGGCCCACGTTACGTTACTCCTCCATCCCAGGCAGCTGTGCTGCTCCCAGCCATACGGTTCACGTTCAGGGCACCGCTTACATACTTTACATGCTGCAGCACAGCTCTGCCTGCAGAGCGCTCATCCGACTGCTGGCCCCAGCGATTTCGGGGAACTGTCATTGCCTCCCTTAGTGTTGGATACTTTACAAGTGCTACAAGAAACAAAAAACTGACTAGCACCAGAACAAAGCTAGGTGAGCAACTACAAATACAAGCTGCAGCAGCACACTGTGTCCGCCAGGATATGGACCAACCAATACATGAAATATAAACTTCATTACTGCCGTATAGACTGTACTTGAATTGAGGTGACTTAGCGCACAAATTGGCCAATTCTTGTGTGCCCATTAGCCACCACGAGGCGACCTTTCTTCTTCAGATAGGTCTCCCCTGGGCTAAAAACCTACAAATTTAAAGGGCAGGTAGGATTCAGTGCTAGTTAATACCAGGCTTAGGGCTCTTGCAGATGAGCGTAAGAATCTGACGTGTCATGTCTGGTTTCTAATCAGACGGCACTGTCCCATGTTAAGGGTATGCCACACTAAGCGAGATCGCAAACGAGATCGCTACTGAGTCACCATTTATGACGCAGTAGCGATATCGTTAGCGACGTCGCTGTGTGTGACATGTAGCAGCGATGTGGCCCCTGCTGAGATGTCGCTGATCGCTTATGAACATTCTGAGCCGTTTTTTGGTCGTTGGTGTCCCGCTGGTGAACCTGAATCGCTGAGTGTGACACCCTTTATGAACGACTTCACCAGCGTCGCAGGGGGACTAGGTTTTCCCAATGACCGCAGAGGTCGTTATACAGATCGCTGATGAGATGTGCTTGGAATCACAGATCGCTGATGAGTTATGTTTGGAATCTAACTAGCGATCGCACAGGTCGTGTCGTTGTCGTGATCGCTGGTGCGATCGCTAAGTGTGGCAGTGCCTTTATTCCATAGGACTGTTCAGATGGGTAATTTCTTTTTATCTCTGTTCATGAGAAGGAAAAAAAAAATCTCAGCTTCCACTACCGTCTTCTGAGTCTCGGAAGAGACTAGCTCATTCAAGTCTATGGATGCATAAAAAAAGGGAACATCCAAGTGGCATCCAATTTTTATGGATACGTTTGTTTACCTAGGAAACTGTATGTGATTTTTTTTTTAAATGTTTTTATACAATAGAAGTGCACTAACTTTCTGATATATAGTAAATGCATTTTTTGTTAATCTGTTCTTTACACACAAGTCAGTGGATCTTGTTTCACAGTGAGGGAAGTAAAAATGGGGCATGCTGCTTTTCAATATGCCTGATCCTATTTTTCTCTCCTAGTAGATCCCAGAGGTGTCTGTTAGCTGCTTACATAGAGGGGACATGGAGAATAGCAATTGACTGAATAGATTCTTACAGGGACTTTGTTCTGAGCAGGTTATGAATGACTATTTAGGGCTTTTTTTAAAGAGTTTTTGGAACAAAAACTGCTCATAAATTCTCCAAATCCTCCTCAAAAACTTTGGAGTTAGCACTCCAAAAAGATCTTCAAAAATACTGTATGAACATGCCCTTAGAAAACCATTACTGCACCAATTAGTATGATCTGTGATTCATATTATAGGAAAATTATATTATAATACAGATTTAATTGAATGTTATTTGCTTTCATTACAGCATCAGCGAAAGTTTCCTGACGGTGAAAGGTGCTGCCTTATTCCTTCCACGTGGAAATGGCTCATCTACCCCAAGAATCAGCCATCGGCGCAACAAGCATGCAGGTAGGTATTTGCTAAACTCTTATTATGTATGAATTGGCTGATTTTTTAGGCCCATCTCCTACAAAATTGCACTCCTGAAAGTGTGTGGCTTGTTTGTGACTTATTGCTCCATTGAAGTCACACGACTATTTTGCAATGTGATTTGGCGGTGAGTCCGGTGTGATTCATGACGAACTACACCCACTCGGACAGGGCTGCGCGGCGACGGTCTGCGCAACACCAATACTCAGACAAGTGACGTTATTGCAATATGATTTGGATATTACATATGTACAGTATGTTTGTGTGTAATATCTAGTATCTATCTCTCTTGGATTTTTGATACTTTGTCAGCCCTGTCATAATTGATGGGAAGCTAACAATGCAACCTCACTGACAATCATTAGATGCAGTGCTGTAATGCCACATTGTGATCAAAATAGCCCTCACCTCTGCTAAACAGACCTATTTTGCAAACCTTGTATCTTCATTATCCTACAACCCAAAACAACTGTTCAGCACATTCAACTCTCTCCTCCGCCCACCACTGCCACCTCCAACTCCCCTCATCTCTGCCGAGGACTTTGCCACCTACTTCAAAAATAAGATCGACCAAACAAGGCAAACCTTTACTGTTCCACCACCCCAACCACTCCATATATCAGACCTCTGCCCTTCCCTACTAACCTCCCTCTCCAACATCACTGAAGGAGAGCTTACTCACCTCCTTTTCAAATCTCACCTCACCACCTGTGCACTTGACCCCATCCCTTCCCACCTGCTCCCCAACCTCACTAACATGCTCATCCCAGCCCTAACCCATATCTTCAACCTATCGCTATCTTCTGGTACCTTTCCCTCTGCCTTCAAACATGCCACCATCACACCCATCCTCAAAAAAACAAACCTTGACCCAACTGCTATGCCCAGCTATCGCCCAATATCATTGCTCCCGTTTGCTTCCAAACTCCTTGAGCAGCATGTACACGCTCAACTTTCCTCCCACCTCTCATCTAACTCTCTCCTTGACAACCTCCAATCTGGCTTCCGCCCCCACCACTCCACTGAAACTGCCCTGACCAAAATTACTAATGACTTACTCACAGCTAAAGCTAACAGACAGTTCTCCATCCTCCTCCTCCTTGACCTGTCCTCTGCCTTTGACACAGTCGACCACTGCCTACTGCTACAGATTCTTTCTTCCCTTGGCATCAAAGACCTTGCCCTGTCCTGGATTGCCTCTTACCTTTCCGACCGCACATTTAGCGTCTCCCACTCCCACACTACCTCCTCATCCCGCCCTCTCTCTGTTGGAGTCCCTCAAGGCTCTGTCCTGGGGCCCCTACTTTTTTCCATCTATACCCTTGGCCTAGGACAACTCATAAAGTCCCATGGCTTCCAGTACCACCTGTATGCGGCCGACACTCAGATCTACTACTCTGGCCCAGATGTCACCTCTCTGCTGTCCAGAATCCCGAGTGTCTATCAGCCATATCCTCCTTCTTCACCTCTCGCTTCCTAAAACTCAATGTTGACAAAACCGAACTCATCATCTTTCCTCCATCTCATGTATCTTCCCTACCCGATCTATCTATTATGGTAAATGGCATCACGATCTCTCCTGCACCTGAAATCCGCTGCCTCGGAGTAACTCTCGACTCTGCCCTGTCCTTCAAACCACACATCCAAACTCTTTCCACCTCCTGTCGCCTCCAACTTAAAAACATTTCCAGAATCCGTCCCTTCCTCAGCCCTCAATCTACTAATACTCTTGTGCATGCCCTCATCATCTCCCGCCTTGATTACTGCAACATCCTCCTCTGTGGCCTCCCCGTCAACTCTCTTGCACCACTCCAGTCTGTCCTCAACTCTGCTGCCCGACTAATCCTCCTCTCCCCTCGCTACTCCCCTGCTTCTCCCCTCTGCAAATCTCTCCACTGGCTCCCAATTCCCCAACAAATCCAGTTCAAACTACTAACACTGACCTACAAAGCCGTCCACAACATGTCTCCTCCCTATATCTCTGAACTAATCTCCCAATATCTTCCTTCACGTAATATTCGATCCTCCCAAGACCTCCTACTATCCTCCACACTTATTCGTTCCTCACACAACCGCCTCCAAGATTTCTCCCGAATATCCCCCATCCTCTGGAATTCCACGCCTCAACATTTCCGATTATCCACCACCCTTGGATCCTTCAAACGGAACCTGAAAACCCATCTCTTCAGGAAAGCCTACAGCCTGCAATAACCATTCCGCCTTGCCGCCACAACCCGAGCTTCCGCCTCGCTGCCACCTCGCCGCCACCACCCTAGCTGCTGCCTCGCTGCCACCACCAGAGCTGCCGCCTCGCCGCCACCACTACCAGAGCTGCCGCACCCCCGACCTTCTGTTTCTTCCCCATTATCCCGTAGAATGTAAGTCCGCAAGGACAGGGTCCTCTCCCCTCTGTACCAGTCTGTCATTGTAAATTTGTTTACTGTAAACGATATCTATAACTTTGTATGTAACCCCTTCTCATGTACAGCACCATGGAATTAATGGCGCTATATAAATAATAATAATAATCTTCTTGTTGCAATGTAGCACTAATATAAAACACTTGGAAAAAATGGTAAAAACTTCACTTTCCATTTTCGATCTGCAACTATAAACCCAACACATTTGTTGCGTCACATTGCATGTAGTAATGTGACAACGATCACAGTGCGACCTTGTTCATGGACTGTCCTCAGATCGGCATCACTGGCCCCACCGCTATGTCTCTTGACCTGAGCCCACTCCATCATAGTCACATATGAATCAGGAGGCCCAGGCCGGGTATTCTGATCCGACGATGGTCCGTGTTTCATGGACTTGTGCAACCGGCCTTGGTAGCATTTAAGGTGCCGGTAATTAATTTCTTTTATTAAGTGCATGCTCAAAAGTCATTAAAATGACTTACCGACTTTAATAAAAAAAAAATCTGGAATAAGTGCAATTACGGTATGTTGTGACCCTGTAAATGTGTAACTTTGGTAAATCTTTCCAAGAAATACGTTGAGCGCAGTAATGTTGTGGATGTTTCTATGTACACTGTGAGAACTGGTTTTGCAGGAAGATGTCATTTATTTCGTTTTCTCCTATTTTCCCCAAGTATTTGGCTTCAGGTGCTCAAGCTCCTTTGTCGATCATTGTGAGACATGCAGTACATGATCGAACAATACCCAACGCGATGGAAAAATACAGCGCAGCCAGAGACGCCCAACAAAGGCCTTCACTCTTCATTATCCTATACACGCATTGTCTGCTCGCAAGACAATTACTATAAAATCCCGGAAGTGCTTACCTGGACTTTGTTGGCAAAATAGCTTTATTTATAAGCTGCCTTCCCCTTTGATGTGTTTATTTTATAATTCGTTTCCCATTTTTAAGATTATGTACTTTCTCCTGGGAACTTAATTTCTTTATATATTTAGATAGAAGAGAAGGCACGTCAGAGCAAACATCCATAGGCTGCCGCTGTGCAGCGCCATCTAGTGGTCAAGTCTCAATGAGGCGTGACACGGTGGTTACAAAACCCTGATCTGTATGTAATATACATGCTGGTGTTATACAAGTATCAGGAAATAAATGAGTGCAAAATATAGACTGCTACTGTCACCAGAATGGTTGCACGGTCATAATGAGTAGCATTCTTTAATGCATACTTTAGATATAAGTGCTCTTTAAGGGCTTGTCCACTTTCAGAAAAGTGGACCCCAAATGCAGTGAATTCCTTAAGATATTAAACACAGTTGGTACACACGCTTCTTGTGACTGCTGCTCCAGTCCTCAGTGTTTTGGGTGAGATCACGTGGACAGAGCGCATCACTGCTGAGCTACGCAGCTATGCCGAGATAGTGATTGGCTAAATCAATGATGCGCTTTCGATGGGACATCACCGCTGCAGCCAAACCACTGAGACCGGAGCAGCTGCAGGGAGCCATCACTAGACTCAGGGAGGGCGAGTACCTGCTGTTTGTTATTTTAGGTATTTCACAGCATTTGGTATTCATTTTCCTGAAATTGGACACCCCCTTTAATAACTGACATATAGGTTCATACTCTTCCAGAGTTCACTTTTTTATCAGAAGCACTGGGAAAACTCCCAGCTTGTGTAACATGGCCGTAGGTCCCCATTCAGCCTACAAAGACCAGAATTGTCATCATTTTTGGCGTCTGACCAGTACATGCAGTGGTGTAACATAGGTTGCTAGCACCCAATGGCAAAGCAATTGTTGCATCCCATAACCATCTTTAACACGTTTTAATGATTCCTAAAAAGGTGATGATGCCCCCTTAGGGTCCAACCAAAACTATTAATTCAACTTTTGCCCAACCCCCTGCAATAAAGGTTTCTACTCCCCTAATCCAAGCGTCCCTTTCTTCCCTGAGCAGGCGTGCAGTGACCTACTTGTTCAGGGATGCTGAGTTCTTGTGGACCTTGCCGCAGACTGCGACCTACAGGACAGACATTGGTGGGGTAGGGAGGCAGTGGCTCCCCTGTTTGCTCTACACCAAGATCAGTCACCGTTTCCATGCACACAGTGTCATAGCCGATCTATGGCACCATGTTTATACAGTGCCATACGTCTGACTTACTGTGGGAGATCCACCTAGCCATGCAATGTATGTAATGTAAGCTGCAAGACGCAGCATGAGCAGATCAGAACCGGAGAGGCGCATGTAGTGTTGGAAAGCATTCCTAGACTGAGGTGACTTGGCCCAAGGGTACACAGTCTCCATTGTGTGTAACGCTACTTTTCAATAGTTTTCATGGGACACAGACCGCCGACTATCAGTTGTACACACACTTTTCTTATTAAAAAATTTGGCTCCGTGTCTGTCCTTTTATAGGCTTCTGCACACTTTAATAATGTTATAAAATCATTAATCATTGCATGTTGTTTTGTACACAAAGGAGTAAAAATAAAATGCACGGACCAAAACATTCCCTTGGTGCTTCGTCATGTTGTGTATGATGGTTGTGATTTTTTTTTCTCCTGTGGAATTAACAAGGTATAACCCTGCTCTATGCTCTGTATTTCCAGGGGACCTTCAGCAACACCTCCAAGCCATGTTTACACTCCTCCGCCCCGAGGACAACATCCGCTTGGTGAGTATTTGCGGCCACATATTACTGACTGCATCCGTGTCTCTTCTTTTGATTATCCAGTCCGGCATTGTGTGTGTGGCATTCTGCAACAATGACCTTGCACCATCACGACAAATCAAGAGGAGCCGCTGATGCCATCAGTTACTGACCTGAACCCGGCTTCTGCGAGTTGATTTCAGCTCATCTTTAATGTACACTCACACATATGTTTTCTGAACTCCGTGCACTTTAAAGGGATTGTTCACCTTGTGTTCCAATTTTTTTTTTTTCTTTTCCTTAGAGATTGTCCACGACTTTAATATCAATGGCCCAGGCCTATCCTTAGTGTCTCTTCGGTGGGGGGTGCAACACCACAACGCCCACCAAACTGCTGCTCTAGGAGCCGCTGGCGGCTGGAACTGCTGTTACAGAGCTGCTCTGTCTAAGGATAGTGGCAATGACCGTCTACAGCACATTCACTCCCTATTGATTTCAATAGGGGGCAGCTGTGCAGTACCGGGCCACAGGCACTATCAGTAGAAGAAGCAGCTCTGTAACCGAGCAGTTTCGGCCGGCGGCGACACCTAGAACAGCTGATTGGCAGGGCCTTAAAGTGTCTTACCCCCAACGAAGAGACAGTCATGACCTATAGTGATGAGCGAACGTGCTTGGATAAGGTTATCTCAGCATGCTCGTGTGCTAACCAAGTGTCTTCGGTCTGCTCCAATAATGTTTGAGTCCTCTGCTCCATGTCTCGCGGCTCTTGGACAGTCGCAACATATGCAGGGATTGACTAATCCCTGCTTGTGTTGCGGCTGTCAAACATATTTTTTGAGCAGACCGAAGACACTCTGTTAGCACACGAGCATGCTGAGATAACCTTATCCAAGCACGTTTACTCATCACTAATGACGTATCCTAAAGAAAGGCCTAGGCCATCAGTGTTAAGTAGTGGACAAGCTCTTTAAAACCTGTATTTGGAGCTAAAAATCATTTTTGCAATTGGGTTTCCTTAAACAATTTGCAGCGTTTGACTTTTCTACTATGTTTGTTTCCCTGCACATTCCACTTTGATGTGGTCTGTATTCATATATCTACTGAAAGAAGCGCTGAAAGACAGGTAAGAGTCGCAAACTCTGTCAGACCATCACCACAAGCTGACAGATTCTCAGTTAACTCATTCTGCAGCCAGTAATTGTGCAGCACAGAGCTTCAGAATGTAAACGGCGCAACATTTTTAGTGTAATCCGATTGCAAAAATCATTTTATAGTTCCTATTAGTCGGATTTAAGTTAAAGAAACAAATTGTCCTCAAAGTCGGGTAGAGCCGTTAAATGCGCAAGGAAGAATGCCAATTAATCCTAATAATAAAAAGAGGTCCTCCTCTGTAAACCCGACCAGTCTCCTCATTTGTGAGTGGCGCCGCTCCGGACTCTGTATCACACGCCATACAGGAATGCTGCCTGAGGGGCGGCCGCATTCATATGATATTCCCATATAAAATAACAAGCTTTGATGTCTGTGTCACGTGGCACCTTCTGCTGAGGCAATCACTCGGAGCAGCCAAAGGTTAATCAGAAGCTCTTTTGGTGTATAGATAAGTTTTCACGGAGCGCCGCACCCACTGGGATGTTACTGGGATCTTTCTTTATGATCTATTGATAGTGGGGGGTGGGATAAATGGTGCAACTGGTTAAACAGTTTGGTAAAGTTGGTTGTTCAGCACGCTTTGACAGGCTGCTATTAGGGAAGATTCTGCTCTTACACGACATTTCCATAGCAATATAATGAGTAACTCTAAATACATATCTGTGTTCTTCAGTGTTGACATTCACAGCTGCATTCATTATTCTGCTGGCTGCTTATTACCAGAGCACTCACTTAACGCCTATACAGTTAATGGAGCGCTTACGCCAAAAATATATATGCTCACTACATCAGGGTGCTGTAAGACCACAATGTGGCCTAGTACTGCAAAATCATTCTGATTTTTTTTCTCCAAACGGATGCAATTTTTTTTTCCCGCTAGTTTTTATCCGTGCCTTTTTTTTTTTTTTAGTGCATCCCTCAAGATGGCAAAAGTTTGCAGTGAATCAAAAAAATTGTGATTTTTTTTTTTTTTTGTTTTTGTTTTTGTTTTGTGGCTGTACAGCAAATGATCACCAGCTACTTTGCTTTTCAGGAGTTGATCTGCTCCAAAATACTTCTTGAAAATACCTGTACAACTTTTCCTATTCATTACTTTGTGAAATCATCTTTGCTGTTTTTTATAGGAGGTGTTTTTTTTGTTCTAGCTTTTTGGATGGGGTGTTTTTTTTTTTTTTTTTTACTATTTGAAAAAATGCCTGGTGGAAAACATTAAGGGCAAGTCACTTCTTTATAGCAAAATTTTAATTTAATCCACTCCTAATTATGAACAATCAAAAACCGTTCAGAACAATAAAAACTCCCCGGAAGGATCATTGCCTCGTTATAAAGTACAGAGCGTCTTCCAAGCGGAAAACAGCAGAAGAATTGACGCCACTTTTTGTAACCGCTTCACGTTAGAAACCTGAAGTGGTTCAAAGACATTCAAAAGCCTGAACATAGGACCAGCAAGTCCGTTTATTCATCAAAATGCTCATGTTCATTCTTTGGAGCGTTTTCTGATCGGATTTTCAGGTGGATTAGCCTGAAAAAGACACAATGTGCACATTACCCTAAGGCTGTGGTTCCATGGTCCGGAACCACAGCGCATTTGACGGAGCGGAAATTCCGCTCCGTCCTAAGCCCCGCCCCCTTTTTGACGCGCGCTCTTTCCGGATGTGTTCCGGACACCTCCGGAACACATCCGGAAAGAACGCAGGGCTGCATAGCCCTGTGTTATTTCCGTTGCGGCGCCGCAGCGTCGCCGCAAGACGCTAGGACATGCTGCGGTCTAAAAAGACGCGCCGCATGTCCGGAAACGCAGGTTTTCCGCCTGTGTATTTTTACGCATAGTGGAGACGGGATTTCTTGAAATCCCCTCCACTATGCTGTAACATCTGGACGCTGCGTGTTTGACGCTGCGCCAACGCACAGCGTCAAACACGCAGCAAATCCGGAATGTTTCCTGATCGTGGAAACGTACCCTAAGTGTGGAAGTGTTATCTGAGCCTCCATAGTGCACCAAGAACTGCTGCCATGACTATGGATGTCAATAGGAGTTTTCTCCTTCGTCTCATTGGGGGACACAGGACTGTGACTGTGGGTGTATGCTACTGCCGCTAGGAGGCTGACACTAAGTAAACATAAAAAAAGGTTAGCTCCTCCTCCGCCGTATACACCTCAGCACTGGCCGCAGGCAAACCCAGTTCATGCTTAGTGTCTGATGGAGGCATACGTCTGGGTTTCTCCAGACCATTTTTTTTTTTTTCTTCCCACGAAGATGAGATAGGGGCGACGGATCCTATTGAAAGGGTCCGATCTCCCCAAACCATCAACGGGCGAGCACGTGGAGTAAAGCCTCCAACGTATCCTCTCCCGCAACGTGGGACATAAATGCCGGACTCAGCCCTGACCACCCTAAGGTATTGAAACCCTAGGCTGTACAGAGGCAGGAGATAGTCCGTGCGGCCCCCACTGCACCACCAATGCTAGACTGCGGTGCTGCAAGGAGGCGGACGGTCCCTCTCCTCACCCCCTGAAGGGGTGATGGAGTTAGGGTGCCTGCACCGTCCCACCTTTTTTTCCTGCAAGCCCCCCTCTAATCTTCACATCTACTGCAAGCATGCATAGAGAAACAATCTCCGGTCGAAGACGGATGAGAGAATCATTAAACATTACCAAGAACATGGAGGGGGCCAGGAAAGTTGCTGGAAACTGGGAGCCGGCGTTTTCTTGTGAGGTGGTCACGCAGCTTGGCTTCAGCCAGGAACAGGCAAGTCCCCGGCTCAAGTCCGCCCCCTAAAGGGTGCATCAGCTTCCGGCGGCCCGCCCCCCGACTCCTGGGCGGCCTCCGCCGAAAATTTAGCTCCCGGCTTTTGCCGGCGCTAGGCCTCTGGCGAAAATTTAGTCCCCGGCTTCTGCCGGAGACTAGGCCGCGGCCTGTAATTTGGCACCCGGTTTCGGCCGGAAGGTAGGCCGTGGTCTTAGGACTCCGCCCCCGGCAGCGTCATTTCCCGGCGGGCCCGCCCCCCGACTCTCGGGCGGCCACCGCCAAAAATTTAGGCCGCGGCTTCGGCCGGCGCTAGGCCGCGGCCGCAAATTTAGTCCCCGGCTTCTGCCGGGGACTAGGCCGCGGCCGGAAGTGGACAGCTGATTAGGCCGCGCCTCTCGACCCTTCCCCCTGAGGCTCGACTATATGAAGACGCCTCCCTGACAGGGAAGCGCTCTTTTTGAAATCTGGAGCTTGGGCGTTTTTTTGTTTACGTACCATTACGCTGTTTAAGGACGCTTGGGGTACAGGACTGGGGTAAGTGCTACTACCTCCAGCCTGGTTGTTCTTCTCCACTGCGCTCCCCTGCACTCCGCTCCACTGACTGTACCGCCACATCCAAATCATTGCGGCAGGCAATCTGTGACAGATCCAGTATGTCCAGAAGGGCTAAGACTCACACGGTGCTGTATACAGCATGCATTGCCTGTAGGTCCCCTTTTCCGCACGCCCAGACTAATCGTGTCTGTGAAGCCTGTGATTCCGAACGGGCTCAGGAGCCCTCACCTATAGCCGTGCCCAGTGCGTCAGGTCCCCCGGAGTGGGCCCTGTCTCTGTCTCAATCTGTGGCATCATTAACAAGAGCAATCGAGTCCCTTCAAGCTCCCGATAGGAGCAGGGACAGTGGTTCACCTGGCTTGACTACGCCTCAGGAACCTCCGGCCTGCAGGGGCCGCGCTCTTACCAGGCAGACGCATGGGAAGCGAACCCACACTGCGTCGCCTATGCCGTCCGGGGCCTCGGCATCCTTTAGCTCAGTTTCTCGCTCTCCCTCACCTTTGGAGGCAAGTGAGCAATATTCAGATTCCGATTCTGAAGGGTCCCTCAATTTAGAGGCACCGAATTGTCAGGAGACAATTGACAGTCTTATTGAAGCTGTCAATCAATCCCTGGGAGTAGACGATGAATCCACCTTGGCCTCCGGTCATAAGGTGTCCTTCAAACGAGCCAGACAAACTCATAAGGTTTTTGGCGCTCATCCTGAGTTTGAGGAACTAGTGCAGCGCCACAGAGAAAAACCGGACAAGCGCTTTGCAGGACAAAAGGCCCTTAATACCAGATATCCTTTTGCTCCCGAGCTTCTGAAGAAGTGGGCGGAATCTCCTGCGGTCGACCCTCCTGTGTCGCGTTTGGCGTCTAAAACACTTCTCTCTATTCCCAACGGTTCCTCGATCAAGGATCCAACGGACCGTCTAATTGAGAGCTTGGCTCGCTCAGTGTTTGAGGCATCAGGTTCTTCTCTCTCTCCTTCTTTTGCAGCAACTTGGGTTGCTAAGGCCATGATATCCTGGTCGGAGTCTCTCAATAGAGCTCTCCACGGTATAGAAGTGCCGTCTGAGGTAACTGAGATTTCTAATCAGATAGCTCTTGCAGGAGACTTCTTAATTAACGCTTCTATGGATGCGGCAAATTGCGCAGCTCTAGCTGCTGCTAATGCGATTGCTATCAGGAGATCCTTGTGGTTAAGAACTTGGCGAGCAGACTCAACCTCAAAAAAGTCACTCACATCTTTATCGTATCAGAGTGGCCGTTTATTTGGCAAAAAACTGGATCAGCTTATATCTGATGCTACAGGAGGGAAAAGCAGTTTCCTTCCTCAGCAAAAGATGAGACAGCCTTTTCGCCGTCAATTTCAGCCTCGGTTCAGGGCTTTTCGTAACCCAGGGTGGGCCACGACAGCCACCTCCAGCGGCACAGGTCGATCTAATCAGGCCAGAGATCGCCAGGTCTCCTATAAGACCAACCCTTTGGGAAGAATGCGATCTCAACAGCCAAGATCTAGAGGGTCTAAACCCCAAAGATATTCGGACAAATGACTGGAGGCAGAATCCGGTCAATTCATCCAGAGTAGGCGGCCGCTTACTCTGGTTTCGCCCTACTTGGCTATCAATTACTCACGACGAGTGGGTCAGAGAGTTAGTCTCCTCGGGGTACAAAATAGAATTCATCTGCCTTCCGTCAAATCATTTTTTTCCCTCCCGTCTTCCCAAAAGAGATTCCCAGGTTCACGCCTTATTCAAGGCGGTCGAATCTCTTCGGCGCAGCGGGGTCATTGTTCCGGTACCAGAGGTCGAAAAGGGTCAAGGGTTCTATTCCAATCTGTTTATAGTACCCAAGAAGGACGGCACTGTAAGGCCTATTCTGGATCTAAAACATCTGAACCAATTTGTCAGGATTCGACATTTCCGAATGGAGTCTCTCCGCTCGGTCAGAGCAGCCATGGAAAAGGGGGAATTTCTAGCGTCAATAGACATTCAGGATGCATATCTTCATATTCCTATATTCCCTCCTCATCAAAGGTTTCTTCGGTTTGCCATTGGCGACCTTCATTTTCAGTTCGCAGCCTTGCTCTTCGGACTAGCCACGGCTCCCAGGGTGTTCACAAAGGTTATAGGCTGCTGTTGTGTCCCGACACCCTTTCATTTGGAGTGGGGGCCGCTCCGGACTTTTTTTTCCCCCGCCATACAGGAATGCTGCCTGAGGGGGGGCCGGCATTCATTTAAAATTTCCCCATATAAAAAAACCCAAGTTTGATGTCTGTGTCACTTGGCACCTTCTGCTGAGGCAACCCACTCGGACAGCCAAAGGTTAATCAGAAGCCTTTTGGTTATAGTTAATTTTTCAGGGAAGCGCCGACCCAGGGGAAATTTTAAACGGGGATCTTTTTTTATGATCTATTGATAGTGGGGGGGGGGTATAAAGGGTGAAAACGGGTTTTAAACTTTTTTGGGTAAATTGGTTTTTCAGCACGCTTTGACGGGCCCGTTATTAGGGAAGATTCCTCTTACACGACTTTTCCCCATAGAAAATATAATGATTTTAACTCTAAATACATACCCTGTTTTTCTTCAGTGTTGACATTCACAGCTCCCATTAAATTATTCTGCTGGCTGCTTTTTACCAGGCACTACTTAACCCCTATACATTTAAAAATGGAGCGCTTACCCAAAAAAAAATTATGCTCACTACATCAGGGTGCTGGGAGGGCCACAATGGGCCTAGTACTGCAAAATCATTCTGATTTTTTTTTCTCCAAACGGATGCAATTTTTTTCCCGCTAGTTTTTATCCGTGCCTTTTTTTTTTTTTTAAATGCATCCCCAAAATGGCAAAAATTTTTCCTGAATCAAAAAAAATTTGGATTTTTTTTTTTTTTTTGTTTTTTGTTTTTGTTTTGTGGGTGGGACAGCAAATGATCAAACCCGCTACTTTGCTTTTAAAGGGGTTGATTTCTCCAAAATACTTTTGAAAATACCTGTACAAATTTTTTTCCAATTTAATTTTCTTTTTGAAATAAACTTTGCTGTTTTTTATTGGAGGTGTTTTTTTTGTTCTAGCTTTTTTGGGTTTGGGGTTTTTTTTTTTTTTTTTTTTTCAATTTGAAAAAATGGGTGGGGGAAAACATTAAGGGCAAGTCACTTTTTTATAGCAAAATTTTAATTTAAACCCCTCCTAATTATGAAAAATCAAAAAACCCTTCAGAACCCCAAAAAAAACCCGGGGGATCAATTTCCTCGTTATAAAGTACAAAAGCGTCTTCCAAACGGAAAAAAGCAGAAGAAATTTACGCCCCTTTTTGGTAACCCCCTTTTTACGTTAAAAAAAACCTGAAGTGGTTCAAAGACATTTAAAAGCCTGAAAATAGGACCAGGGAAGTCCTTTATTTATCAAAAAGCTCGTTTATTCTTTGGGGGGTTTTTTGATCGGATTTTCAGGGGTTTGGGTTAGCCGGGAAAAAAAAAACAATGTGCCATTCCCCAAGGCGGGGTTCCCTGGTCCCGGGAAACCCCCACGCATTTTACGGAGCGGGAAAAAACCCTCCGCCTAAAACCCCGCCCCCTTTTTGACGCGCGCTCTTTCCGGATGGGGTTCCCGGAACACATCCGGAAAGAACGCAGGGCTGCATAGCCCTGTGTTATTTCCGTTGCGGCGCCGCAGCGTCCGCCGCAAGACGCTAGGACATGCTGCGGTCTAAAAAGCCCGCGCCGCATGTCCGGAAACGCAGGTTTTTCCGCCTGTGTTTTTTTAACGCATAGTGGAGACGGGATTTGAAATCCCCTCCACTAAGCTGTAACATCTGGACGCTGCGTGTTTGACGCTGCCCAAACGCACAGCGCAAACACGCAGAAAAATCCCGGAATGATTCCTGATCGTGGAAACGTACCCTAAGTGTGGAAGTTGTTATCTGAGCCCCATTAGTGCACCAAGAACTGCTGCCATGACATGATTTTCAATAGGAGTTTTCTCCTTCGTCTCATTGGGGGACACAGGACTGTACTGTGGGTGTATCTACTGCCGCTAGGAGGCTGACACTAAGTAAACATAAAAAAGGTTAGCTCCCTCCTCCGCCGTATACACCTCAGCACTGGCCGCAGGCAAACCCCAGTCATGTTTAAGTGTCTGATGGGGGCCCAAACTCTGGTTTCTCCAGACCATTTTTTTTTTTTTTTTCCCACGAAGATGAATAGGGGCGACGGATCCTTTGAAAGGGTCCGATCTCCCCAAACCATCAACGGGCGAGCACGGGGAGTAAAGCCTCCAACGTATCCTCTCCCCGCAACGTGGGACATAAATGCCGGACTCAGCCCTGACCACCCTAAGGTATTGAAACCCTAGCTGTAACAGAGGCGGGAGATAGTCCGTGCGGCCCCCACTCCACCACCAAGCTAGACTGCGGGTGCTGCAAGGAGGCGGAGGGGCCCTCTCCTCACACCCCTGAAGGGTGAGGGAGTTAGGTGCCTGCACCGCCCACCTTTTTTTCCTGCAACCCCCCCTCTAATCTTCACATCTACTGCAAGCATGCAAAAGAGAACAATCTCCGTTCGAAGACGGATGAGAGAATCATTAAACATTTACCAAGAACATGGAGGGGGCCAGGAAAGTTGCTGGAAACTGGGAGCCGGCGTTTTCTTGTGAGGTGGTCACGCAGCTTGGCTTCAGCCAGGAACAGGCAAGTCCCCGGCTCAAGTCCGCCCCCTAAAGGGTGCATCAGCTTTCCGGCGGCCCGCCCCCCCGACTACCTGGGCGGCCTCCGCCGAAAATTTAGCTCCCGGCTTTTGCCGGCGCTAGGCCTCTGGCGAAAATTTAGTCCCCGGCCTTCTGCCGGAGACTAGGCCGCGGCCTGTAATTTGGCACCCCGGTTTCGGCCGAAGGTAGGCCGTGGTCTTAGGACTCCGCCCCCGGCAGCGTCATTTCCCGGCGTGGCCCGCCCCCACCGACTCTCGGCGGCCACCGCCAAAAAATTTAGGCCGCGTGCTTCGGCCGGCGCATAGGCCGCGGCCGCAAATTTAGTCCCGGCTTCTGCCGGGGACTAGGCCGCGGCCGGAAGTGGACAGCTGATTAGGCCGCGCCTCTCGAACCCTTCCCCCTGAGGCTCGACTATATGAAGACGCCTCCCTGACAGGGAAGCGCTCTTTTGAAATCTGGAGCTTGGGCGTTTTTTTGTTTACGTAACCATTAACGCTGTTTAAGGACGCTTGGGGTACAGGACTGGGGTAAGTGCTACTACCTCCAGCCTGGTTGTTCTTCTCCACTGCGCTCCCCTGCACTCCGCTCCACTGACTGTACCGCCACATCCAAATCATTGCGGCAGGCAATCTGTGACAGATCCAGTATGTCCAGAAGGGCTAAGACTCACACGGTGCTGTATACAGCATGCATTGCCTGTAGGTCCCCTTTTCCGCACGCCCAGACTAATCGTGTCTGTGAAGCCTGTGATTTCCGAACGGGCTCAGGAGCCCTCACCTATAGCCGTGCCCAGTGCGTCAGGTCCCCCGGAGTGGGCCCTGTCTCTGTCTCAATCTGTGGCATCATTAACAAGAGCAATCGAGTCCCTTCAAGCTCCCGATAGGAGCAGGGACAGTGGTTCACCTGGCTTGACTACGCCTCAGGAACCTCCGGCCTGCAGGGGCCGCGCTCTTACCAGGCAGACGCATGGGAAGCGAACCCACACTGCGTCGCCTATGCCGTCCGGGGCCTCGGCATCCTTTAGCTCAGTTTCTCGCTCTCCCTCACCTTTGGAGGCAAGTGAGCAATATTCAGATTCCGATTCTGAAGGGTCCCTCAATTTAGAGGCACCGAATTGTCAGGAGACAATTGACAGTCTTATTGAAGCTGTCAATCAATCCCTGGGAGTAGACGATGAATCCACCTTGGCCTCCGGTCATAAGGTGTCCTTCAAACGAGCCAGACAAACTCATAAGGTTTTTGGCGCTCATCCTGAGTTTGAGGAACTAGTGCAGCGCCACAGAGAAAAACCGGACAAGCGCTTTGCAGGACAAAAGGCCCTTAATACCAGATATCCTTTTGCTCCCGAGCTTCTGAAGAAGTGGGCGGAATCTCCTGCGGTCGACCCTCCTGTGTCGCGTTTGGCGTCTAAAACACTTCTCTCTATTCCCAACGGTTCCTCGATCAAGGATCCAACGGACCGTCTAATTGAGAGCTTGGCTCGCTCAGTGTTTGAGGCATCAGGTTCTTCTCTCTCTCCTTCTTTTGCAGCAACTTGGGTTGCTAAGGCCATGATATCCTGGTCGGAGTCTCTCAATAGAGCTCTCCACGGTATAGAAGTGCCGTCTGAGGTAACTGAGATTTCTAATCAGATAGCTCTTGCAGAGACTTCTTAATTAACGCTTCTATGGATGCGGCAAATTGCGCAGCTCTAGCTGCTGCTAATGCGATTGCTATCAGGAGATCCTTGTGGTTAAGAACTTGGCGAGCAGACTCAACCTCAAAAAAGTCACTCACATCTTTATCGTATCAGAGTGGCCGTTTATTTGGCAAAAAACTGGATCAGCTTATATCTGATGCTACAGGAGGGAAAAGCAGTTTCCTTCCTCAGCAAAAGATGAGACAGCCTTTTCGCCGTCAATTTCAGCCTCGGTTCAGGGCTTTTCGTAACCCAGGTGGGCCACGACAGCCACCTCCAGCGGCACAGGTCGATCTAATCAGGCCAGAGATCGCCAGGTCTCCTATAAGACCAACCCTTTGGGAAGAATGCGATCTCAACAGCCAAGATCTAGAGGGTCTAAACCCCAAAGATATTCGGACAAATGACTGGAGGCAGAATCCGGTCAATTCATCCAGAGTAGGCGGCCGCTTACTCTGGTTTCGCCCTACTTGGCTATCAATTACTCACGACGAGTGGGTCAGAGAGTTAGTCTCCTCGGGGTACAAAATAGAATTCATCTGCCTTCCGTCAAATCATTTTTTTCCCTCCCGTCTTCCCAAAAGAGATTCCCAGGTTCACGCCTTATTCAAGGCGGTCGAATCTCTTCGGCGCAGCGGGGTCATTGTTCCGGTACCAGAGGTCGAAAAGGGTCAAGGGTTCTATTCCAATCTGTTTATAGTACCCAAGAAGGACGGCACTGTAAGGCCTATTCTGGATCTAAAACATCTGAACCAATTTGTCAGGATTCGACATTTCCGAATGGAGTCTCTCCGCTCGGTCAGAGCAGCCATGGAAAAGGGGGAATTTCTAGCGTCAATAGACATTCAGGATGCATATCTTCATATTCCTATATTCCCTCCTCATCAAAGGTTTCTTCGGTTTGCCATTGGCGACCTTCATTTTCAGTTCGCAGCCTTGCTCTTCGGACTAGCCACGGCTCCCAGGGTGTTCACAAAGGTTATGGCTGCTGTTGTGTCCATTCTGCACTCCCGAGGGATAGTCATCTTGCCATACTTAGACGATCTTCTCATCAAAGGTCCGTCTTTTCAGGCCTGCGAGGAAAGTGTCAACATCACGCTAGACACCCTTGCTCGACTAGGGTGGCTGGTGAATCTAAAAAAGTCGTCTCTCGTGCCATCTCGAAAAATCACCTTTTTGGGGATGATATTCAACACTGCTCAGGGGTTGACAACTCTTCCTCGAGACAAGGCCCTAGTTCTCCGTCAGGAGGTACAGGTCCTTCGCCAACCAATTCCTCACACCATCCGGTTTTGCATGAGGGTCCTAGGAAGGATGGTGGCGGCAATCGAAGCCATTCCATTTGCCCAGTTCCATCTCCGCTCCCTCCAGCACGCAATTCTGGCGATATGGAACAGGAGCCCTTACTCGCTCAACCTTCGGTGCCGTCTGTCCCGGCGGGTCAGACAAACTCTCACATGGCGGAAGAACAGCACCACTCTCCTCCAAGGGCGATTTTTTTCCTCCAGTCCAATGGCTGGTAGTCACAACGGACGCCAGCCTTCTCGGATGGGGAGCAGTGTTTCGTCACTATACAGCCCAGGGGACATGGTGTCGGCAGGAATCAACCCTCCCGATCAATGTTCTAGAGATCCGAGCCGTTCGGCTGGCTCTGAAGAGTTTTCACCATCATCTGGCTGGCTGCCCTGTCCGGATTCAATCGGACAATGCCACGGCGGTGGCATACATAAATCATCGGGGTACCCGCAGCAGGGCGGCCATGCACGAGGTAAAACATATTCTGATCTGGGCAGAGAGAAATCACTCTGTGATATCAGCGGTCCACATTCCGGGCAAGGAGAACTGGGCAGCGGATTTCCTCAGCCGTCAAGGGATAGCATCAGGGGAATGGTCGCTACATCCCGAGGTTTTTCGGCAGATATGCCTACGCTGGGGAACCCCAGATGTGGACCTGATGGCCTCCAGGATAAACGCCAAGGTGCCCAACTTCGTCTCCCGGTACCGGGATCCGCAGGCAATTGCAGTGGACGCCCTGGTTCTACCGTGGAATCAGTTTCACCTTCCATACTTGTTTCCACCGATAGCTCTGCTCCCAAGGGTGATCAGAAAGATCAAATTAGAGGGGGTCCCAGCGATATTAATCGCTCCGGATTGGCCGCGTCGTCCATGGTACGCAGAGCTGGTACAATTGCTCGCCGACGCTCCCTGGCGTCTACCAGAACGCGTGGATCTTCTCTCCCAGGGCCCAGTCTACCACCAGAGCTCAGCGGTCCTGTGTTTGACGGCCTGGCCGTTGAATCTTGGATCCTAACCAGGGCTGGATTCTCCAAAAAAGTCGCTGCTACAATGGCTAGCGCTCGGAAACCCACCTCGTCTCGTATCTACCATGGTACTTGGAAGGTCTTTTTTGCATGGTGCAGGGAACAGGGTTGTTCTCCGCTTCTGTTTTCAATCCCAAATATTCTGTCTTTTCTCCAAGCGGGCCTGGATTCAGGTCTAGCTCCAAGTACTCTTAGACGACAGATATCAGCCTTGTCGGTTCTTTTTCAAAGAAGAATCGCGTCTAATTTGCAGGTTAAGACCTTTATTCAAGGGGTTGTCCATATAGTACCCCCCTACAGGGCTCCCTTAGAGGTTTGGGATCTCAATCTGGTCCTAGGAGTCCTGCAGGAATCTCCATTTGAGCCTCTTCAGGAGGTTTCCCTGACATACCTGTCATGGAAAGTGGTGTTTTTGGTAGCTATAACATCTATAAGGCGGGTTTCGGAGCTGGCAGCACTGTCTTGTCGAGCTCCGTATTTACTTTTCCATCATGATAAGGTGGTGCTCAGACCAGCACCACCTTTTTTGCCTAAGGTCGTGTCCTCATTCCATATTAATGAGGACATTGTTTTGCCCTCATTTTGTCCAGCTCCGACGCACCGAGTGGAGAAGGCTCTCTATACGCTGGATCTGGTGAGAGCACTCAGGAGATATGTATCTCGGACGGCATCCTTTCGGCAGACGGACACGCTGTTTATCCTTCCCGAGGGTCGCAGGAAGGGACTCGCTGCCTCTAGGTCCACTTTAGCCAGATGGATACGGTTAACCATTCAGGAGGCCTACCGTATCAGGGGCGCTGTGGTTCCCGCAGGAATCAAGGCACACTCCACCAGGGCAGTGGGTGCCTCCTGGGCTCTTCGGCATCAGGCTTCGGCGGAACAGGTTTGTAAGGCTGCAACCTGGTCCAGCTTGCATACTTTTTCAAAACATTATAATGTCCATACTCAGGCGTCAGCGGATGCTAGCCTGGGTAGAAGGATTCTTCAGGGCGCGGTAGCGCACCTACGAGCAATGCCTATGTATAATTACACTGTAGAGTCAGTTTCCCACCCAAGGGGACTGCTTTGGGACGTCCCACAGTCCTGTGTCCCCCAATGAGACGAAGGAGAAATACGGATTTTTGTGTTACTCACCGTAAAATCCTTTTCTCCGAGACGCTCATTGGGGACACAGCTCCCTCCCTTATAGCCAGATGGCTTTGTTTTCTAAGTTAATTTTATTTGATTGGGTCTATATCAGTAGATTTACTTCTGGATATGTTGTACCTGTATTAGCACTGATTTATTTTTTAGCCTCCTACTGCTTTTTGCACTAAACTGGGTTTGCCTGCGGCCAGTGCTGAGGTGTATACGGCGGAGGAGGAGCTAACCTTTTTTTATGTTTACTTAGTGTCAGCCTCCTAGCGGCAGTAGCATACACCCACAGTCACAGTCCTGTGTCCCCCAATGAGCGTCTCGGAGAAAAGGATTTTACGGTGAGTAACACAAAAATCCGTATTTCTGCCCCCCAACCTCTCCTCTAAATCAGATCCAGCATTGCGTGCGTCGCTTTATGACTTGATCCGCGGTGCTGTAGTGAATATGGGGTTGGCACAAGGATCAGTCAATGTACACATCCTCTGATGTGAATTACTGGTTACCGCAGTTTAACGTTGCTTTTCTCGTTGCTAGGCATGAGAATTAGTGTAAACCCCCTAGAACTGATCATTTTCTGTTCTCCATTTACCCAGACCGGTCACGTCAACCAGTACTCGCACACACTGTGCAATCTGTCCCGCTGTGGACAGATTATTTACCTCTCACCCAATTAGTGTCTGCTCTAGTCATATAGTCATCTAATGACTCTGGATTTCTAGGAATGTATTTTTTCTGTTTTCCTCCTCCGCTCATCTTGTTACTCGGCAAT
Source organism: Oophaga sylvatica (assembly GCA_033576555.1). Taxonomy (NCBI): domain Eukaryota; kingdom Metazoa; phylum Chordata; class Amphibia; order Anura; family Dendrobatidae; genus Oophaga; species Oophaga sylvatica. The sequence goes on from JARQOD010000002.1 coordinate 585,711,832, forward strand.
AGGACCAGCTGCGGGTTATTTTGTTCGTTACAGGGACAGGTTGTAACACATCAGGGCTTGTTCACATGCTGCTTCTTTTTTTTTTTCGTACAGTTTGAGGGGGAAATATGCTGCAATTCACAGTACCAGCAAAGGGAATGAGATTTTTGCACATGCCTATTTTTTTTCCTTGAGGATTTTAACCATCAAAGCGTTTTTGATTAGTTTTTTTTAGTGTTTTTTTTTTTTCCAATCTTCATTATTTTTTGCACAGGGTTTCTCCCATTCAAATGAATGAGGGAAAAAAATCACAAAAATAACATAGTAACAGTAAAATCTTGTATGTGGGAAGGGATCCAAGCAATCAGAAATGCATGTCCCCTCTGGGAACTACACAAGTTTAGAAAGAAATATTTTAAAAAATAAAAATTCTAATTGGCCTGCTTTAAAAAAAAAAAAACCACCTGTAAAAAAAAAATTAAAAAAATAAATAAATAATGCTGTTTTTAGATTGCTGCATTGTTCACAAAAAATGCAATAAAAAACATTCAAAGCCTCAAATTTACCCCAGCATTTTACCCCTAAAAACTATAGCTTCCCAGGCAAAAAAAAAACACAAAAACATAAATCACTATTTTTTTTAAACCAAGTTTGGATTTTTTTAAAGCTATTAAAATAGGAAAGAAACCCCCAAAAAATGGCGTTTTTTTTTTTTGTTTTTTTTACGTTACTCTTATGGTAAAATGAATGGTGTCCATGAAAACTACGGTATAGCCCACAAAAATGAAGCCCCTATACAACTTTAGTATGTCCAAAGAAAAATAAGTTATGGCTCTTAAAAGAAAAGAAAAAAATGAAAACTGGCTTTGTCATTAATGGTTAATGGACGGTTTTCCCTTTAAGAATAACATTTGTTGGCTATTTGTGGGGAAACCCTCCTAAGCCCTCTGTATGGGCATGTGGTCATAGAAATTTGAATAAAATGATAACTTATTATTTGTGATCTGATGTCTTATTCCAGAGTAATGCATATTTTTCTTTTATGTAAATGAGCGGTTAGGATCTATGGGCCGGACACTGATCTCCCTGAGTGTTTTTGCCTCCAGAATAAATTTTAAATTGAAGGCTGCGTTACCAGTGTATGACATGTAGATCAGGAGAGAAGGCTGCCAGTTGTTACATGTCTCACGCTGGTACAGCTCTGGAGGCAGATTCTCATTAATATCTATGTCCGGCCCATAGATCTTAACAGCTCATTTACATATGATAAAAATGTGGATTTCACTGGAATAAAACATCGGATCGCACATTCCAAGTTATCATTGTACTCTGCTTCCTATGACCTGCATTCCCATATAGACTGCTTAGCAGGATTGGTCATACTGACAGATTTCCTTTAATGACCCCATTCATGTAAGATGATTGTGTGGCGTACTCCCGACATGTAATGCAGAGGTCAGGGAAGACTTGATGATGTTGAATTTGCTCATGCCAGAAAGAGACCGCCACAAAAAGCTCCTTGGGAGGATGCATGTGCACCTGTTTGACTTTAGCATCAGCATGTCGGCGCCATATTTAGCCATTGATACACAGAATGCAATTGTTTGGTTGTTGGTCGATGAGTTGCCTCTTCTCTACTTTCTTAACATGGCCTTTAGATTCAGAGGTCAAACCGAGCCTCATTGGCCATCAACCCTGTAATGCCGGCGTCACACTGGCGAGTGTGATGCGAGTAAGTCGCACGACTTTCTCGCATCAACACCTGGCACGGCCGCCCGCTCTCGGACCCGATGTGAGGCTGCATGTATTTCTATGCAGCCGCACACTCGGTCCGAGAGCGGGCGGCCGTGCCGAGTGTTGATGCGAGAAAGTCGTGCGACTTACTCGCATCACACTCGCCAGTGTGACGCCGGCCTAAGAGACAAAGTAGTATTGTAGGCCTCGCAGGAGAAGAACACTCCATCAGATCCTATACCTGGCAATATAATCCCATATTACCCACTACTGGGACTTCTTTTTCTAGTGTCGGACATATGCAAAGCCATACATAGTTCATTGCGGTCGTATACAGCGCTGAGGGACCGGTATACAGTTCTGAGGGCCCTGTCTAGCAATGTCCATTGTGGATTTATATCCATAGGAGTGTTATTTGTTGCGGATGTACTAAATTAGAACCGCTTCTGATTCAGACAGATTAATTTTACCTATTTTTGTCCCGTCATCGGTCTTGGCTCTGACCTTGATTGATCAGTATTGTTCTCTTGCTTTCTTCCGCTTGTGATGCCTGCCGGCTTCTTGGAATCGCAGGCACTCGTTTCCTGACGACTTGGCACTGCTCAGACTTGTGTTCTTGCGGAGTCAGCCCCGACTGGGCGCAGAGTTGAGCGTGAGAATACAATGGAGCGTAATCCCTGTGGTGTCTCTCGGCCATGCAGATGTCCTCTTTGATGTGGCACTCTGTTCAGGAAGAGCTTTCTTCCTGAGGACGACGTACAAGCCAGCTCTATGCAGCCGGCACTATGTAAATCCTGAGCTGTATTACACTGGCATATGTAATGCTCGCTGGCCCTCGCTTTGCCGTATACTTTCTGGGGTAGTAAATGTTGGGTACCTGTGCTCATTTGTACCTGCTACAATAATTTAAGGTGCGCTTCTCCAGCGGTAGGTTCTGCAATGTGCAGTTTTACTTCGATAAGCGGAGCACCTAGCGTGCAATTGTCTCCTCACGCCCAATGTCAGGACAACCTGTAGAGACTTTAATATTTGCCTGTTCCTCTTGGCAATGTGTTGATATGGCGTAACAATGTCCCGGCCCGCTGGATTGCCGTCATCTATTGTGATGAAAGTACATCAGCTTCTGTCCTTGTGAAAAGCTTTGCTGCTTCCAGCGCACATCAGGTCTAATCATTGTAGGAGCTGGAAGGTAACATGCAGGTTGGTTTCCATTTGTTCTGGGTTTATTTGCTGCGTTGTACTTATTGTAAGTTGCGAGTAGTCACCTTTTTTTATATATGGTTTTTGTTCTAGGCCGTAAAATTGGAAAGCACCTATCAAAACCGTACCCGTTACATGGTGGTCGTATCAACAAACGGAAGGCAGGACACGGAGGAGAGCATTGTGCTGGGGATGGATTTTGCATGTAATGACAGGTACGTAATAATAAGTGGGGCATACCCATATATGCGTGCGTACCTGAGCCAAGAGTTTCAACTGCACCTGTAATATCTATTATCTTGGATGAATATTTGTTCAATCGGTTATTGAGGTCCACTACAAAAATCAGGACTTGGCACTGATTTTAGTGCAGGTTCTGTGCCAAAATCCAGGGTAGGTTTTTTGTTTTGTTTTTTACAGTCCACATTCAATTAATGTACATGTTTTGTAGGCGTGTTCACATGCACTTGGAAGAAAAATCTGCACAAAATTATTTCTGCATCCTGAAAAATATGTTTCAGAATTAGTAGCAAGCGCCATATTCTCACTGATTAGCCGCATAACATGGGATTGATCCTCTTAAGGACATCAGACCTTTTTGTGAGAAATCAGACTGTCGGCCTATAATAAATCTGAAGTGTGAACAGAGGCGTACTTTCCTCGGAACGCCACGGAACACAACTTCCCAGAATTTGTCATGATTTGCAGAATGTTCTTTCCTCTTAGGTACCACCCAAATGTCACACTTCAGGCTTCTGTTTACTCTCCCTTCTTTCTTGGATGTCGCAGGTCTCGGGTTTTTCTTTCCTTTTGATTTCCCGTTTTCTCTGGCAGCTGGAGAGCTCCGCACTTCTCATCCATCTTTCTAGCCAGCAGCGAGAGGGAAAAGCACGGATCTGCTATGCCAGGAATCTGAAGTGTAATGTTATTCATAGCCTTGTAGTCTGGTCGCTGTGGAAAATATTTCACTGCTTGTTTTGAAACCCCACCTGCGCATGGTGTAAGATCCGCAGCCCTCCTCTTCTCCGACACGAGACCGGCATGTGATGTTTAGTCGCCAGTGGTCTCTCAGCAGAGAACCATTATATTTATGTTCCTGAAGTGCTGATGTCTTTCTCTGCTCTCGTATAACAAAGTCGTTCTGTTACTCACCGGGGGAGGAAGGAGACAGCTGAACAAGCGCCATCAGACATAGTGTGTGTGGAGACCATGACGGCCTTCTTCATCTACGGGTGTTTGGACTTCTCTATAGTAGTGCGTTGTCTTGTACTGTACTTTATCAGCACGCTAGTAGGACATTCTCTCTTGTGACTTCGTTGTCTGCTAACTGAACATTTAAAAGTTCATTTACACTGCAAGATTATCGTGCAGGAGCTTTTTTCAGAACGGTGATTTATCAGTAATTATTCAGCTTAAACCGGCTGAGCAATCGCTATTTTGTTCATTCTTCAGATGAAACGATCTTTTGTGCTGCGCAAAAAAAATCATCGTCCTCTGCAGCACATAGTCCTGTGTAAACAGGATTTGCTCTGACAAGAACAATGGCAGCCGATGTGCACTAACCAATCTATTACAGATCATTCAGCATTCATCTATCTAAACAGGCAAATAAACCACCACAAATCAGCAAGCAAGTTGCTGTTTGGCGGTATTTTATCGACAGATGTAACCGCACCTTTAGTCATGTAACCTGTCATTTTACATTAATATGTAATAGGACTTGCACCAAGGAAAACAATTAAAAAAAAAATTATGCGAGATGCGTACAAGGTTTTGTTCACACATTGGTTTTCTGCAGCCAAAACCTGCTCTCTTGGCAGTAAAAAAGTTGATTACAAAAAGCAAGCCGGTCTGTCTGCTGCCAGTCTCTTCTTTGGGCCGATGGCTAATAGTCAAAGCACTGATGGATATTTTCACAAATGAGGACCAGGTTCACTATAAATTATAGTGATTGCAATAGGTCAAACTGAAAATTATTTTTTGCCTGGAGTTAGTAATAACTTCAAGCAATAAAATAGTTTTGATCAGCACCATCAGTCCCTGGTTGGCAGGACGGTCCCCATGGACAGGTACCATGGTGATCATTTTTAGTTCTGCACAATCACATTTTTTTGTAGGTTTTATCTTGGGCATCTTATGAACTTTTGACATGCATTTTTCTCTCACTTTTATCTAGTTCTTCTGGTCTTCTTGCTTTCACAACTTTACTCTAAAAACATCAGACTTTATCTTGATAAAACTTGACATGTTTTTAAAGCCACTTGATTTCCTTTTTTTTTTTACGCCTCAGCATAGCTAAAGCGTCAATCACTCACATAAGGCAGGTCGACTCCAGTACACCACAGTGGTGCCCCTTGTGATGGTGTCTTCGGAGTGGTCTTCAGCCAAAGAGGCTAAAATCTTTGACTTCACCTTGGACTGCTTCTACGCTGCCTGGACGTAATGTAGCATAGATGATGTCCATTATGTGTGGTGACCGTGCCGAAGCAGAAAACTCTATTTAGAAGCCAAGCTGTTTTTAGATCAACAGGTCAGGTTTCACGGGCTTTACAGGCCTCAATATTTATGACAGGTTTCTGAGAAGGTTGCTAGGGTTCCTTAATCAGTTCTCACTAAAAATATCTCTCTCGCACCATGAGATCCTTGTTTTTGTTTTTTTGTTTTTTTTTTCCATGCACTCATCACATTCACAGTCCACACGACCTGAGTAAATGACTTCTTCAGGTCATCGAGACGTGTCACTTTGAGAGCCACCTTGGAGATGAGCTGCATTTTTAGACAGCTCGGTGACCTGTAAACTATCGCTTTTTATCAATTATAGGCCACCAGGAGGTGTAACAATTGTGTGCGGTATTCTTCCCGACAATTCACTAGGGACAAAAGAAATCGGTGAGGCGCAACGTACAAGAACAGGAGCATTTCACATTATCAACCCTTTAGAGGCGTCTTAAATCTAACACTAAGACCATCAGACCTTCAATACTGGTTCATATATAGTGTTGAAAATTGGTTTCTCAGTGCATACAGTATTTAACCTATTTTTATTCTTTTTGTATTTTAACAGTTCTTGTACCATGGGCCTAGTTCTTCCTTTGTGGAGTGACACACTTATACACCTGGATGGAGATGGGTAAGCTTTAAATCATTTCATTCAAATATACCTTTTACTTTATTGGTTTTTCGTGGCCCACCATTTAGCTTAAGAAACTCCCCAAGTATCGCCCTCCTCATGTAAATCACTAACACTACCCCCCTTGCAGTCCAGTCTGTAGGACAGCTTTGGAAATATCGGGACTGTTGGCAAATACTCAATAATATGACTCTAGTTTATTCCGTTTTAGGCCTTTTTCACACATCTGGGTTTAAACACGTACATGAAAAAATGATACGTGTGTGTGTGGTCAGTGTGTGTGTGGTCAGTGTGTGTTTTTACCATCAGTGTTTTTCACGGATGGTTAAATAAAATGACAAATCTTCACTTACTCTTTCTATGATAAATACGGACAGCACACACATCGTACACTGATGCCATACGTGTGCTGTACATATTTTACATGAACCCATAGACTTGTATTGGACATTTTCATCAGTCATACCAGAAAAAAAGCTGACCTGCCTCTGTGAGTTTTGCACGGGCCATTAAAAACATGAACATGTGAACAGCACCATAGAATATAATGGGTACATGTTGTATTAGTGGAAAAACATGCATAGAACATGTACATGCAACACGGACGTCTGAATGAGGCCTTATGAAGGTTTTAGCTTTTAATGGTTTCCATCTGCTTTTTGGGTCCTGTTTTGGCATGATCAGAACATTTCGGTCCTTTTTTTTTTTGTAAAAGTTTTCACTGAATAATTGAATATATGAAGCCATATTCATTACTTTTGACCTTAGAGAAATAAGTGGAGTAAAGGTCTAAACAAAGATATAGAAGCAGCTGTGACTTACTATTTTGTTCTCCTATCCATCTAGAAATTTTCACCTTTTCACCCAGTTCTTTGTACTTGCTTTCTAGGGGGTTCAGTGTATCTACAGACAACAGGGTTCACATATTTAAACCAGTGTCCGTTCAAGCCATGTGGTAGGTTGAGAGTCTCGTCTTTCTTTTTACGTTGCATTTTTTTCTTACATTTTATGTTCTCTATTTGAGTTTAACGGAGCTTTTTTTTTTCCCTTCTTCTTCTGCAGGTCTGCATTGCAAAGCTTACATAAAGCCTGCGAGGTAGCTCGTGCCAACAATTACTACCCAGGCAGCCTTTTCTTAACGTGGGTTAGTTACTATGAGAGTCATATTAACTCTGACCAGACGTCGGTCAACGAATGGAACGCTATGCAAGATGTTCAGTCCCACCGCTCCGATTCACCGGTGCTCTTCACCGACGTGTAAGTTCCTACATGTATCTCTTCCCGTGGCTTTTGGAAGGCATGTGGGTTAGTTTGTGTGTGTATTGGGTCTGCACATTTTCTCCCCAGAACGAAATAACTTGTCTTTAGTGCCTTCTATAGGTACAAGCCCATAAACTTGACTAGAGATGCTCCTCTGTAGATGGCTGCTTTGGAGTTCCTGCTAATTGTCAGTATAAAGAAGAATACTGGTTGGTTGGGTATGTCTCCTGTACCCTAAAATTGCATCATAAGCATTTTTTCCACCCAACCAGTACTCTGCTCTGTAATGATGGGGAAACAGCAGTCTACAGGCCAGGGTCTCTGGGTTAAATGATGTCCTTCGTGCTCATCTGTGGATTGAAGTAGTGACTTGCAGGATGGCTGCCTATACGTGGCACTAAGACTGTTTTTCCACTCTAAATTCCATGCTTCTTTTAGGAAGTTTTGTGCAGGACTGCCACACTCCCCCAGTGAGCTGTGTATAGGTGTGCAACACCATATTCCTTGAAGCTCCTTCAGGCCAGCCTATTTTAATATAGGTGAAGTCTATTTTGTGACATTGATGCAACTGCCATATGGGCTTTTCATGAATATTTGGATATTTCCATTGTAGGGAGGCACGAGGTGTTGTTTAAATAATGAATGGCCGGCCGCATCAATACATCGCCTAGCCGTAGAGGACGCTTCATAAAAAGGACTTGTCTTCTTTTTTGTAGAGATGTCCTGCAGCAGCATCATAAGTGATTACTTGAGCTATTTTTGCAGTGAGTGATAAGGCTTCAGGAATTGAGGTTAACGGCATGCGATTAGCTACTTTGCAGAACCATAAATGGCCTCCTGGCTAGGTGGGGAAGACGTGAGCCATCGTGTAGCAGCCATGAGAACATCACTGGCTGTTCTCCACATAATGACCCTATGACATAACATGGGGAATGTTCACCTCGCAGCACTCCAGCACCTGTCCCTATGATAACATGGCATGTAACGCACAGTGAATTAAGTACTGGCACTTGTCTTTTAACAGCCCGACCGAGCGAGAACGCACAGAACGTCTGATTAAAATTAAATTAAGAGAAATCATGATGCAGAAGGACCTGGAGAACATCACATCCAAAGAGGTGAGTTAATATGATGGTTTTCAATCGGTCATCTTGTCGTCCTAGTAAAATCTATCAGAACACTTTTCACATCACCCGTTGCAGCAATAATATCTGTTTTCAGAATAGGTTCCTCAAAGTGTAACGCCAAACTCTGGCATCTGTGAAGTGTGGTCAGATTGCGGAGTGTGATGACCGGACTGGTTGGAGGCTCCTGACCCTAACGTGACAACCTCATTGGCATGCATGACGCTGCTGCTTTGTGGACAGGAGACCCCCAACCTGTCTGGACATCATTTCCTAGTCTCTTCACGAATATCTAGAGTTTCGCCTATGGGGGGCATCAAGGAGTTTGGGGAAAAAAAAATATCCAACACCTGTCTATTGGTTGTGTTATTGCAGCTCAGGTTTGTACACAACTCTTGCACAGGTGAGAAGACGCTGGTAGAAACCAGCAGTGTTTCTAATGCTGAACAAAACCTTTTTAAGGTTTTTTGTTTTTGTTCCTGATTTTTGGAGAGCCATTTTTATTAGGATTGCTTTTGTAGCGTTTTCGATGTCTGTTACAATATAGATTCTATCATAATTGCACACTGATCTGTCCACATATCTTCATCCTAGATTATATTTAGATATATTAAGAAGCAGTTTGGGGCGTAATTATCAAGCCTCTTGCAGATTTAGGTGATATTTTCATTTGGCGTAGTCGAGAGCCATGTTGAAGGTTGACACATTCCCTGATTTTATACTCGTGCAGCCAATAATTGATCCTACTTTTGTAGATCCGGACCGAGCTGGAGATGCAGATGGTGTGTAACCTGAGAGAATTCAAAGAGTTCATTGACAATGAGATGATTGTGATCCTAGGACAGATGGATAGCCCTACTGAAATCTTTGACCATGTGTATCTGGTAAGAGCTCCTTTTTGCAATCTCTATAGAGACAGTGAGGTTGGTGCTCCATGTTCAGTCGGTGCTTCTTCTGGTTCATAAGACTCAGCAATGTTCGGTATGTCACAAATTTGCTTAATGCCGACCTCACCCTGTTATGAATTATTTCTAAACCAAATTCAGATTATGAACTTCCCAAATGTGACGTACTTCTGTTATATTCTCTGCTAATTTGGCTTCTTATGGGGAAGTGGTTTCAATGTGTAAGATTGATTTCCTGCAACATGATGACGCCTTTACTATCGAGAAGGTTTCAACATGAACTTTCTTAGCCGGACTTTGCTGGTGGTGAGATTGTGCAAATCTGCACATTGAGCAGCTGTTAATGAAGCATCGAGTTTAGCATTGATCCATTTACCATACCCCACATTTTCCCTGGCAATAGACACTTCTCACAGGTTCAGATGGGAATATTTGTGCACCCATATTGTGGACGAAAGTCTTGCTCCGACCGGGTCTCTAAAGCTACATTATTTCACCATACTTAAATGCCAACCCAGGATCCTCCTTGTGCACCTACTCTAGAAGTGCCGTGCTTTGTCCTCTATAGCATCTGTGCTGACAGCTTTACAGAGCCTTTTGATTGTCCCTTCAGGTTTTTAGGCCCGTGGTCGGACTAGGACTTTAATCCTTAATACCTTTGTCGTAAAGGGGATTTATCAACTTCTGTCTTCAGGAATGCGCCATTCCCCTATCTCTTGGCTTCCTGCTTGACTTGGGCCAATGCTTTCCTGATAATTGACAGTTTTGTACAGCTTCAAAGCAGCGCTTGCAAGCTCTATGCAATAGATCTTGTAAGAACTGTGTTCCTTGCCTAGGAGACTGGCCTAATAAACTGCAGAAGTGGCCGATAACCTCGGCAATGAGCAGTAAATTGTAGAATAAAAAATCCCTCCATTCTTTAACAGATAGTGTACGTAATAAAAAGCAAATGGTAAAGTTCCTTGCCTTTACAAGCACTTTGCAATTTTACTCTTTTTTAAGAGGTTGAGGTAACCCCTTTTTAAAAGGTTATGTACTTTTTTTTTCAGCTCAAAACTGTGAACCATGGGCAAATTAATATTGGTATCTCATGGGCATGTGTAGTTTGTTTTGATGCAGATGAAATGTCAAGTGACGTGGTAGCGGGTCCACGTCGTCTGCTCTAATTTTGGGTTGTGTCACTGTGTGAGTTGTGACTATTGAAACAAATCCATTTACAGTCAGCTATGATGTGTAGAGCAAGTTTGTAAGGTCCTGTGCTGTCCCCATTAGTGTAAGCCCCCAGTGGTCTAACATCCAGTCTGTTCCCATAGTTCCCCAGGTCCGTTTTCACCACTGGAGGCAGAGGACATGTTGCAGGCCCTGCTTATCCTTCTTTTCTGGAAGAATGGATCCCTGAGGCTTATTTATCACATCAGAGAGCAGGAAACAGCAGCGGTGCTTAGAAGTGGGACGAGGTTAATGCCAGATGACCGGCAGGCTCTCTAGGGACGTTAGACTATTTACACTGCGAGGACACTGATCTCCATCACTGGTAACAGGAGGATGGTGAGCGCGGTGGAGACAGCACGCTTTGTTGTACTAGGAAGACTAGCTTCAAAGCTGGGTGTATGGGGGTAAGAAACATTCTTGGCAGCTGCCCGTAGACCCTGTAGGGATAACGCATCCCAAAGCACCACAAAATCTTTCCAGGGACCAATGCCAAGATATGAACGGCACCTTGGGGAAGAAGCGCTCATGAAAAAAAATGAGCGGAAGTCCTGACATCAGCAAATATGCAATGACTACACATTAGCATAAAGCGTGAGGTCGGCTCCAAGTGACGACTGGTATTTGGCATCGGTTTCGGGATTCTTTGTGGTGACTGCTTGATCTGTATCATTTTAAGGGGTTATCTGGGGCTTAGGGCCCCCATACACATTAGATAAGTCTGTCGAACCCACCAATTTTGGTGGGATCGACTGACCTGTCACTGTATATAGTGTGCTCCTGATTCATTGACTGACTGATAACGGGGGAGATGGATCCGTCCTGTTGAATTTTAACAGCCGATCCTTCTGTTTGTCCTGCTGATAAACCGCTGCTCTAAAGGGTATGCCACACTAAACGAGATCGCAAACGAGATCACTAAAACGTCACTATTTTGCGATCTCGTTAGCGACCTCGTTGTGTGTGGCATGTAGCAACGATGTGGCCCCTGCTGTGATGTCGCTGATCGCTCACTAGCGTTCTGGACCTTTTTTTGATCGTTGGTGTCCCGCTGGTGAGCCTATATCGCTGTGTTTGGCACCTTTTGCGAACGACGAGCGACCTCGTTTGTGACGCATATGGTGTTAAGCGTCACGGAATGGATCGCAATATCTGTAAGTTCTCTTTTGTGTCACAGAGAGGATCGCAGAAGTTGCAAAGCAGGCTAGCAGGACGCAGAGAGCAGGAGCGATGCTGGAAATTCCTATGAATCAGAAGCGCTCAGTACATGCTAATGACAGATCCTAACGACCGCCAAAGTCGTTAAAGAGATCGCTGACCGCTGATGAGTTGTTAATGAGATCTCCTGTTTGGCAGCTACTAGCGACCTAAAAGAGATCACACCAACGATCTCATTAGCTTGCGTCGTTATTGAGATCGCTAACCAGATCGCTAAGTGTGGCAGTACCTTAAGGCCAGGTTCACATCGCGTTAGTGTAGTCCGTTTAACGGATGCGCTAACGCTGTGGTCCTAAAATGTTTTTAGAGATCTCGTTATAGCGATCGCACTTAGCGCATGTTAACGGAAGGTCGCATTGCGTCCGCTCTGCATATAAGTCTATTGTTAACGCAGTCGAACACATGCGTTCGCTCTGTGTACCCCACGACGGACCCTCGAACACGGTAGACCACGTTCGAGGGTGCATCACAGCATAACGGAACATCGCTAACGCATGCCGATTTTGACATGCGTTAGGATGCGTTATGCCTATGGCAGTTTATGGGTGCGTTAACGGATGCGTTACATCACGTTACTGCCACTTTGTAATGCATCCGTTAAACGGACTGCCATAACGAGATGTGAACCTGGCCTTAGGGACAAGGGGGTCCGGCAGCTGCTCTGTCATAGAGGGAAAAGAGGAGATGACTGAATGACGGATATCTATTGTTTAATGGCCAGCTTTACAAATAAAGCATTAGTATCAGATCAATGGGGGTCCAACTCTTGCTACCCACAGCTGCTGCATAGCAAAGTACAGGACTGTGCCCCCCTTAGCTACTTTCCATAAAGTCATAGAGCGGACAGTGTATAAATACCGGTCACATGTAGCATGAACATGTATAGGTTGGACATCATGATTGGGCTGAGCTTGGGTTCTCATGTTGCAGGTCCCCGCTGCAAGTGGTATAAAGTTTGTAACATTTTTGTGCAAATAGTATAAAAAAGCTGGCAACCCGGGTGCTCTGGTTTCCTCCCACACTCTAAAGAACAGACCATGCATACGGTATATATATTTGAAAGTTTGCAAATCACTTAATTTGGGGATTTGTCTTCATTGCTGAAAAATCCCTGTTATTTCCCAGTCTGCCTGCTACTCTGCATTTATATCTGGATGTACTCCTTTTGAAGTACAGATGATGGCAGTGAAGGGTCAGCTTGGCACCTATGTCTCATGCAGATGTCCGTGGATCAATGGCCAATCACTGATCACAATGCACACTGGCCTCTGGTCTCTTCACGGAACATGACCACTTCATATTTTTCTGTGAGGTCGGGAGACCCTCGACCAGCGTGTGATCGGACCAAGATCCGCAGACTTCTGCATGAGGCCTATCTCTTGAGATAAACTACTGCAGGAGATGATTCTGATCAGCACAAGAGCGTTTCCCAGTCTATTTCCGTGCCTTCAGCTGCATTTATATCAGAATGTAGTCGTTTGGAGTATAGATGATGGCCGTGACAGGAGGAGACAGGTGCGGACCCTGTCACTGCCATCATCTGTACTCCAAACGACTACATTCTGATACGAATGCAGATGAAGGGACGCAAATAGACTGGAGACGGAATGGGTTTGGAAGCAAATTACATGCAATTTTTTTTTTTTCTTTTTTTTTTAGAGGAATGAAGCCAAATTCCCTAATAAAGTGATTAGCAAAGTTTCGTAACGCTCCATGCTGGATAAAATATTTAAGGAAAAAAGTTTTCTCTATTTTTCATAAGTAATAACCGGAGAACTCCTTTAATGTTATGGCAGTTTCATTGACACTTATAAGCCCATCCTTTACCTGTCACGTGCCCAGATCTGCGGCAGATCCAGTGGGGTCAGTGAAAGTCCAGCATGTGCTTGTGATTATTGTCATACCTGACCCGCGGACTCCCGAGAACTCTTCCATCACTGGTCTTCATCACTTTGCTGTATGATGGTTATCAGGGACCTGTCCTGCGTTGCTCTGGATGACGTCTGTATTTCTGACATTGTGATCTGTCTGATACTCAAGGGTTCATGTGACTTGTAAGAGGGACTAAACCTAAACCTGTTGTATTCTGGTGATCATGGTGTCACACTTTCTCCTGGCAGACTGTTTTGGCCAGCTTTGCAGTGTAGTGTCCCGTAAGTCTCCCAGACTTTGCCTGTTTGGCACCAGGATGCAGCTGTGTTGGGCCATTGTCCCTGCGCACACATACATCCTGGTGGTCCTTAGGGACCTCTGAAAGCGGCTTCTTACAGCTCCTGTGAGATCGGTGGAAACGTGACCTTCACTGGAGGATGTACCTGGTCTGACAGGTTGTTCCTCTCTGGAAAGGGCTTTTCAGATGGGTCCAATTACATGGACGCTGAGGTCATCTGTTTGCCTTCATGCTATGTTTCTGTGTGTTATTCCTGCCTTAGCAAAGCTTTGTGGAACAGTGAGGAACTTTAATTGTTAACCCTTTCACTGAAATGTCTGCTCGCCTGTAGAGTTTGTAGATCTCCCCTTTGTTACAAGGAGTTTGGCAGATTTTTTTTTTTTTTTTTTTTTTTGATGAATGATGAATTCTTACTAAATAATTGGAGTGAGCTCATTGGAGTCATTACTGAATTGGTGTTTGTTTTTCCAGGGCTCCGAATGGAACGCCTCCAATCTGGAAGATCTGCAGACCAGAGGGTAAGAGGCTTCATTGGGGCTCGTTCACAAGACCGTGTTTTCAGTCCGAGTGCTGTCCGTGAAAACAACGGACAGCCCTCGAACCAATGTTATTCCATGGGGTAGTGAAGAGGAGCATTTTTATATATATATATAATCTCTCGCAGCAGGCACCACTTTCTTCCATAAATCGGATGAGACTCACCTAGTCATGTCTGTGGTTTAAGGTACTGCCACACTAAACAATCCCGCTAGCGATCACGATAACGACGCATACTAATGCGATCGTAGCGATGTTCATATCGCAAGGTGCGGCCACATTAGCGATATATTTACGACGCGATCGCCGTTAGCGACTTCTAACGACTTAGCGCTACACAAGTACGCTAAATCGCTAAGAAAGGTGCCAAACTACATATATACTTACCACGGAGCGCCGACAGAAAATAGGTCCGAACGATTCCAGCGACGACGAGATCACATAGAAGCTCGTCGCTGGCAGTGCCCACTGAACAATTCGCTAACGGACGCTAAATGATGACGTTTTTAGCATCCTACGATATGTTCAGTGTGGCATACCTTTAGTATAGCATCCAGTTTTTGAGGATACATTCTGTAACATGGGACACTGTAAATGGTTAATAGATGTTGAGTAAAAAAAAACGGATTGTATACGGATGACAAGCGAGGGAAAAAAAATCTTCCCACTTTTCTGACCGTTTTTTTTTATATTATTTTAATAAACTCTAGTGAATTTACCCTAACGAGAAGGATTTGCATGGATACACGGTAAAGGAGTGGTCCCAGCTTAGCAGGATGTCACCTATCAATTTGCAGATTTCTTTTACTGCTAGGACCCCCGCCGTTCACATCACGCTATTGATTGGCTATGGGTCTGTCAAACAAGGCATTTCGGAGCTCTGGCTTTTGGACTGGTCCCTGTAGTAGGACTAATAGTAATCAGCAATTCCTTTAATTGGGTCATTCGCTTTTATTAATAAATCTCAAAACACATCTTGGGTCTAAAAATTAAAAAAAATAAAACCTGCTGCTTTATTTTGAGTCTGCGGCTGTTTTACGCTTGGTTTGAATCTGGTATTGCAATTAACTTGGATGTGATTTAAGCTGCAATGCTACGGATAGCCCGGATAAAAGGGGCGCTGTTTTTATAGGGAGTGACCATGGTGCCAGTGATTCTCTGTAATTTAACGTGGTCTTTACACCACTAGATCTGTGCACATACACCCAGTCATTTTTTCATAGGTAAACTAGATAAAGGTTGTGTGCATTTTTCATGGTGTCGGAACAGCACATGGTACAACTATGCACTAAGTCAAAACAGACTGATTTTTGTGCACGGTTAGTTTATAGCCCTGTTTTTATCAGTGCTGTGCCATGTGCGGGGTGTGAAACTACTACTACTTTTGTGAGCCATTTGTTCCCAGATAACCTTTATGTGGTTACAACTGTTTTTGAAACCTTATGGGAAAGGAGAGCAGTGCGGTAAAACAGATGTCTAATGACAGGAGATGTTAACCTTAGACCCTTAACCTCCTATATTATTTTACTTTAATGGTAAGATCTGCAGAAGTGTTTTCCAGCTCCTGGTATCTACAAAGTGTTTTTTTTTTTTTTTGTTTTTGTTTTTGCAACGTCACCACATTATTCATTTTTCCCTTCATCTTTCCAACAGGGTCAGATACATTTTGAACGTCACAAGGGAGATCGATAATTTTTTTCCTGGAGTCTTTGAATATCACAATATCCGAGTGTATGATGAGGAAGGCACGGACCTGCTGGCGTATTGGAATGATACATACAAATTCATCTCGAAAGCTAAGTAAGTACATGGATAAATTATTGTCCCAAATTAATCACAGTGACACGTGCAGCTGAATAATACAGTGAGGATCACTGCGCCTGTCCCCATCTCCCTCCGCCTCTTTCTCCTTCGTCTCATTGGGGGACACAGGACTGTGACTGTGGGTGTATGCTACTGCCGCTAGGAGGCTGACACTAAGTAAACATAAAAAAAAGGTTAGCTCCTCCTCCGCCGTATACACCTCAGCACTGGCCGCAGGCAAACCCAGTTCATGCTTAGTGTCTGTTGGAGGCACACGTCTGGTTCCTTCCAGACCATTTTTTTTTTTTTTTTTTTTTTCCCACGAAAATTTGACAGGGGCGACGGACCCTATTGAAAGGGTCCGATCTCCCCAAAACATCAACGGGCGAGCACGTGGAGTAAAGCCTCCACGTATCCTCTCCCGCGACGTGGGACACTAATGCCGGACTCAGCCCTGACCACCCTAGGGTATCGAAACCCTAGGCTGTACAGAGGCAGTAAATAGTCCGTGCGGCCCCCACTGCACCACCAAGGCAAGACCGCGGTGCTGCAAGGAGGCGGATGGTCCCTCTCCTCACCCCCTGAAGGGGTGATGGAGTTAGGGTGCCTGCACCATCCTCACCCCCTTTTTTTCTGGGAAGCCCCTCTCTAATCACTGCGAGAGACGCTGGGATTTTTTTTTTTACATTATGCTCCAGTGGATCGGGACCCACCTTTTAATCAGGATCTTCGGTCGGAAGAGGCTCAGGAGTCCTTAGGAGCAGAAGGCAGAGCGGTCTGGTGTGGAGCAGCTAAGCAAAGCGGGCAAGGCAGTGAGTTCCCTATACCCCTCCCCCTGTATCCGGCAGCTCCGTCACAGGGGCGGCTGCCTCCAAAAATTTACATCCCGGCTTCGTGCCGGCGCTAGGCCGCGGGCTGGGATCTGGCCCCGGTTTCTGCCGAGGGTCAGGCAGTGCGGGGGTTAATTCGGCGTTCCTGAGAGGGGCGCGTTCTCGGGCTCCTCCCCCAGCAGCGGCACTTCCGGCGGGCCCGCCCCCCTGATCCCGAGTGGGCGCCGCCGAAAATTTAGGCCGCGGCTTCGGCCAGCGCTAGGCCGCGGCCTGAAATTTAGCCCCCGGCTTCGGCCGGAGACTAGGCCGCGGCCGGAAATTAGGTCCCCGGCTTCTGCCGGCGCTAGGCCGCGCCCCGCGACTCCTCCCCCTAGGGCTCGTCTATTTAGGAACGCCTCCCTGAAAGGGGAGCGCGTTTTTTGGAAGTCTGGAGCTTCCATCTTCCTTTCTACGCCACACGGTCCAGCAGTGAGGGGAAAATCGTTCAAGAACGTTCGGGGAACAGGACTGGGGTAAGTGCTACTACCTCCAGCCTGGTTGCTCCGTGTTTTTTGCCGCACCGCTACTACCCGCACCGCCACATCCAAATTATTGACAGGAGAAATCTGTGACAGATCCAGTATGTCCAGAAAGGCTAAGACCCACACGGTGTTTTATACTGCATGCATTGCCTGTAGATCCCCTTTTCCGCACGCCCAGACTAATCGGGTCTGCGAAGCCTGTGACTCCGAACGGGCTCAGGAGTCCTTACCTATAACCGAGCCTAGTGCGTCAGGTCCTCCGGAATGGGCCTTGTCTCTTTCTCAATCTGTGGCGTCATTAACCAGAGCAATTGAGTCCCTTCAAGCTCCCGATAGGAGCAGGGACAGTGGTTCACCCGGCTTCATTACGCCTCAGGAACCTTCGGCCTGCAGGGGCCGCGCTCTTACCAGGCAGACGCATGGGAAGCGAACCCATACTGCGTCGCCTATGCCGTCCGGAGCCTCGGCATCTTTTAGCTCAGTTTCTCGCTCTCCCTCTCCTTTGGAGGCAAGTGATCAGTATTCAGATTCTGATTCTGAAGGGTCTCTCAATCTAGAGGCACCGTATTGTCAGGAGACAATTGACAGTCTGATTGAAGCTGTCAATCAATCCCTGGGGATAGAGGATGAATCCACCTTGGCCTCTGGTCATAAGGTGTCTTTCAAACGAGCCAGACAAACTCATAAGGTTTTTGGTGCTCATCCTGAGTTTGAGGAGCTGGTGCAGCGCCACCGAGAAAAACCGGACAAGCGCTTTGCAGGACAAAAAGCCCTTAATACCAGATATCCTTTTGCTCCCGAACTTCTAAAGGTGTGGGCAGAATCTCCTACAGTCGATCCTCCTGTATCGCGTTTAGCGTCTAAAACGCTTCTCTCCCTTCCTAATGGGTCCTCGATCAAGGATCCAACGGATCGTCTGGTTGAAAGTTTGGCCCGCTCAGTGTTTGAGGCATCAGGCTCTGCACTCTCTCCTTCTTTTGCAGCGACTTGGGTTGCTAAGGCCATGATATCTTGGTCGGAGTCTCTAAATAGAGCCCTTCACGGTATAGAGGTGCCTTCTGAGGTAACGGAAATCTCCAATCAGATAGCTCTTGCAGGTGATTTTTTAATTAACGCTTCTATGGATGCGGCAAATTGCGCGGCATTAGCTGCAGCTAATGCGATTGCTATCAGGAGAGCTTTGTGGTTGAGGACTTGGCGAGCGGATTCAACCTCAAAGAAATCACTTACGTCTTTACCCTATCAGAGCGGCCGATTATTTGGCGAGAGGTTGGATCAGCTAATATCTGATGCGACAGGAGGAAAGAGCAGTTTCCTTCCTCAGCAGAGGATTAGACAGCCTTTTCGCCGACAGCTTCAGCCTCGCTTTAGGGCCTTTCGTAACCCAGGTTGGACCGCGCCAGCCACCTTCAGCGGCTCAGGTCGAACTAATCAGGCCAGAGATCGCCAAGTCTCCTACAAGACCAACCCTTTGGGAAGAATGCGATCTCAACAGCCAAGATCTAGAGGGTCTAAATCACAAAGATTTTCGGATAAATGACTGGAGGCAGAATCCGGTCAATTTATCCAGAGTAGGCGGCCGCTTACTCTGGTTTCGCCCCGCTTGGCTATCAATTACTCACGACAAGTGGGTCAGGGAGTTAGTTTCCTCGGGGTACAAAATAGAATTCATCAATCGTCCGTCAAATCGATTTTTTCTTTCACGCCTTCCCAAAAAAGAATCCCGTGTTCACGCCTTATTCAAGGCGGTCGAATCGCTTCGGCGCAGCGGGGTCATTGTTCCTGTTCCAGAGGTCGAAAGGGGTCAGGGGTTTTACTCCAATCTGTTCATAGTACCCAAGAAGGACGGCTCTGTCAGACCCATTTTGGATCTAAAACGACTAAATCAATTTGTCAGAATTCGACGGTTTCGAATGGAGTCTCTACGATCGGTTATTGCAGCCATGGAAAAGGAGGAATTTCTAGCATCAATAGACATTCAGGATGCCTATCTTCACATCCCCATATTTCCTCCTCATCAAAGGTTTCTTCGGTTTGCCATCGGCAGCCTTCACTTCCAGTTCACAGCTTTGCCGTTCGGACTAGCCACAGCCCCCAGGGTGTTCACAAAGGTTATGGCTGCCGTTGTGTCCATTCTGCACTCCCGGGGGATAGTCATTTTGCCATATTTGGACGATCTCCTCATCAAGGGTCCGTCCTATCAGGCTTGCGAGAAGAGTGTCAGCATTACGCTAGACACTCTTGCTCGCCTGGGGTGGCTGGTGAATCTAAAGAAATCGTCTCCCGTGCCATCTCAAAGGATCACCTTTTTAGGAATGATTTTCAACACTGCTCAAGGGTTGATAACTCTTCCTCAAGAGAAGGCTATAGTTCTCCGTCAGGAGGTACGGATCCTTCGCCAGCCAATACCTCACACCATCCGGTTTTGTATGAGGGTCCTAGGAAGGATGGTGGCAGCGATAGAAGCCATTCCATTTGCCCAGTTCCATCTCCGCTCCCTTCAACATGCTCTCTTGGCAGTATGGAACGGGAGCCCTTACTCGCTCAATTTTCAGTGCCGTCTGTCCCGGCAGGTCAGACAGACGCTTTCGTGGTGGACAAGGGACATCACTCTTCGCCAGGGGCGATATTTTCCTCCAGTCCATTGGCTGATAGTCACAACGGACGCCAGCCTTCTCGGATGGGGAGCAGTGTTTCGTCACTATACAGCTCAGGGGACTTGGTGTCGGCAGGAAGCGAATCTCCCAATCAATATTTTGGAGATCCGAGCTGTTCGGCTGGCTCTGAGGCGTTTTCACCATCATTTGGCGGGCCGCCCTGTCCGAATACAGTCGGACAATGCCACAGCGGTGGCATACATAAATCATCAGGGGGGTACTCGCAGCAGAGCAGCCATGCGCGAGGTAGGACACATTCTATCCTGGGCAGAAAGAAATCACTCTGTGATATCAGCGGTCCACATTCCAGGCGAGGAGAACTGGGCAGCGGATTTTCTCAGCCGTCAGGGGATAGCGTCAGGGGAATGGTCGCTACATCCCGAGGTATTCCAGCAGATATGCCTACGTTGGGGAACCCCAGATGTGGACCTGATGGCCTCCAGGATAAATGCCAAGGTGCCCAACTTTGTCTCCCGGTACCGAGATCCGCAGGCAATTGCAGTGGATGCCCTGGTTCTACCATGGAATCAGTTTCATCTTCTGTACTTGTTTCCACCAATGGCTCTACTCCCAAGGGTGATCAGGAAGATCAGGTTAGAGGGGGTACCAGCGATATTGATCGCTCCGGATTGGCCGCGTCGCTCATGGTACGCAGAGCTGGTAAATCTGCTCAGCGACGCTCCCTGGCGTCTGCCAGAACGCGTGGATCTTCTCTCCCAGGGCCCAGTTTACCACCAGAAACTTAGCGGTCCTGTGTTTGACGGCCTGGCCGTTGAATCTTGGATTCTGACTAGGGCTGGATTCTCCAAAAAGGTCGCCGCCACAATGGCTAGCGCCAGAAAACCCACCTCGGCTCGTATCTACCATGGTACTTGGAGGGTCTTTTTTGCATGGTGCAGGGAACATGGTTATTCCCCACTTCATTTTTCAATCCCCAACATTCTGTCTTTTCTCCAAGCAGGCTTAGATTCAGGTTTAGCTCCAAGTACTCTTAGGCGTCAAATTTCGGCCTTGTCGGTTCTTTTTCAGCGAAGGATCGCATCTAATTTACAGGTCAAGACCTTTATTCAGGGGGTTGTCCATATAGTGCCCCCCTACAAGGCTCCCTTAGATGTTTGGGATCTCAATCTTGTTCTGGGAGTTCTGCAAGAATCTCCTTTTGAGCCTCTTCAGGAGGTTTCCCTGACATACCTTTCCTGGAAGGTGGTATTTTTAGTGGCCATAACATCCATAAGGCGGGTTTCGGAGCTGGCAGCACTATCCTGCCGAGCTCCGTACTTACTTTTCCACCGTGATAAGGTAGTGCTTAGGCCAGCACCTCCTTTTTTGCCTAAGGTTGTGTCCTCATTTCACATCAATGAGGACATTGTTTTGCCCTCGTTTTGCCCAGCTCCGACGCACCGAGTGGAGAAGGCTCTCCATACGCTGGATCTGGTGAGAGCACTCAGGAGATATGTATCTCGAACGGCATCCTTTAGGCAGACGGACACGCTGTTATAACTCCCTGAGGGTCGCAGGAAGGGACTCGCTGCGTCTAGGTCAACTTTAGCTAGATGGATACGGGTAACCATTCAAGAGGCCTACCGCATCAGAGGCGCGGTGGTTCCCGCAGGAATCAGGGCTCACTCCACCAGAGCAGTGGGTGCTTCCTGGGCTCTTCGGCATCAGGCTTCGGCGGAACAGGTTTGTAAGGCAGCAACCTGGTCCAGTTTGCATACTTTTTCAAAACATTATAATGTCCATACTCAGGCGTCAGCGGATGCTAGCCTGGGTAGAAGGATTCTTCAGGGCGCGGTAGCGCACCTATGAGCAATGCCTATGTATAATTGCACTGTGGAGTCAGTTCCCACCCAAGGGACTGCTTTGGGACGTCCCACAGTCCTGTGTCCCCCAATGAGACGAAGGAGAAATACGGATTTTTGTGTTACTCACCGTAAAATCCTTTTCTCCGAGACGCTCATTGGGGGACACAGCACCCTCCCTTATAGCCGGATGGCTTTGCTTTCTAAGCTAATTTTGTTTGTTTTGGGTCTATATCAGTAGATTTACTTCTGGATATATTGTACCTGTATTAACACTGAGTTTTTTCTTGTTTTAGCCTCCTACTGCTTTTTGCACTAAACTGGGTTTGCCTGCGGCCAGTGCTGAGGTGTATACGGCGGAGGAGGAGCTAACCTTTTTTTTATGTTTACTTAGTGTCAGCCTCCTAGCGGCAGTAGCATACACCCACAGTCACAGTCCTGTGTCCCCCAATGAGCGTCTCGGAGAAAAGGATTTTACGGTGAGTAACACAAAAATCCGTATTTCCTCCACCTCCTTCCTCACAGCGCAGGCGCCAGATTCCAAGCCCCGCAGTGTGAATACATCATAACACACTGCGGGGCAGGATCTGAGGCCTCCGCTACACGCAGGCGCGATATCCTTACATCACCTGATGTAAGTTTCCGGGTAGAGCGCACGGCGCATGCGCGAGAACTGATAGCACAGGGCAGGCGCCGGTGACGTCACAACAAAGAGAGGAGGCGTTGGACGAGCCAAGAGGGGGATGATGGACGGCTGCGAGGACGTAGAGTCAGGGGGAGAATACATACCTCCCTGACACAATAGAGGTATGGCGAACAGAATTTAAAAGTGTTTATTTCAGCGTTCCTAGCAATTGGAAATATAAGAGCCACCCTCACAGAATGCAGCCTTAGTGCTGCTGAAGGTGGCTCTTTTACTTTAATAGGCCCTGGAGGGGTCACAGGTTCCCTTTAGCCAAACTTTGTCTAATATGTATGGCCACCTTTTATTATATTTTTGTCTTACACAAGATTAGCTTTGGAAGTAATCACTTATCTCCTTTTAGAGCATTGAATTGTAAAAGTTTAGGGGGTTTTCATGTAATATCCTGATATTTGAGTCCAGCTTCCCTTTTCCGGAGAGAGATTGGTTATTTTACTGGACTGAATATTATTATTTTCAAAGGGATGTTTTGCCGGAATCGTTTCCGTGTCATGTTGTCCTGAAACGAGAGGCCCAGCTCTCGTGTTAATGTTGATGAAACACAAGCTGATATATTATCACTGGTTTATAAACATCCAAACACGTGTCCGAGTGTTGCGTTATCGTGAAGCCGCCACACTGCCAACATCTGTGCCTCGCGGTCTGGATGTAGATCGTTATTCGGCAAACATCGCCCTCTAGTGGTAAAACAGTTCAGCTTCACAGTATTTCTTTTGTATTTCTATTTGTCCGGCTTTTTTATACTTGGGACAATTACTGTCTTTACAGTCTAAGCATCGTGCAGTGTAATAATAATCCTCTATTATGCGGTTTGTCTTGCAGAAAACATGGAGCTAAATGTCTTGTGCACTGTAAAATGGGAGTCAGCCGCTCCGCTTCCACTGTGATTGCTTATGCTATGAAGGAGTACGGCTGGAACCTGGATAGAGCTTTTGACTACGTGAAGGAGAGGCGAACCGTTACCAAACCTAACCCTAGTTTCATGAAGCAACTGGAGGAATATCAGGGCATTCTGCTAGCAAGGTGAGCCTTTAATTTCATGTCGAGTGTGTATATGAGACGTACATGCACATAATTGTGGAAAAATTGGTGACCTCACAAGGTGACTCCTGCATTTCTACATTGTTTTATAATATTTGTCAAGACGTTCAATTTAAAAAGTTGCTGACAATTCGATAAATCTTTGTCCATCAAGCAGAAGCCACATAACAGCATATATAACTAAGGGGTAAGGTTTCAAGGCCTCTTCAGTCCCTTATTTTTCCATGTGAACCAGCACATTTGAAGTTCACAGCGTACTTGTCTCCTTCCAGGAAAAGTTTGGTGCAATGACAGAGACAGACACAACAGGTGTCCGTGGGTATTACTCATGTGATCCCTCTCTGCATGTCATACTGACTTGTCATGTCTAGGACACAAGCTCCTGCCAATATCCACTTTTCGGGCATATTTATATCATTCGTTAATACCGATAGCGAGATCCACAGCTCTGCTAAGTGACTCCGGCAGTGTCCCAGCTCCAGAATCTGATTACATTTATTAATAATGAAAAAAGCGTGCAACATCTAGAGTCAAAGCCCTCATTCTGATGTCCGTATTGTACCTGTGATAGTTCATGGGATCATTTACATGCCCTTGGTTGATCGCGGAGGCATGTCTGATTTTGATCCGAGGGTTGGATCAAAATTCGCAATTCAAGTCTGTGTCCGTGAAGAGATCCGACCCATCTCTGATGACATGGTATTCAGAATGGACAAAGTGGAGAAACTTAAGAGAAAAAGTCGAGACAGAGTCTGGCCAAAATAATTAGTCCGTTTTTTTTTTTTCTTGTACATGAGAAAATCAGACGTGTGAATGAGGCCTAACTGGTTTGCATTCATTTTCGGCAGTTCAATAATAAGACTTATAGGCCTCGAGTCATCAAGGCCAGCAATTTTTTCTCCAGTCTTGATAAAGAATCAGGGGTGTCTGACGAGTTGTGTGCACCTCGCCACAAATCTTACTCCATTCACGCCCCCGTCCCACCTCAGCTGCACCCAATTGTTTTTTTTTGCGCAACTTGGAAGTTGCGCAAAATATTTGCAAGCTTTCAGAAGCAATTTGCTTCTTAATTCTGGCAAAATTGCTTTGCATCGTGACCATAGTCTTTTTGGAAATTGATTCCATTACTTATGCACCAATAATTTATCGTCTTACAGTTGTGTGTTTGCATAATTGCTGATGTAGTTTAAGTAACGTTGTCGCCTTTACTTTGCAGCAAACAGAGGCACAACAAGCTGTGGCGTTCTCACTCAGACAGCGACCTATCCGATCACCATGAACCCATTGGGAAAACCGGAATGGACGTGATCAAAAAGGACATTACATCGTCGGCTGAGCAGCTCTCGGACATGCATCATTCCTTTACACTGGGACCCCAGACTGATAACTGTAACCCAACTTGCCCCCTCAGCACCTCTTTGTGCAACACAACGCAAGCACGCTATGAGTTTACACCTTGTGACTATCACACTGGACAAATAGAGGATATTCTAAATCTCAACACAGTGAATGGCTGCTCAGTGCGATGCTGCTCTGAGGAGACGTCAGTCTTCCTGGACAATTGTAGAACTGACCGACACACGGAAGACTTGTCTCCAATTTCTGAAAGCTTAACTGGTCAGTCCGAGCTACCTGACCTGACGCTGGAAGACATGGAGAAGGATGCACTGAAGAATGAGGTTAACTGCCATCTCCTGCCACTAAGGGATCTAGGATCACACACTAGTGATCTCCCAGAATCTCCTGATCAGTCCTCTTTTACCTCCCAATCTGAGGACATGAGTGGGGACAGAATTGATTTCCTAAGTGCACTGGAGAAGTTTGTGGAATTATCTCAGGAGAATCGGTCTCGGACGTGCTCCACCAACCGAATAGATGAGCAGATCAGCAATATTAGGAATGGTGTTCTGAAGGGTTCTTGGCCAGAAGCATCCATGTTTGAGAGTCTTGCGGATAAACAGAGAGGAAATGTAGATGTTAGCACCCTCAGGCCTCAGAAGACTCCTCTACAGATGAGGAGCAGCCAAAGGTAAGTGCACCCTGTAAGCCTACTACGATCAGTCATGTTATACACTGTGTGCAGAATTATTAGGCAAGTTGTATTTGAGAGGATTCTTTTTATTATTGAACAACAACTATGTTCTCAATCAACCAAAAGACTCATAAATATTTTTGGAAGTTGGAGTGGGTTTTTTTAGATTTGGCTATCTTACGAGGATATATGTTTGTGCAGGTAACTATTACCATTACTGTGCAGAATTATTAGGCAACGTAATAAAAACCAAATATATACCCATCTCACTTGTTTATTTCAGCTGCAGAATGGAAGGGAGGGAGACACAGGAATTCATTACTGATGGGTAGGCGGAGCCCCAGATCAGGATGTCACCTCAAATCAAAAGAGTGCTGACTGGCTGGCCCCTCCAGCTCGGGCTCCTCCTACTCAGCTCCAGTCTAAGATTTGAGGTCCAGAGGATGGTCGCTGCTAATGCAGCTCCTCAGAAGATTTTATTATTTTATATTCGGACAGGAGACTTGGATCACTAGTTGGTCTAGAGGTCTCAGGGGTACCAGCGCTGCTGTACCCCAACCTCTCCCTTGGCGGATCTGTATTTACTCAAAGTCCCTGCAGAATCCTTGCCGGCCCTGGGGGATGAGGAGAGCTTCCCTGGCGGGACGCAAACCACACGTGCGGTCACTGCGTTCCTCGCCCTGGGGGGAAGCATGGGCACAGCGCCAGAAACCCCTGAGGGTCCCTGTGGCGCTTTGGCTGGTGAGTACTCCACACAAATTTTTTATTATAATTATGTGTGAGTGCTTTAGCGTCTGAGTGAGCAGCGCTATTATTGTATGTCAGTATGCTTAAGCGCTGCTGTGACAGCGCTGTTACAAGTAGATGTGGTGATTTTTTGTCCGCAGGCAGATACCTGCAGGACAAGAGGGAGCAGGAGCGGGGGAGTTCGCGCTCAATATTCGAGCTGGCGGGGGGCGTGGCCTAACTATTCCCGGTCTTCTGAGCAGGAAGACGCACGCTCTGGCGTTTCTCCTGCGACTCCCTCACTGTGGCGGCCATTACACAGGCTCCTGGGCTCCTCAGACCGCTCCTCTCCTCATAAGACACCACGGCCAGCTGGGTGAGTGCTGATTCCTCACCCCGCAGCGCAGCGATCGCTATCCTGCAGCTGCAGTCTCATTAGAGACATAAAAATTGGCTGGGGCTCACAAATATATATATTGTGGTGAGTTTGCAATATTAACCCCTCTGAGGGTTATTTCTACCAGCTAAATTTTTTTGACTGAATACCGCTGGGGTAACCCTGCTTGGTGGAGCGTTAACCCTTCAGCGTTTAAAAAAAAAAAAAAAAAAAACCGAAATAGTTTTTGTGGTATTACCGCTTTTGACCTGCTCATACAGGTGAGACATGTCTGAACAGAGTTCAGATGCCGCGGACCATGTCCCAGTGCCATTACGCAATCAGATACCAGACCTCCACAGCGTCAGCGCTGCGGTCGACAGCGTGGAAAATTGGACGATCGCTCGATCGATCAACAACTTGTCTGACCTTTTAGGTCAATATTGTCTGCAAATTCTCTCAGAGGAAGCGACGCAGGCCGTTACCGCCTCTACACTGAGCGAGTCAGATGTATCTGATATTGGGCAGAGTTCCCCTTTAAATCGGATGGAAAATATCCGATTCAGATGCGGACGAGCCGCAGGGGCGTTCCTCTATGGCGAAGCGTACGGAGGCATTAATTGAAGCCATGAAGAAGAATATTACATTTACCGGAGGAGGTAACTAGTCGTCCTGGTAATCAGCAACGCATGTTCCAGGAGTCCCGTGCTTCGCGTACAACATTGCCAGCTCTGGATGAGCTTAATAGTGTAATAGGAGGAAACGTCTGTGTCCAATAAGCGTTTTCATGGAACGCATTTCTTTGATACACTTATCCTTGCTCTGCGGAGTTAAAGGCTAATTGGACTTCTGCTCCTGAAGTGGATGTGTCTTTATCTCACTTAGTAAATCCTCACTACTCCTTTTTAAAGGGAAAAGCGAGCTTACAGGAGCCTTTGGATAGAAAAGCAAATTGGCGCAAAAGCAAGCTATGAGGCTGCGGTCATGGATTCCGAGCAGTGCTAGGATCCATGTGTGCAGCTAGAGCTTCTCTAAGCTGGTTGGCCGTCTGAAGACGGAGTTGCAAAATGAATCTCCGTTATCTGAGATACGGGAAACTTGTGAATGGTTAGAAACGGCAGCCTGTTATATCTTTGATGCCGGTCTGGATACGGCATCTCTGCTGGCCAAAGCGCAAGCTTCACCCGGTCACAGCAGAAGAGCTTTATGGCTCAGACAGTGGGCCGGGACGAGTTTCCAAACAAGGGTTTTGGCCTTACCTTACAAGGGTGGCCATCTTTTTGGATCCGACCTCACAGAGCTGATTTCCAAGGCTAAGGCGAAGAATCAGCATTACCACAGCGTAGGCCATGGCCTCGGTGTCCATAAGCCTGGTGTCTATAGTGGTCGGCGGTCCTTTCGGGCCGAGGACGATCTAGTCACTCTTCGTGGGATCGGGTCGTCCTTCCTTCTCAGGAAAAAAATCCTCTCAAAAACTCGTACTCCCTGGAAGCAGAGTTTCCGCCAGGACAAGCGGGAACTTGACAAGAAGCCCGCAAAGTCGGATTGACGCCAGGGGCCCCCACTCGAGGATTCTCGAGTGGGGGGTCGCCTGCTTCTTTTCAAGGAGACTTGGATGGCTTCGCGTTCCAGATTCCTGGGTAACGTGGATAGTGTCGGCAGGATTTTTTCATAGAGTTTGCTTCTCGACCCCAAATGTTTTTTGTCAATCTCACTGTTGTGAATGGGTTTTGAGATGAGTTCTGAGCAGAGGCTCCCTCTGGTGGTTACAAGCGGTACTAGTGAGGATGGGAATCAGGTGTTACTGATTGGTCTTATTTAAGGGAATCATTTTCCCATCAGGGTTGCCGTGATCAATTGTTCTGGTCTGAACCTTCTTTCCAGTTTCCCTTGTACCTGCTGTGTCGTGTCGCATCTCCTGCTA
The DNA here is from genome assembly GCA_033576555.1 of Oophaga sylvatica. NCBI lineage: Eukaryota > Metazoa > Chordata > Amphibia > Anura > Dendrobatidae > Oophaga > Oophaga sylvatica. The sequence continues at coordinate 585,740,713 of JARQOD010000002.1, forward strand.
TCAGATAAGACAATTTCTTTTTTGTGTTTTTGCTAAATTTTTGCATTTTGTCCTGCCCCTTCTGTGGGGGCCTTCTGGGTCCCCCCGGGGGCTTTTGCCCTCCTCAGTTTAGTCCAGCCACTGTGTTTTGTACTTTTGCTTTTTGCAGTTTTTTCAGTGGCTGCTGTTTTTGTTACACCAGAGAACTAATTTAGGTGGTAGAGGTCGTGTGATCTCAGGTGTTTGAAATTAGTAGATTGGTGCCTTTCGGGGTTTTTCTGGGATTGCAGTAAGGCCCTTCCTGTCCTTTTCTATTTAGTTAGTTTTGGGCCCCAGCGTTTGCTCATACTATTTTCTTTCTGTGTCAGTATTCCTCTTGTCTAACCGCCATACATTTTGGGGGCTTTCTATATCTTTGGGGTCTGCTCCAGGGCAGATAGCTTCCTATTTCTATCTTTAAGGTGTAGTAGTTTCTCAGGCTGTGACGAGCGTCTAGGACCATCGTAGGAACGCTCCACGGCTGCCTCTATTGCGGTGGTTAGTCAGGGTACTGCAATCTCATAGATTCCAACTGCTCTGGTGTATTTCCTTTTTTAACTGCACTCCTCAGCTACCGAACATAACATGTATCACCGCCATAAAATTGTATGGTACTCACAGAAGGGAAAAAATATTTTGAAGGAAGAAAAGTTGTCAGAGATATTTTTCTGTTTGTTGCATTTTTTTTTTTTTTTTTTTCCCCTCTGTATCTCTGGGGTGCTGGGGAGGATCTTTTCTCCCAATGGAGTTTTGCACATTGTCTGGCCGTGTGGATCAGCTTGCCACTGAGGTTCGGAGTATTGCTACCTATCTTGCTAGGTTGCCTGTTGTGGAACCTAGGATCCCCATGCCAGATTTGGTTTTCAGGGGATCGAGTAAGTTTCAAATTTCAAAAACAATTGTAAATTGTTTCTTGCCCTTAAAAATCTAAGTCCTCAGGAAACGCAGGCCGCAGGTTCAAATTGTCATCTCTCTCCTCGCGGCGATCCTCAGGAGGGCTTTTTTCCCTCACACCGGGACCGTTTTGAGTGATGTTAGCATTTTTTTTAGGTTTGGGTTATTGTACGATGAGCCTAATGTCACTGAAAAAAACGAAAAAACTTGTTGGCATTAAATCAGGGTTGATGAGGCGAGTTTTTTCTGTCAAGATTCCGTAGGTGGCAGCCTGACCAAATGGAATGACGACGCTTTTTGGGGGCCCTTTTTTCCGGAAGGGCGTCGGATAATTAAAGGTGTTAGGGGGGATTCCCTGTCCCCCTGGTCTCAAAGATTCTTGCATTAGCGATTCAAATTACAGACGTTGCGTGAGCAGAAGTATCGTGGAGTGGTGTTGCCTTTGAGCCGGCTGAGCCCATGCAGTGTGAGGGTGTGTTGGGGACAGCGTCATGATTTCGAAAAGGCAATGGTTTGTTTTTACGTGGTGATCCTTCATGTATTTCAGTCTCCCAAGGGGGGAAGACGTTTTGCACCCCTTTTTTTGGGGGTGTTCAGAAAATTTTTATTAACTGTCACTCTGTAGCCTCGTCCCATTTTCTGCTCAGTTTTTTTGATTCTGGACCTTTAAACCCCTGATGGATTTGATTTTGCAAACTTGTGGATTTCCCTGACCCCCTACAAAAGTCTTTCCCCCCTAGGGGGGATGATTCTCCCCTTTTTGGTGAGAAAAAACCCCTTTTTTTCTACTCATGTAAGGGGGGTTAAAAACCTGATCACCAGGAGTGCTGCAAATTTTTGGTTCTTAAATCTGAGACATTATCGGGGGGGTTTCCCTTTGGGTTCGTCTCTACCCCTTTTTTTTGGGTTGGAAATCTGTGTCGAACCCCTTTGGGGGTGCCAAGTGTTAATACCACACCCTGTTTTTTCTCCCCCCAGGCTGAGGTGTTCCTGACTTTTTTTTTTATTTTTTGAGGTTTAGCGAAAAAAAAATCGCATCCTTACCTCCCCATAGGAGCTAGACTGCGCTATTGAATTTGCGCCCCGGAAAAAAAATTCCCAAGGGGGCCCCTTTTTTAAATTGTCTGTACCTGAACAGACGCTATCGGCTAATCAAGGAAAATTAGAAGGGCATATCAGCCCATCCCTTTTCCCCTTGGTGCCGGTTTTTTCTTTTTTGGGCCCAAAAAAAATGGGGCATTAAACCGTGATTATTATCGTCTCTTGAACAAATTACTGTGAAAATCAATCCCGTTACCCTTGATTTTGACCTGTTTTCCGGGGAAAAACGCTACTTTGGTTTTCCAAAAGACCCAGGGGGGTAACCTTTTCCATTAAGCACGGGGATGAAAGGGGAAACGGGATTTAACACCCCTGAAGGGATTTTTTTGTACCTTTTTATGCCTTTTTTGGTACTAATCTCCTTTTCCTCTTTCCAGTCCTTCATGAAGACATTTTCAGGGTTTTTGGACAAGTTTTGATTGTTTATTTGGATGATACTTATTTTTTTTTAAAGACTGGGGGGCCCTTTTGGAAACATTTTTGAACTGTATTCCAGATTTTAGAGAGAACTCTGTTGGAAGGTCAAAGTTCTTTTTGGGTACAGAAAAAAATCATTTCTGGGATTCATTTTGTCCCCCATTATTGAAATTGGGCCCGGTCAAGGTTCAGGGCCCTCGTGATTGGGTCCAACCTACTTCATTAAAGGCCTTTTTGATTTTTTTGGGGTTTGCCAATTTTTATCGTAAATT
>JARQOD010000002.1:585743514-585845920 GCA_033576555.1 Oophaga sylvatica
CTATTGCGCAGGCTGCGCTATCTTGCTAGAGAAGAAAAAAAAAGTTTCCTCCATCTTGGTTCACCTCTATATACACCAATAGCTGCTACTACGCGGGCGCCATTTTTAAATTTTTTTTTTTTTTTTTTAATACTCAGGATAACCTCAAGCACATTTACTAACAACACAGTAAACATGCAATTATGCTGTAACCTGTCAGCAGTCTGCATTATGAATACCTAAGTAGACCACCACATGAAGCCACCCTATCACAAACACACACGCCGCACCCGGAGCACGAGCATATCATTAACTCAAAACTGAAAATAAAAATTACACGACAAGACTGATTTCATGACCAGGTATCATTGTAATCAGTATAACGGCACCAACCTGATAGTGTCTGTAGGTTACTGTGCACAATCCTGCTGACAGGGTTCCCTTTAAATTTAAATAGGAACTGCCTGACAAAAGATCTTCAAAAGCTAGACATCGTGCTGTGAACCAAAGAAATAAAGTACCGTATATACCCATGTATAAGCCGAGATTTTCAGCCCATTTTTTAGGGCTGAAAGTCCCCCTCTCGGCTTATACGCGGGTCATATGCGGGGGAGGGGGAGCGGGGGTGTCAGATTATACTCACCTCTCCGCCGCCGCGGTCTCTGCAGCCCCCCTGCTTCTCCCACGATCTCCGGCTCCTTCCTGCAGCGGTCACATGGCACCGCTCATTAAAGTCATGAATATGCACATATTCATAACTTTAATGAGCGGTACCATGTGACCGCTGTAGGAAGGAAGCGCTGCTGAGAGCGCCGGGAGAAGAGGAGAGGCTGCAGGGACGCGCGGCGGAGAGGTGAGTACAGCGATATTTACCTGTCTTCTCTCCACCGCTGTGTTGCGTCCTCGTCTGACTCCTCTGGCGGTGAATGATCAGGCAGAGGGCGCAATGATGTCATTAGTGAGCGCCGTGCCCCCTGCCAGATCATTCACTGCCGAGGACCAGGAAGAGGACGCAGCGCTGCGGTGCAGAGAGGACAGGTAAATATCACAGGTGCCGGGGTTCTGAGTGAGCGGTGACGCCGGCACCTGTCCTCCATAGCGCGCCAGTGTCACTGCCTGCTCAGGACACCGGCACCTGGCCCCCAGCGACGAGAGGTGAGTATGTCATTTTTTTTATTTTTTTTGCAGCAGCATATGGGGCATAATCTGGAACATATGGGGGCATAATATGGAGCATAAGCTGTGGAATGGGCATAATATGGACATATGGGGCATAATATGGAGCATATGGGCTAAGCTGTGAACATTGGGGCATAATATGGAGCATATGGGGGCATAATATGGAGCATATGGGGCATAAGCTGTGGAACATATGGGGGCATAATATTGGAGCATATGGGGGCATAATATGGAGCATATGGGGGCATAAGCTGTGGAACATATGGGGCATAATATGGAGTATGGGGCATAAGCTGTGGAACATATGGGGGCATAATCTGGAGCATATGGGGCAAGCATGGACATATGGGGGCATAATATGGAGCATATGGGGGCATAAGCTGTGGAACATATGGGGCATAATCTGGAGCATATGGGGCAAAATATGGAGCATATGGGGGCATAAGCTGTGGAACATATGGGGGCATAATATGGAGCGTATGGGGGCATAAGCTGTGGAACATATGGGGGCATAATCTGGAGCATATGGGGGCATAATATGGAGCATATGGGGGCATAAGCTGTGGAACATATGGGGGCATAATATGGAGCATATGGGGGCATAAACTGTGGAACATATGGGGCATAATCTGGATCATACGGGGGCATAATCTGGAATATATGGGGGCATAATTGGAGCATATGGGGGCATAATATGGAGCATATGGGGGCATAATATGGAGCATATGGGGGCATAAGCTGTGGAGCATATGGGGGCATAATCTGTGGATCATACGGAGGCATAATCTGTGGAATATGGGGGCACAATCTGGAGCATATGGGGGCATAATCTCTGAAGCATATTGGGCATAATCTGGAGCATATGGGGGCATAATCTGTGCAGCATATGGGGGCATAATCTGTGGAGCATCATATGGGGGCATAATCATTTTTCACCCTAGTCTTATACGCGAGTCAATAAGTTTTCCCAGTTTTTTGTGGCAAAATTAGGGGGGTCGGCTTATACACGGGTTGGCTTATACATGAGTATATACGGTAATAGAGATCTATCGGTCTGGAAAAGATTATGAATACATTATCCACAAATGGCAAAACATCAAACAGTGGTGAACCTTCCCAGGAGTCCTCAGTTAAGGTCAGTGTTCAAGACTCCACCATAAGAAAGAGACAAAAATGGCCTGTATGGCAGAGTTCCGAGACGAAAACCACTGCTGAGCAATAAGAACATAAAGGCTCGTCTCAGTTTTGCTAGAAAACATCTTGATGATCCACCAAGACTTTTGGGAGAAAACTCTGGACCGATGAGACAAAAGTTGAACCTTTTGGAAAGTGTATGTCCCATTATACCTGGCGTAGAAATAACACAGCATTTCAGAAAAGGAGAATGATACAAACAGTAAAATGTGGTGGTAGTGTGATTGTCTGGGGCTGTTTTACTGCTTCAAGACCTGGAAGACTTGATGTGGTAAATGGAACCATGAATTCTGTCTACTAAAAGGAGAATGTTCGGCCATCTGTTCGTGACCTCTAGCTGAAGCACACTTGGGTTCTGCAGCAGGTCAATGATCGAAAACACACCAGCAAATCCACCTCTGAATGGCTTAAAGGGAATCTGTCACCCCAATTTTGCCATATCAAGTAAAGATATGGCTGAATAGTGTGTCCCATAACAAAGCTATCTGTATTTTCCTTATATCCTGATACCCCCGTTTTCATATAAAAATACCTTTGTAAACTTCTTTTTTTGCGGTGTCAATCAGGGCGGTCAGGTCGGGAGGGCGGCGGTTATTCGCTTCCCCAACCCTCCTCCATTCTTGGCGTACGCAGATTTTTTTTTCCCTTGTGCGTTGTATTTCCGCGCCTGCGCTGTGTAAAAGCCCTCGCGCGTGCACAATGTTGTTTTGCCAACAGTGGGGCAGCATATTTTCATTACTGCGCAAGCGCCAGTAATTTTAGTCACTTAACTTGACCCGGAAATTGCATGTACGCTGTAATAATTCCCGAAGCCTGGCTTTTTCCCCAAGATTACGATCGGCCAAAACTGTCTTTCATATTATTCAGAAACTGTTAATAAGCGACCTTCATACACACTTGTGTAGGTGTCATGCCTGTGTGCGTGTGGGTGTATGTGCGGCGGTGTGCGGCCTGTGTGAGTGATCGGTGTATGTGCGGGCGGTGTGCGGGGCCTGTGTGAGTGATCGGTGTATGTGCGGCGGTGTGCGGGGCTGTGTGCGTGATCGGTGTATGTGCGGCGGTGTGCGTGGCTGTGTGTGTGTGTCTCCGCGTATGCAGGCATTGGCGGATGGGACTACAAGTCCCATCCGGCTATGCCTGGTACAGTGACAGTGACTGACACATTAGCCAATGATGGAACAGTAGTAGTCCCATCATCCGGCTAATGTGCTGAATGTAAAAAAAAAATTACATTCAACATATAACATACACATGACATAAAATGACATACAGAACATACACATGACATACAACACATAACATTGAGCACATACTCACCTATTCCCTGACGCCATCGATCTGTGTACCGCTCTGCCGCCGGGAGAGAATGAAGTCACTACAGTTCATTCTCTCACGGCAATGCTGGGTGAAAAAATTCCCACGCAGCATTGCCATAAAGTGAGAGAACGAACTCAGTGATGCACTGCAGGAGCCAATTGTCTCCTGTCAGTGCATCACTGGGAGGCCCTACAGAGCAGTGGCATCACCTGATGTCACTGTTCTATAGGGGAGACCGTCGTGGGACATTCGTTATTAATTGGACTGCGTCGGACAGGGAGTATACGGTGGTTTTATTTTTTTACGTTTTATTACAGGAGATCGAGGGCGTCGCTTGGATCTGAGCTTATAATAAAGAGTAATGAAAACAGTGTTGTGTTTTATTTCATTAAAATACTTTATTCTTTGGCGTGTGTTTTTTTAACCCTTTATTAATATAAGATTAATAATGGATAGGGGTCTTATTGACGCCTCTCTATTATTAACCGGGCTTAATATCACCTTACAATAGCAAGGTGATATTAACCCCTTATTACCCCATATCCCACCGCTACAGGGAAGTGGGAAGAGAGGGGCTAAGTGCCGGAATTGGTGCATCGTACAGATGCGCCAATTCTGGGGCGGCTGGGTGCTGGTATTTTTAGGCCAGGGGGGGCGCCATTTTTTTTTTGGGGTCCCCCTATTTTAATAGCCAGTGAAGGCTAGCTGCGGGCTGATATTCATAGCCAGGGAAGCTCCATGGGTATTAACCCCTTCCCAGGCTACAAATATTGGCCCGAGCCGTCGGCTTTCCCCCTCTGGTGCAGAAAATTGCACGGGAGCCCACGCCATTTTTTTTTCCCATTTTTTTTTTTTTTAAATTTACGCTATTGCGTGAACATTTTTTGTGTGTGTGCGCGTATGTGTTTAACTATTTATGCACCATTTTATATATCATCTATCTACCTTTATATCTTTCTGTCTATCTATATATCTATCTTTCTATATATATTTCAAACTATTATCTATCTATGTATTTTCTATCTATGTATCTATCTAACTACTGGTATCTATTATCTATCTATCTATAGCTGTGTGTGTGTAATGGAGTGTGGGTTGTACAAATGTAAAAGAGGATTTTGGACAAGAAATGACCACCAATTTTTTTTGTTTGGTAAATAACATCTTTATTTAGCTGTCAAATACGCATAAAAAAACGCATGAGAAAAGTATGTAAAACCGCGTCAAAAAAGGACATGCATATTATTACAAGAGCTGCGTATTCGTTGCGCAAAATTACGCACGCAAATTCGTAACGTGTACACAGTCCATAAAAGAGATTTCATACAAAAAAAATTTCTTTTTTTTTCCTTTATTGTAATTTCAGAAAAATTTATAAGCTTCGTTCAATGTAACATTACTCCTATCTTTTTATAACCTATCTTTGATTCATTTGTTGTATCATGAAAGTTAATGTCAACACATTTTTGACATATGAGATAAAGATAGCATTGAATAGTGCGTCCCATAACTAATTGATGGGTACCTATGATATCTCCTGACAACAAAGTTTTCATGTACAAATACCTTTGTAAAGGTATGCCACACTGAACAACATCGCTAACGGATCGCTAAAAACGTCACTATTTAGCGATCCGTTAGCGATGTTGTTGTGTGCGGCATCTGCCAGCGACGAGCTTCCTGCTGTGATCTCGCTCGTCGCTGGAATCGTTCCGGACCCTATTTTATTCGTCGGCGCTCCCTGGGTAAGTATAATCGCTAAGTGTAGCACCTTTTCTTAGCGATTTAACGGTACTTTTGTACCGCTAAAGTCGTTAAGGAGATCGCTAACCGCGATAGCGTCCTTAACGACATCGCTAAGTTAGGTAGCTACTAGCGATATAAAACAATCCCGCTAGCGATCTCATTAGTATGCGACGCTAACGAGATCGCTAGCGGATTGTGTAGTGTGGCAGTACCTTAAAGTTTGTATGTCTTTATGCAAATACCGGCGCTGCGTCAAGCTGGCCGTCGTTTATTTGCATTCCCCAACCGACTCCATTCTTGGTCCACATTTTTTTTTTCACCTTGGGCTTGCCCTTTTAAAAATACCCTCGCGCATGTGCAGTGTGCTTTTCCCAACTGTGTTCAAAGCCTAAAATCATAACAGCGCATGCGCAAATATTTTACGTCAGTTTCTTTGACACTTAAATCGGCCAAGGCAAGCAGTCATTAACGAGTCAATGAAACTGAAGTTAAATACTTGCGCATGCGCTGTAATGATTTTATGTTTTGCCCACTGGTGAGCAAAGCACACTGCGCAGGCTCAAGGGGATTTACAAAAGCGCAAGCGCGGAACCACTACTCCGTCTGTGATATTCACAGACAAACAGAAGTAAGCAAAGCGAGGACCGGGGGGAGGGAATAAAAAAAAAAAAGCGATCATCGGCCCAGATCGCACGGATTGCCATACAGGAATACTAACTTTACAAAAGACGGATTTTGGTAAGAACTTACCTGTAAAATCCTTTTCAGCGAAGAAGGAAGGGAGACACACTAGACATTACTAGTGGGTAGGCGGAGCCCAGATGAGATAGACACCTCAGATTAAAAAGAGTGTTGACCGGCCCCTCCAGCTCGGGCTCCTCCTACTCAGCTCTCCAGTTGTACCAAGCTTAAGGAAGAGCAATATCACCAGCGGAGCAACATAACCCCTTCTGAAGGACTTCAGAGAATAAAACCAAAAATACAGGTTATGCATGCATGTAAGCAAAAACCACACAGTTCCAGGTACTACTCACTGGACCTGACCACTGCGATGAGCTGGCGATGCTGGAACAGAGCCTTAGCGCGTCGACCTCAGCCCAGATAATCGCTATCAGAGAAGGGTCACGCCGCATCTGAAAAACAACAACACACTTCTGCCATGGGAGGGATGTGTGTCTCCTTCCTTCTTCGCTGAAAAGGATTTTACAGGTAAGTTCTTACCAAAATCCGTCTTTCAGCTGCAGATGAAGGAAGGGAGACACACTAGACATTACTAGTGGGACGTCCCAAAGCAGTCCAAAAATTAAGGGTGGGAAAAAACCAAAAGAGGCAGAATCCCAACAACCTTGATAAATGCGCAACAGGCGCCAAATACAAGTTAACTAGAACTTTAAACTACAGCCGCCTGCAGGACCCTACGTCCTAAGGCTGCATCAGCGGAAGCACTAACGTCCACCTTATAAAATCTTGTAAAGGTGTGGACGGAGCGCCAGATCGCCGCCCAGCAAAGCTAAGCTGCCGAGGCCCCTTGATGGAAAGCCCACGATGAGCCCACAGCTCTCGTGGAATGAGCTCGAACCTTAATCAGGCAAGGTTCGCCTTTAAGTCGGTAAGCCTCCAAAATGGCCGACCGGATCCAACGAGCCATAGAAACCTTGGAAGCCCGTTGACCACGTCGACGACCTGCTGGAATCACAAACAGGGAGTCCGACTTCCGAAAACTTTGGGTAACAGACAAAAAGAACTTCAAAGCCCGCACCAAATCCAATGTGTGCAAGGCCCGTTCCTTCGCATTACTCGGTCCCGGACAAAGGAAGGGCAACACAATATCCTGGTTAAGATGAAATTGCGACACCACCTTAGGTAGAAAGTTGCCCCGTGTGCGAAGCACTACACGATCCGGGTGAAACTCCAGAAAAGGAGGCAAGTAAGAAAGAGCCGCCAACTCAGAAATCCTTCTCAAAGAGGTGACCGCCACTAGGAAGGCAACCTTCCAAGAGAGCAAAGAAAGACTAACAGAGTGAATAGGCTCAAAAGGCCCGTGTTGAAGAGCCTCCAAGACAAGATTGAGGCGCCAAGGAGACACAGGCGCCTTCCGTGGCGGAAACTGGCGGGTTACTTCGCGAAAAAAGGAACGTACGTCCCTACGTGAGGCGATAGCCTTTCGGAACAGCAAGGACAGAGCAGAAACCTGACCCCTCAGGGTGCTCACTGCCAACCCCTTGTCCAACCTGAATTGCAGGAAAACCAACAAGTTGGGAATGGAAAAAATCCTCGGGTTCCTTGAAGAACCCGAACACCACGAAAATAAGGCTTCCCAAGTGGTAAATCCTAGTAGTAGCCGGACCTCTGGCAGCTCGCAAAGAGGCAATGACTTCGGCTGAAAAACCTTGACGGATCAATATTTCGGTCTCAAGAACCACGCCGTCAAACGCAGAGACATCAGGTCCGGATGATCAACGGGCCTTGGGTTAAAGGTCCGAGCGGAAAAGAAGTAGAAATGGTGGCGCTGCCAGGAGCGACCCCAGTGTCGAGAACCACGTCCTCCTTGGCCAATCTGGGGCTATCAACATAGCTGGGATTCTCTCTAGTCTGATCGACGTAACACCAGGAGGAGTAAGGAAATCGGTGGAAAACATAGATTAGCTCTAATTGGTCCCACGGAGCCACTAGAGCAACCACCGCCACAGCCTTCGGATCCTTGTACCTGGACATGAAAGTCGGTAACTTGGCATTGAACCTGGATGCCATCAGATCCACTTGGAAAGTTCCCCAACGGGAACACAGCAGTGCAAAAATTTCCAGATGAAGACTCCATTCTCCGGGATCCATCTTCTCGCGACTGAGAAAGTCCGCCGTGGTATTCTGAACTCCCGGAATGTGGATCGCAGAGATAGCTGGCACTCTGGTCTCTGCCCATACTAGGATACGAGATACCTCCACCATGAGCTTGGAACTCCCAGTCCCGCCTTGGTGGTTGATATATACGACCGTCGTCGCATTGTCCGTCTGCACTCGGACTGGCAGACCGCTTAAAGGGACCGTCCAGTGTTGGAGGCAAAGAAAAAAAAATCACCCTCAATTCCAGGATGTTGATCGGCAAGACAGACTCTTCCGACGACCATACTCCCTGAGTCCAAAGATCGTTCCAGCACCCCCCCCCCCAGCCCGTCAGGCTGGCATCGGTGGTTATGACCGACCACTTCGGAGGGAGGAAGGACTTTCCCAGGGATAACTCTTTCGGACGTATCCACCATCCTAGGGACTCTTGTACCCTGTGGGGGATGATGACACTGCAATCCAGTGAAAACCTGCGATCGATCCCAACGGCTCAGAATGAACCTTTGGAGAGCCCTGGAATGAAACCGGACAAACGGAAGTGCTTCCATGGACGCCACCATCAACCCCAGAAGACGCATACAGCTTCGCAGGGACATTGCTGTCGAAGACTTCATAACCCGTGCATGTCGAAGGAGACATGCTTGCTTGTCTGGAGGCAGGGACACCACTGCTCGCACCGTGTCGAAATGCATCCCCAAAAACAGGATTGACTGCGACCGTTCCAGAGACGATTTCTCCCAATTGACCAGCCACCCGAAATCCTCCAGGAGCTGAAGGGATAGATTGCGAGCAGTTACCGCCTCCTCCTTCGAAGACGCCACAATCAGAAGGTCGTCCAGGTAGGGAAGTATCGTAACCCCCTGCCTTCGAAGAATCGCCATGAGAGGCGCCAGAATTTTTGTAAAAAACTCTGGGCGCTGAGGCCAACCCGAATGGCAGAGCCACAAACTGGTAATGGCCCTGACCTATGGCAAAACAAAGGAAGCGTTGGTGAGCCCTTCCGACTGTAACATGCAAATAAGCGTCGCGAATGTCGATAGACACCAAAAAGTCGTTCTGCGACAAGGCTGCCACAACGGAGCGAAGCAACTCCATGCGGAATTTCCGGGTGTGGACATGCCGATTAGATCTTTTGAGATCCAGAATGGGGCGAAATTTGTCCTCCTTTTTGGGGACCACAAAGAAGTTGGAATAAAACCCTCTTCCCGGTCCTCCTGCGGAACCGGTACCACCACACCCTTCTGCAGAAGGGAATCGACCTCTCGCAGTAGAGCGGCAAATAGCTCGGGCTCTGACGGAAAGCGAGATTGGCAAAAAACTGTCTGGGGGTCGAGAAGAAAACTCTATAAAGTAGCCTGCCGATACAACCCGCGTCATCCAGGCGTCCGGGACGTGGGAAACCCAAGTCAATTTGAATTGGAGCAGGCGACCCCCCACTCGAGAGCCCTCGAGTGAGCTCTGGCGTCAGTCCGCCTTAGCGGGCTTTTTGTCAGCTTCTCGCTTGTCTTGACGGAAACTTTGTTTCCAGGGTATGCGGAATTTCTGAGAATTCCCCCTTTCTTTTTTTAAAAAAAAAAAAAAGAGAGACGACCCGAACCCCAGAGGGCTGACTGAATCATCCCCTGGACCGAAAGGACCGCCGACAACTACCGGCACTAGTCCTGCCAGACGCAGAGGTCACAGCTCTGCGCTGCGGTGAAGCTGTTGCTTTTGCCTTTACCTTGGCAATCAGCTCCGTGAGGTCAGGTCCAAATAGCTGACCACCTTGCAAGCTAGCAAACCCTGTTTGGAAACTGCATCCACTGTCTAAGGCACAGTGCTCTTCTGACTGTGACTGCCGAGCATTGCGCCCTGGATAGCAGTGATGCAGTATCCTCCAAAAACTGGAAAAGCCCATCTACCTCTATAGAGGAGATCCACCCTGCCACGCCGTCCGTAGACGGTCCAACCGGCTCAGGGAAACTTTACAAGCACACATGGATCCTTAATACTGAATCCATGATCCGCGGCCTTGCAGATGGATTTTTCTGCCATCTACGTTTTTTGTCCAGCGGGTCCTGCAGACTCGCCTTCCCCTTAACAAGGAGGATTTTGCTAAGCTGGGATAAAGGGACATCCACTTCAGGAGAAGGATCCAATTATCATCAACTCCGTAGAACACGGATACGGTGTCTCAATTTTCTGGACACAGGCGCTCCTTCTCCACTGCCCCATTAAGCTCATCCAGTGATGGTAAAGCTTGATTGTGATTGAAAACATCCGGGCCGACTTACCAGGACGTCCAGATACCTCCTTCGGTAACTGTAACGCCTCCAATAAAAACCTCTTTACAGCCCAAAAAGGAGGCAGAGTGTCCCTGCCGATCCTCCTTGTCCGAATCGGACATTTTCGTTACGCGGGAAGGAAGGCACCGGCTTGTGTCGCTTCCTGACATGAGAGGATCTAGCTGACACTCAATAATAGAAAATCAGACAGGCCATCAATAGAAACTAGCGAGGGCCTCCATTTTGTGGAAACCTCCGACCGCTGCTCTTGACACCGTCCAGTTCTGCGCGTCAGATACGCGAGACTGATCCTGTAGCGGATCTGGGAGACGATTGCACAGTATATGGCAGGTTAAACCTGTCAGTAATGTGGTTTCTTAAAGAAAAAACGAAAACGCTGAAGGGTTAAAGCTCTTAAGAAGAGAGCTACCCCAGCTGTCCCCCATTAAGAGTTAACCGCCTAAGAAGGGGTTAAAGTCGCAGACTCCCCACAACCTTAATAATGAAAAGGGTGTGCGAGCCCCACGTGCCTCTTATAAGGCAGCAGCTATAGGACAGCTATGCCACACTTAACAAGAAAAAACGTTCACAAGATCGCTAAAAAATTGCGCTGTTTGTAAATCGCAATGACCGCCAAAGTCATTAAGGGGATCGCTAACCGCCTATGCGTTGTTAATGAGATCGCCCAGATTGGCAGCTACTAGCGACATTAAAAATGATCACACAAACGATCGCATAGTATGCGTCGTCGTTAGCAAGAACGTATAGTGGCAGTATTACTGTCGCAGGCTCCCACAACCTCTTATATTGAAAAGGTGTGCGAGCTTTGAGATAACAGCTGCAGGCAGCGCAGTCTGCCACCCATTTGTGCCTCAGAAAGGCGCCCGCGCTGTGGGGGTGAAGGGGTTAAGCTTCTGCCCTAGACGGGTAGAAGCGACTCACCCAGCTGGTCGCGGTGCAGCCCTGCCGAGAGGGGAGGAGAGCGATGTCCGAGGAAGCTTTCAGCCTGTCAGCATTACTCGGCTAATGGCCGCCGCGCTGTGTCTCCGTGTGCTTCATGAGGGAAGCCGGAAAAGGAGACTGCCGTAAAGCGCGCGCTCAGAGCGGCGCGAAATTCAAATAAAAAAGGGCGCGCAGCTCCTCTCTCCCCGTTCCTATGTCCTGCAGGCATCACCTGCGGACAAAAAACACAGTCTCCGCATGTATATTGTAACAGCGACTGCCGCAGCAGTCGTTGAAAACACTCAAACACATATTAAATGTGGAGTACTCACCAGCCGAAAGCGCCACAGGGACCCCCAGGGGTTTCTGGCGTGTGCCCATGCTTCCCCCCCAGGGCGGGGATCGCAGTGACCCCTGTAGCGCGGTTTGCGTCCCCGCCAGGGAAGCCATCCTCATCCCCCGGGCCGGCAGGGTTCTGCAGGGACCACCATATAGGGTAATACAGATCCGCCAAGGGAGAGGTTGGGGTCCAGCAGCGCTGAGACCTCTAAGACCACATTTGGTGATCCAAGTCTCTTGTCCTATAAAAAATAATAAAATCTTCTGAGGAGCTGCTTCCAGCAGCGACTATCTTCTCTGACCTCAAATTGAAAACTGGAGAGCTGAGTAGGAGGAGCCCGAGCTGGAGGGGCCGGTCAACACTCTTTTTAATCTGAGGTGTCTATCTCATCTGGGCTCCGCCTACCCACTAGTAATGTCTGTGTCTCCCTTCCTTCATCTGCAGCTGAAAGGTATTTTTTACAGAAAACTGTGGTGTCAGTAGATATCATAGGTACTCATAGATTTGTTATGGGACGCACAATGCAATGATATTTCTCTCATATGTAAAAAATGGGGTGACAGATTCACTTTAAATATATATTTGAAGGGTTACATTTTGTAATATTATTATTATTTATTTATATAGCGCCATTAATTCCATGGTGCTGTACATGAGAAGGGGTTATATACAAAGTTATAGATATCGTTTACAGTAAACAAATTTACAATGACAGGCTGGTACAAAGGGGAGAGGACCCTGTCCTTGCGGACTTACATTCCACAGGATAATGAGGAAGAGACAGAAGGTCGGGGGTGCGGCAGCTCTGGTGGTGGCGGTGAGGCGGCGCAGCTCTGGTGGTGGTGGCGTGGCAGAAGCTCTGGTGGTTGCGGCGAGGCGGCAGCTCGGGTGGTGGCGGCGAGGCGGAATGGTTATTGCAGGCTGTAGGCTTTCCTGAAGAGATGGGTTTTCAGGTTCCGTCTGAAGGATCCGAGGGTGGTGGATAATCGGACATGTTGAGGCGTGGAATTCCAGAGGATGGGGATATTTGGGAGAAATCTTGGAGGCGGTTGTGTGAGGAACGAATAAGTGTGGAGGATAGTAGGAGGTCTTGGGAGGATCGAAGATTACGTGAAGGAAGATATTGGGAGATTAGTTCAGAGATATAGGGAGGGGACAGGTTGTGGGCGGCTTTGTAGGTCAGTGTTAGTAGTTTGAACTGGATTCATTGGGGAATTGGGAGCCAGTGGAGGGATTTGCAGAGGGGAGAAGCAGGGAAGTAGCGAGGGGAGAGATGGATTAGTCGGGCAGCAGAGTTGAGGACAGACTGGAGTGGTGCAAGAGAGTTGACGGGGAGGCCACAGAGGAGGGTGTTGCAGTAATCGAGGCGGGAGATGATGAGGGCATGCACAAGAGTTTTAGTAGATTGAGGGCTGAGGAAGGGATGGATTCTGGAAATGTTTTTAAGTTGGAGGCGACAGGAGGTGGCAAGAGTTTGGATGTTGTCACGCTGTATAGCAGATATATATATGTGATGTCAGTATCTATATCAAAAGGGCAACATACTATATAACATGCGCATAGATATATGATAACATAGATTTACCTGACAGAATGTCCAGAGGGTCAAAACGGAATCCGTTATACGCTGTCTCCGGCTTGAGGGTGACCGGGGTCTAAGCTGACCCTAAACTGGGGTCCTAACTAATCCCTCAACCTGGAGGTACTGTTAAAGGTACAGAGGTCCAGGCCACCAGCGTAAACCCTGTCTCCTATCAATCCCTGCCAACTGTATTCTAGTCCTAAGAAGGACCCTGAATACCACCAAAGGGAATGAACAGGTAACGGTTAATGAACCGAAAGACATACAACAAAGACAATACATAAAGTAAATAAAGTCTTACATACAACACTCACACACAGTAGGAACACCTAAGGTCTCAGAGAAAAAACTATAAGCTGTAAGAGTAAAAACAACTAAGGAGCTCTTAGCTTAAATATTCTCAGAACCAATCCAGTCTGCTAAACTACATGAATGCTTTCACCGGCGTCTAACACCCAGACTGGCAGAAATATAAAGGAAATAATTAGAACATAATCAAAAGCAGCCGGGCGAGGCTGCACCTAGCCTTAGCAAAGAGCTAGGAAAAATTAACTCTCTCATTACCAAAAAACAAAGAAACAGCAGCTCAGCTGTGAGAAGTCAGAATGTGCAATCGCGACGATCTTCATGGCGATGCACCCATGACAGTACCCCCCCCTTCTACGAGGGGCCTCCGGACCCTCATGACCAGGTCTGTCCGGGTGAGTTGTGTGAAAGGTCCGAACCAATCGATCTGCGTTAACATCAGACGCAGGGACCCACGTCCCCTCCTCAGGACCATACCCCCTCCACTGAACTAAGTACTGAAGGGATCGGCGACTGAGACGTGAGTCAATGATTTTCGACCCATGAATTTCCACGTTATCATTGACCACCACTGAAGGAGGTAGAGGTGACGGTATGACTGGTGCCACATACTTTTTAAGTAATGACTTGTGAAACACATTATGATTTTTAAACGTAGGAGGGAGGTCCAGACGAAATGCCACAGGATTAATTATGGAACTGATCCTGTACGGCCCGATGAATCTGGGACCCAACCTCCAGGAGGAAACTTTACGTTTTATATTCCTGGTAGACAACCAAACCAGATCGTTCACCTTCAGATCTAGACCAGAAACTCTCCTCCTATCAGCCATCCGTTTGTAACGGTTCCCCGTAACCTTCAGTCTTAAGCGATCTGGAACTATCAGTCTCCCTGGAAGTCCCACAGGGGCGTCCCCTGAGCCCCCAATACCTCCCCCTCAAGCTCAGAGCATACAGCTGACACTACAACTCCCTCCTGAGGAATAGGAACCGGATCATCCGTCTTCCCGGCCCTTGGGAAAGTACGAGATAAGGCATCAGGAAGCAACTTTATTGAGCAGTCATATGCGCGATGAGGAGGAAAACTCTTTACACCCCTCCTCTGAGAACATCTCCCCAAAGTCCTCCAGAAAAGGAGGCAAAGTCCTAGGCACAACCGCACCGATGACCGTGCTCATGCAGTTATTCTTGCAAAATTCACCCCACTGGCTTATCTTTCTGGATTGCCAATCAATCACTGGGTTATGTTTAGCCAACCAAGGAAGTCCCAACACAATAGGAGTAGGTAGACCCTCCAACACATACAAGACAATTGCTCTTTATGTATTGCCCCTACTCGAAGATCTATGTTATGAACAGCTTGTACCAAGCTACCTTGACCAAGAGGTCTAGAATCAATAGAGAGTATAGGGACCGGTTTGGCCAATACACTCAGTTGCATACCATGCACCTGGGCAAACCGAGCGTCCACCAAATTAGCCCCGGACCCACTATCAAGAAAAACAGAAATCCTCTCAGTTCTAGTACCAATCACCACCTCCGCAGGCACGAGAAACTGAGAGGGATTTGGGGACGAAATACACACTCCCAGGTTAACTCCTTGGCTCAAAGAGGTCCGGGATGGACACCCCCAACAAAGTCCAACTCTCCCACCTAAAAGAAATCACCCATGTTTTTGGCGAGCGGCACTTGCCATTCCTCCTAACCAAAAATGCTGTCCATCCCAAACTCATGGGGTCGCAAACAGCCTAGGTGTAATGAGATCCCAGTGGCACTACTAGCGACATTAATGTCACAAACGATGGCATAGTATGCGTGCGTGAGCGTAGTGGCATTTATCTCGCAGGCTCCCCAACTCTTATATTGAATGTGCGACTAGAACGTGAGGCGCCAGTCTGCACCATTGGCCTCAAAGCGCTGTGGGAAGGGTAATTCTCCTTTAGACGGCAAAAAGCGATCTTACAGTTGTCGGACAGCCCTGCCGGAAAGAGCGAGTCCAGAAGCTGTCAGCTTGTCGCATGACCGGTAATCTGGTGTGCTCCTTTGCTCATGAGGGAAGCGAAGAAGAGATGCCTCCGCGTCAGAGCGGGAATTCAATAAAGGCCGCATCTTTCGTTACCTTGTTTCAGCATCATGGGACAAAAACCAGTACCGCATTATATTGTACAGCGACTGCCGAGCAGTTGAAAAAATCACACATATTAAATTGGAGTACTGCAGCGAATAGCGCCACAGGACCCCAGGGTTTGGGGTCCCCATGTTAAGGCGAGGATACCATGTGACCCCTGTGCTCTTCACCCCCAGGGAGATCACCCCGGGCCGCAGGCGCAGTACACATTTAGTATGCATCCGGCAAGGGAAAGAGTTTGGGTCCGCACGCGAGCCTGAGACCTTCCACAGGTGATCAACCTTGGTTATAAATCTGTTGCTGGGAGGCTCAAACCTGGACTTTTTCTGCCCAAATTACAATGGAGACTGAAACCCGACTGGAGGGGCCGTCTGGGCTACTGGATCCCTACACAGTATGTGTGTCCCCCTTTCATTGCGTGAAAATGTTCACGAACTGTGTGTCAGTAGATATATAGTATCATGATTGTTGACCATGATAATTTCTATATGTAAAAAGGGCAGATCACTTAATATAATATTAGGTTACTTTTGATATATATTATTTATTTACTGACCATAATTCCATGGGCTGTCATAAAGGGAATCAGTTATACGATGATCTTACGGACTTTTAAAGATGGTACAAAGGGGAAGGCTGCCAAATGGGCTTAACATTCCTAACTGGATACTGAAAGGTACAGAGGTCGGGTCCAGCCTGCGTGACACACCTGTCGTCTGCATCTATGCTGCCGACGCTAGTCTGGTCGCGTAGGAAGGATTCACTGTACCCTAAAGGGAGATGGATCAGGTTCGTTGAAGGACGAGGGTGGAGATAATCGAACAATGACGGGACATTCAAGGATAATTAAAGATCTTACGTTGAGAACACAACAGTGGAGATACTAGAGGTCTCGGGGAGACAACATTATAAGGTAAGAGTAAAAAAAATAGGAGGACGGTCTTAGGCTTTTATCAGATATTTGAACGAATTCATTGGTAACTACCATGAATGATTTGCACAGGGGAAACAGGACGTAGCAGGAAATGATAGTCGGGAGCAAGTTAGACAACTGAGTGTCAAAGAGTGCGGGGAGGCCACAGCAGGAAAGGTAGGAAAATAATCGGCGATGATACAGAAACAAGTAGAACATGAGTGTGAGGAAGGATGTGCATTCTGGATGTTTTATTGAGCGAGCAGAGTGCAAGATTGATGTGTGTTTGAATGACAGGGCAGAGTCGAGAGTTACTCCGAGGCAGCGGATTTCAGGTGCGGGAGAGATCGTGATACCATTTACCATAATAGATAGATCGGGTAGGGAAGATACTGAGATGGAGCATTCTGTAATGCTGTAGATAAGCCCCCGATGTTACCTGAAATTGAAGAAAAACGAGTTATAAAATACTCACCCAGGGGCGTTACGGGGTGCGGTCGGGTCCGGAGGGAGTCGCGTTCCAGTCCGGGGCCTCCCATCTTGTAGTGAATCCGGCCTCTTCTTTCCGTCTCGTTGCAGATCCTGCGCAGGCATACGCTCTGCCCTGGTGAGGGCAGAGCAAAGTACTGCAGTAAGCATGCGCCGTGAAATGTCACATAGGTCGGTCGCCTGTGCAGGAGCCTCGACGGGACAGAAAGAAGAGGCCAGCATCCCTACAAGATGGGAGGCCCCGGACCAGACCCCAACTCCCTCCGGACCCGACCGCAACCCTGAACGCCCCTGGGTGAGTATTTTATAACTCGTTTTTCTTCACTTTCAGGTAACATCGGGGGCTTATCTACAGCATTCCATAATTCTGTAGATAAGCCCCTGAAGGCGGTGGCACTATCTCATAGGGCCAAAACGGGGTGACAGATTGCCTTTAAAGAGAACATAGTAGCAGGACTAATCCCTGTGAAATAAAGGCTGATGTGTATCTTAAACCTGATGTGAAGGTATCGAATAACGTATATACTCATGTATAAGCCGACCCGTGTATAAGCAGACCCCCCTAATTTTGCCACAAAAAACTGGGAATACTTAATGACTCGCGTATAAGCCTAGGGTGAAAAATTATTATACCCCCATATGCTCCATAGATTATGCCCCCATATGCTGCACAGATTATGCCCCCATATGATGATCCACTGATTATGCCCCCATATGCTGCACAGATTATGCCCCCATATGATGATCCACTGATTATGCCACCATATGCTGCACAGATTATGCCCCCATATGATGATCCACTGATTATGCCCCCATATGCTGCACAGATTATGCCCCATATGATGATCCACTGATTATGCCCCCATATGCTGCACAGATTATGCCCCCATATGATGATCCACTGATTATGCCCCCATATGCTCCACAAATTATGCTCCCATATGCTCCACAGATTATGCCCCAATATGCTCCACAGATTATGCCCCCATATGCTCCACAGATTATGCCCCCATATGCTGCACAGATTATGCCCCATAGTATAGGCCTCATATGCTGCTGCAAAAAAAAAGAAATGACATACTCACCTCTCATTGCTGGGGGCCAGGTGCCGGTGTCCTGAGCAGGCGGGGACACCAGCGTGCTATGGGGGACAGGTGCCGTTGTCACCGCTCGCTGTGGACCCCGGCACCTGAGATATTTACCTGTCACCGTACCGGTCCACCGCTGCGCGCTGCTCTCTCTTCCGGGTCCTCGGCAGTGAATGATCAGGCAGAGGGTGCGGCGCGCACTAACGAAGTCATCGCGCCCTCTGCCTGAACATTCACAGCCAGAGGATTTGGACGAGGGAGCAGCGGTGGAACGGGGACATGTATATATCACTATACTCACCCCTCCGCCGGCGCGTCTCTGCAGCCTCTCCTCTTCTTCTGGCGGTCTCCGCAGCTCTTCCTTCCTACAGCGGTCACGTTGTACCGCTCATTAAAGTCATGAATATGTGCATATTCATGACTTTAATATGACTTTAATAAGCGGTACCATGTGACCGCTGCATGAAGGAGCCGGAGATCGTGTGAGAAGCAGGGGGGCTGCAAAGACGCGCCAGCGGAGGGGTGAGTATGATCCGACACCCCCGCTCCACCTCCCTCGCCCGACCCCGTATATGACTTGCATATAAGCCGAGAGGGGGACTTTCAGCCCTAAATGGGCTGAAAATCTCGGCTTATACACGAGTATATACGGTAAGTGTTTTTTTCATAAACAACAATTTTTTTTTTTATCATATACTGTATATGAACCAAAAGCACTCACAAGGTACAGAGTTCTAATTATTGAACACAATATAGTATTACAGAAAGACTACATATTTTAAATAAACATTAACCCCTTCATGACCTGTGACACAGCGTATGTGTCATGAAAGGATCGCGTTCCTGCGGGTCGGGTGACCGGGGTCACTGAGGTCACCCAACACGCAGGCACAAGACCCTTTGTGCTTCACCACAGGGGGGTTGGCTTAACCCCTACGTGGCTACGATCGCTCTGATTGGCTGTTAAAAATGAAACAGTGCTCCCTTTATTCCGAGCCCCGACGTGTGCCCAAACAGTGGTTTACCCCCACATATGGGGTATCAGTGTACTCAGTAAAAATTGCACAACAACTTTGGGGGTCTAATTTCTCCTGTTACTCTTGGGAAAAAAAAATTGGGGACTAAAAAAATTATTTTTGTGGAAAAAAAAATGATTTTTTATTTTCACAGCTCTGCGTTATAAACTTCTGTGAAGAACTTGGAGATTCAAAGTGCTCACCACACATCTAGAGGAGTTCCTTGGGGGATCTAGTTTCCAAAATGGGGTCACTTGGGGGGGTTTCTACTCTTTAGGCACATCATGGGCTCTGCAAACGTAACATGACGCCCGCAGACCATTCCATCAAGCCGGCATTTCAAAACATCACTACTTCCCTTCCGAGCCACGACGTGTGCCCATACAGTAGTTTTCTCCCACATATGGGGTACCAGTGTACTCAGGACAAACTGTACAACAACTTTTGGGGTCCAATTTCTCCTGTTACCCTTGTGAAAATAAAAAATTGTGTTAAAAAAATCAGTTTTTGAGGAAAAAAATGATTTTTTGTTTTTACAGCTCTGCATTATAAACTTCTGTGAAGCACGTGGGGGTTCAAGGTGCTCACCACACATCTGGATAAGTTCCTTGGGGGTCTAGTTTACAAAATGGGGTCACTTGTGGTTGGTTTCTACTGTTTGGGCACATCAGGGGCTCTGCAAACGTAACAAGATGCCCGCAGACCATTCCATGAAGTCGGCACTTCAAAGCGTCTCTACAGTCATGGCCAAAAGTTTTGAGAATGACACAAATATTAATTTTTACAAAGTCTACTGCTTCACTTTTTCTAATGGCAATTTGCATATACTCCAGAATGTTATAAAGAGTGATCAGCTTAACAGCAATTACTTGCAAAGTCAATATTTGGCTAGAAAATGAACTTTATCCCCAAAAACACATTTCAACATCATTGCAGCCCTGCCTTAAAAGGACCAGCTAACCTCTTTTCAGTGATTGCTCCATTAACACAGGTGTGGGTGTTGATGAGGACATGGCTGGAGATCAATCTGTCATGATTAAGTAAGCATGACACCACTGGACACTTTAAAAGGAGGCTGGTGCTTGGCATCATTGTTTCTCTTCTGTTAACCATGGTTATCTCTAAAGAAACACGTGCAGTCATCATTGCAATGCACAAAAATGGCCTAACAGGGAAGAGTATCGCAGCTAGAAAGATTGCACCTCAGTCAACAATCTATCGCATCATCAAGAACTTCAAGGAGAGAGGTTCCATTGTTGTCAAAAAGGCTTCAGGGCGCCCAAGAAAGACCAGCAAGCGCCAGGACCGTCTATTAAAAGTGTTTCAGCTGCGGGATCGGGCTGCCAGCAGTGCAGAGCTTGCTCAGGAATGGCAGCAGGCAGGTGTGAGTGCATCTGCACGCACTGTGACGCGGAGACTCTTGGATTAAGGCCTGGTCTCAAGGAGGGCAGCAAAGAAGCCACTTCTCTCCAGAAAAAACATCATGGACAGACTGATATTCTGCAAAAGGTACAGGCAGTGGACTGCTGAGGACTGGGGTAAAGTTATTTTCTCTGATGAATCCCCTTTTCGATTGTTTGGGACATCAGGAAAACGCCTCATTCGGAGAAGACAAGGTGAGCGCTACCACCAGTCTTGTCTCATGCCAACTGTTAAGCATCCTGAAACCATTCATGTGTGGGGTTGCTTCTCAGCCAAGGGAATCGGCTCTCTCACAGTCTTGCCTAAAAACACAGCCATGAATAAAGAATGGTACCAGAATGTCCTCCAAGAGCAACTTCTCCCAACCCTCCAAGAGCAGTTTGGCGATCAACAATGCCTTTTCCAGCATGATGGAGCACCTTGCCATAAAGCAAAGGTGATAACTAAATGGCTCAGGGAACAAAACATAGAGATTTTGGGTCCATGGCCTGGAAACTCCCCAGATCTTAATCCCATTGAGAACTTGTGGTCAATCATCAAGAGACGGGTGGACAAACAAAAACCTAAAAATTCTGACAAAATGAAAGCATTGATTGTGCAAGAATGGACTGCTATCAGTCAGGATTTGGTCCAGAAGTTGATTGAGAGCATGCCAGGGAGAATTGCAGAGGTCCTGAAGAAGAAGGTCAACACTGCAAATATTGACTTGCTGCATTAACTCATTCTAACTGTCAATATAAGCTTTTGTTACTCATATGTTTGCAATTATTATATTTCTGTCTGTGATAAAAACATCTGTCAAACACACATAAAAACCAGAGGGCAGCAGATCATGTGAAAATATAATATTTGTGTCATTCTCAAAACTTTTGGCCATGACTGTACATCCCTTCTGAGCACTGACATGTGCTCAAACAGTGGTTACCCCCATATATGGGGTACCAGCGTACTAAGGACAAACTGGACAACAACTTTTGGGGTCCAATTTCTCCTGTAACCATTGTAAAAATAAAAAATAGGGGGCTAAAAAAAAATTTTTTTGAGAAAAAAAAAAATGATTTTTTATTTTCAAGGCTGTGCGTTATAAACTTCTGTATAGCACCTGGGGGTTCAAAGTGCTCACTGTGCATCTAAATAAGTTCCTTAGGGGGTTTTGTTTCCAAAATGGGGTCATTTGTGGGGGAGCTCCAAAGTTTAGGCACACAGGGGCTCTCCAAACACGACATGGTGTCCGCTAACGATTGGAGCTAATTTTCCATTAAAGTCAAATGGCGCTCCTTCCCTTCTGAGCCCTGCTGTGCACCCAAACAGTGGTTCCCCCCTCATATGGGACACCAGCGTACTCATGAAAAACTGGACAACAACTTTTGGTGTCCAATTTATCCTGTTACCCTTGGGAAAATAAAAAAATAGGCTAAAAAATCATTTTTGGGAAACAAAAATGATTTATTTTCACTGCTCTGCGTTTATAAACTTCTGTGAAGTACTTGGGGGTTCAAAGTGCTCACTACACATCTAGATAAGCTCCTTGGGGGGTCTAGTTTCCAAAATGGGGTCACTTGTGGGGGGTTTCTACTGTTTAGGCACATCAGGGGCTCTGCAAACGCAACATGACACCCGCAGAACATTCCATCAAGTCTGCATTCCAAAATGGCGCTCCTTCCCTTCTGAGCTCTCCCATGCGCCAAAACAGTGGTTCCCCCCCACATATGGGGTATTGGTGTACTCAGGACAAATTGCACAACAACTTTTATGGTCCAATTTCTCCTGTTACCCTTGTGAAAATAAAAAATAGCGGGCTAAAAATAATTTTTGAGGAAAAAAATGATTTTTTTATTTTCACTGCTCTGCGTTATAAACTTCTGTGAAGCACTCGGGGGTTCAGAGTGCTCACAACACATCTAGATAAGTTCCATAAGGGGTCTAGTTTCCAAAATGGTGTCACATGTGGGGTTTTTTCATTGTTTAGGCACACAGGGGCTCTCCAAACGCGTCATGGTGTCCGCTAATGATTGGAGCTAATTTTCCATTCAAAAAGTCAAATGGCGCTCCTTCCCTTCTGAGCCCTGCTGTGC
This sequence comes from Oophaga sylvatica, assembly GCA_033576555.1. Classification (NCBI taxonomy): domain Eukaryota; kingdom Metazoa; phylum Chordata; class Amphibia; order Anura; family Dendrobatidae; genus Oophaga; species Oophaga sylvatica. The sequence goes on from JARQOD010000002.1 coordinate 585,766,336, forward strand.
GCCCAAACAGTGGTTTATGACCACATATAAGGTATCTGTGTACTCAGGAGAAATTGCCCAACAAATTTTAGGATCCATTTTATCCTGTTGCCCATGCAAAAATAAAAAAATTGATGCTAAAATAAAATTTTTGTTGGAAAAATTAAAATGTCCATTTTTTCCTTCCACGTTGCTTTAGTTCCTGTGAAGCACCTGAAGGGTTAATAATCTTCTTGAATGTGGTTTTGAGTAGCTTGAGGGGTGCAGTTTTTATAATGGTGTCACTTTTGGGTATTTTCTACCATATAGACCCCTCAAAGTGTCTTCAAATGTGAGGTGGTCCCTAAAACAATGGTTTTGTAAATTTTGCTGTAAAAATGAGAAATCGCTGGTCAACTTTTAACCCTTATAACTTCCTAAAAAAAAAAATTTTGCTTCCAAAATTGTGCTGATGCAAAGAAGACAAGTGGCAAATGTTATTTATTAACTATTTTGTACCACATAACTCTCTGGTTTAACAGAATAAAAATTCAAATTTTGAAAATTGCGAAATTTTCAAAATTTTCGCCAAATTTCCATTTTTTTCACAAATAAATGCAAAAATTATCGACCTAAATTTACCACTAACATGAAGCCCAATATGTCACGAAAAAACAATCTCATAATCGCTATGATCCGTTGAAGCGTTCCTGAGTTATTACCTCATAAAGGGACACTGGTCAGAATTTAAAAAAATGGCAAGGTCATGAAGGGGTTAAGATTTAAACATTAAAAACAGTTTCCTGTATTTTTTTTGCTTCATGTAAAATATGATGATGAACATTGTGAATGATAGACATGTCATATATAAATCAATGGGTACTAGCTCCTCAAACACCTAATGCATGGACAGCCCAGTGGCATTTGTATTTGACATTTTTGGGCATCCAAGTGAGCAGCTAACCTGAATCCATCGGATTTAGATCAATTACTATGGTATACATGATAGTCAGTAAGACACTAGTTTATCTCTTTAATACACAAACTGTCCTCACACCATCGTCTGTCATATTTTAAGTATGAAATTTATGTGGTGGAGTAAGGGAAAAACAATCACAATAACAAAAAAAGGTCACACAGAATCCGTAAAGTGGTTAAATAACACATTAAATTTAATTTAAATATTTAGAAAACAATGAACATAGATAATATAAACAATAAATTTAGTTCTTATCCACAAGATAAGATATTTTCAACAGACATATCCAACGAATAGTCAACATGTGATATCAACATTGAAGTTGTGTATCATTATAATGTAACATCCAGATTAGGAGGCATAGTGCAAGTGACCTTGTCAGAAGACATATGTGATTCACTACTATTAAAACAGATTGCAAACAAATATTCAAAAGGCAAGTGTCATAACATCTATAAACTGTTATGCAGTTCAGGTTACAATATAACTGAAAAAAAAACAAAAAAAAACAATATCTTAACATTGCACCGATATCATTGTTTTTTATAATGATGTTGATAATCCCATGATAAAACATGAAAAATATTTGAAACATTTTTCCATTACTATTTCCCGTTCTTAGTCACGTGGTCCTGAACAATGGTCAGCGCAAGTATGTGTGTGGCGCCTCAGCTAGTCATGCGCTGTTGTTATCATTGTTTCTGGTTGCATATCTAACACATGCGTTCTTCTTTGCCCGTTTCAGGGCATTGCAAAGTCCTGCAGTGCGCATGCGGTGTTCTCTATGACCTATAGTAATGAAGTATGTAGAACTTTACAATAGGGCAGCTCATGTCTCCTCTACATGAGCTACGTCGGGAAACAAAGAAAAGGACATGTTACATACAAGTTGTTATTCACTGCCCGGAAATGAAAGCGACGACCATCTGACCGGACAGGAGGTGGGTGACAATAAAAAAAACAATTGTTTTTCTTCTCTTTCAGGTTCAATGTCTCGATTATTTTCAGCATTACAGATTGAGGTAGATAAGCCCATGATGGTTGGTGATCCCATGTTAGACTTTAAAAATTTTTGGAATAAATAACTTTAACTTTCAAGAATATTGTCCTGAATTTGGATGTCACTAATATTTATTTTTGAGATTTTAGATGATCTAAATATTTTTGAATCGGAAAATTCTTTGTTGGTTGATTTCTTCTTTTACAGGGCACTCTTTGTTGCTTATATTTGGTGGCAGACTGGGAGCTCTTGAGATCCATTGTGAAGAGATCTCTCCTTTGGCAAGCTTCAGAACATTGATACACAGTTCTTCTATGTATTCCACCTATACTTTTTCAAATACATCACGTACTATCCATCTTGATTTTCCTTTGGGATAAAGAAGTGCTGTGCGTTTTGTGCCAACTGCTTGTGTATTTTTTCTTGACACTTTGACTTTGGCTATTGGCCTTCCCACATTAAAATTGTGCGTTAAAGCTGCCAGTTTGGTCCTTGCTTCCATAGAATCCATCCCAAAGTGAATACGTTTTGTACGGTATTTTAATGCAAGGCTGTGGAAATTTTCTAAGGATCCGGTATGACCGTTGTGCACTAAGTGTGGTAAATCTTTCAATAATTGTGCGCTGGAAACAATTTTTTTATATTTAAATAAGGTGGAGTATCTTAAGTTATCCACAAGATTTTTAAATCATCCGTATCTTCAACCAGTTGTCCATGACTACATTGGTGGTACAGGGTGCAGCCCTCCCACTGATGTTGGTTTGTAATGTGCTCCAGGCATGACTACCATTTTTCCTCTAGTAAGTCTACATTATTGTTACATGTTTTCATGGACCACCACAGATGTAGAGCTATTTTATCAATACGTGGGGTAATCTCCTTGCATAGTTTTGAAAGGCTAGCAGCTTTCAGTTTCTTCTTAATAGATTTTGCATAAAGCCATACGTCAAACTGGTGATTGATGTCAGAATAGTCTTGTCGCATCTTGCTTCGTATGCCGCCATGCCGATCGGAAGCAAATATCTTAATTTTCAAACCCGAATTAATCAGATGATCCATGCAAACAGTGAAAGCATATTTTTCCATTGCCACAGAAGATGTTTGTTGTACCACCTCAAAGTCTATAATTTTATCTGAAAGAGTGTCCATGATGGTACAGACCCAGTATTTAGCACTGTGACCTGGGCTGTCACATTGGCCATCTCCAGAAATTACAATTTTTTTTCCTAGTAGTTCTTGTCTGACCTTTTCCTGTTCAGATTTCCATGCCATATCAATAGCAGGGAACAAAAATTTACTTTGGTACCCGTAGTAAGTTTTTTTCAGATATCGTCAACAGTCACAAAATGTTATAGTTCATTAACTTTATGGAAATTAAGGCCACTGCAAAGAATGGTGGAAGCCATCAAGATGTTACCAGCTGCATAATAACCAATTTTTGGCTGAGACTCAAAAAATTTGTTTTGGTGTCCAATAACTCATATGTAACCCCCATCTTCTATTTTACGGAAAGATTCTAGTAAATAGTTGCATCCTGATACTTCCTGACATTTAACTTTTCTGAACAGCTTCTCCAAGCAAGACTCAAAAACTAGTATCTTTCTTTCAGTAACTTTCAGTTAGGGATGTTACACAGTCATCATCTGGGATTGCTATTTGCTGTGAAAAATTGATATCTGCCAAACCAAAGAGATCGGAATCATTTGCACTTGGCAATTCTGGAATATACTCTGATCCATCATTATTATTATTTATATCCGTGTTTTCTGGAGAAATTTGTGGCATAAAAGCTCTTGGATTTTCTGTACAAGATTGTAGTGGTGATAGTGGTGCAATCCCGCTTAATAAATCCTGTTCAAATCCAAGGGACTTTTTTTATTCTTGAACTTGTCACATGAGGTCTTTTCTTCAATGGTGATTGTAAATCATTCTCGTAATTTGGTGTGGAAAACAATATCATTTTTTCACCGTTGCCACCAGTGGCCAAATCAGCTAATAGTTCATCATCCATATTTACTTCACTGTCTACCAATTGATTGAAGATTATGGATGAATTTTGAATTGTAAACTCTGTTTGTGTGCCAATAGTACGAAATTGTGTTACTGACACTTCTGACTCCTCTAGGGGTAAACTCTGGGTATCCGTTGAAGCTGATCCTGTACTTTCATCTTGGTGACGATGCCTTTTCCTACGACTACTCTGGCCATTGGCTTTCTCCATGGATTTGGGATTAAATTGGAAGTAACATGAAATAAGGAACGAATAATGAATACCATAATTACCCTGATGGAGATTGCTATGGAATAATTTATATATGATTGTATTTTCAAATTTTGTATTTTTTCTGACCATCTATTATATGGACTTGGCATATTGCTGAGAGCGCATGCGCGTGATAGCTCCCGGCGGCCGTCCCCCGCCATCCGACAAGGCTTTGCTGACGCATTGCCACGGCTCAGTTTGAACCTTGGCGGTGTTGTAGGCTGGCATGCCCGGGTCACGGGGGCTGGAGCGGCAGCATCGCGCGCATGCGCCGACTGACGGCAAGCCTGTGACTCAGGAAATCACGGTCATGTGATGCATAACCATGGATACTTAAAGGTCCTCAAGGAGGGAATGACACACTTCCCCTTGAGAAAGCGAGGCTCACAGCAGTGAAACGCGCGTTGGGGCTCTTTGGGATGGCAACAAGTTTGTGGTGAGACCCCTAATTTGGCTCCCTTACTTACAACTTAACCACTTAGGAGTTATTTTCACTTTGGGATGCCGGGTTCTTGGTGCTAAGAATCGTTACCTTTCTATGGGTTTTTGCTATACATGTTCATTTGTATATGATTGTATTGCTTGCACTGCTGATGTCATAATTACTAGGGGCTTTCCCTCACATTACTTATGTGAAGTTAATTATACCGATGCTGTCTTATTACCATCTTTCTGGTGTCTTTTTAAACACACATCTTGTATATTATAAAGGTGATTGTCACTTTGTGTATCATCAATAAATTTTCATACTTTTGTATCAAACTCCTTGATCTTTCTCCTGTTTTTCTGATATTTTACTACTTTGCCCACTGCTGGGCAAAGAAGACTGCGCACGCGCTGGGCCCTGCTTCTCAGCGCAAGCGCGGAAACATTACGCTGTCTGTGATATTCACAGACAGCATTACGTGACAAGTGGAGGAGCAGGGGGGAAGCGAATAACTGCCGCCTTCCTGACCTGACCGCCATGATTGACACCGCAAAAAAAGAAGTTTACAAAGGTATTTTTATATGAAAACGGGGGTATCAGGATATAAGGAAAATACAGATAGCTTTGTTATGGGACGCACTATTCAGCCATATCTTTACTTGATATGGCAAAATTGGGGTGACAGATTCCCTTTAAGAAAAACAATATTAAGACTTTGGAGTGGCCTAGTCAAAGTCCTGAACTTAATCCAGTTGAGATGCTGTGACATACGTCAAAAAGGTGGTTCTTAGAATCATAGAATGGTAGAGTTGGAAGGGATCTCCTGGGCCATCTGGTCCAACCCCCTGCTCAAAGCAGGATTCTCTAAATCATCCCAGACAGATGTCTGTCCAGCCTTTGCTTGAAGACTTCCATTGAAGGAGAACTCACCACCTCTTGTGGCAGCCTGTTCCACTCCTTGATCACCCTAACTGTCAAAAAGTTTTTTCTAATATCTAATGTGTCTCCTCCCATTCAGTTTCATCCCATTGCTTCTAGTCTTTCCTTGTGCAAATGAGAATAAAGATGATCCTTCTACAATGTGACAGCCCTTGAGATATTTGTAGACAGCTATTAAGTCTCCTCTCAGTCTTCTTTTTTGCAAGCTAAACATTCCCAAATCCTGCAACCGTTCCTCATAGGACATGGTTTGCAGACCGGTCACCATTCTGGTGGCTCTCCTTTGAACTTGCTCCAGTTTGTTGATGTCTTTTTTAAAATGTGGTGCCCAAAACTGGACACAGTATTCCAGATGAGGTCTGACCAAAGAGGAGTAGAGGGCAATAATGACCTCACGTGATCTAGACTGTATGCTTCTGTTGATACATCCTAGAATTGTATTTGCCTTTTTTGCTGCTGCATCACACTGTTGACTCATGTTCAGTCTGTGATCAATTAGTATACCCAGGTCTTTTTCACATGTGCTGTTACTTAGCCCTATTCCTCCCATTTTGTATATGCTTTTTTCATTTTTATTGCCCAGATGTAGTACTTTGCATTTTTCCCTGTTAAAAACCATTCTGTTAGATGCTGCCCACTGCTCCAGTTTATTTATATCTTTTTGAATCCTCTCTCTCTCTTCTCTAGTATTAGCTACCCTCCTAGCTTTGTGTCATCAGCAAATTTGATCAGTTTACCCTCAATTCCTTCATCTAAATCATTGATAAAGATGTTGAACAATACAGGGCCCAAAACAGAGCCTTGTGGTACCCCACTTGAGACATTCTTCCAACTGGATGTGCAGCCATTTACGACCACTCTTTGAGTCCGATCACTAAGCCAGTTATGAATCCACCTAACAGTTGCCTTGTCCATTCCATACTTAGTCATTTTTTCAATAAGGATTGTGTGAGATACTTTGTCAAATGCTTTGCTGAAGTCCAGATATACTATATCTACAGCATTTCCCTGATCCACCCAGTCAGTGATTCTGTCATAGAAGGAAATTAAGTTAGTCTGACATGACTTATTAGTTACAAACCCATGCTGACTCTGTTTAATCTTGTTCGGAAACCCTCCAATGTGGCTGAATTACAACAATTCTTCAAAGATGAGTGGGCCAAAATTCCTCCAGAGCATTGTAAAAGACACTGCCAGCTATCGCAAACGCTTTATCGCAGTTGCTAATGCTAATGGTGGCCCAACCAGTTATTAGGTTTAGAGGCAATCACGTTTCACACAGGGCCCTGGTACAGTGGGTACGGAAAGTATTCCATCTTGTAGTAATGTATCTATTCCGGTCCCCAAGTTGTAGTAATTCTCATCCTACTCCCTTCTTGTAGTAATCAGGGGTGTGGAGTCAGAGTCATGGAGTCAGTGTCCATTTTGGTGGAGTCAGTCGGTAGGAAATACAGTGGGTACGGAAAGTATTCAGACCCCTTAAAATTTTTCACTCTGTTTCATTGCAGCCATTTGCTAAATTCAAAAAGTTAATTTTTTTTCTCATTAATGTATACTCTGCCCCCCATCTTGACTGAAAAAAACAGAAATGAAGAAATTTTTGCACATTTATTAAAGAAAAACTGAAATATCACATGGTCATAAGTATTTAGACCATTTGCTCAGACACTCATATTTAAGTCACATGCTGTCCATTTCCTTGTGATCCTCCTTGAGATGGTTCTAACCCTTCATTGGAGTCCAGCTGTGTTTAATTAAACTGATAGGACTTGATTTGTAAAGGCACACACCTGTCTATATAAGACATCACAGCTCACAGTGCATGTCAGACCTAATGAGAAGCATGAGGTCAAAGGAACTGACCAAGGAGCTCAGAGACAGAATTGTGGGAAGGCACAGATCTGGCCAAGGTTACAAAAGAATTTCTGCAGTACTCAAGGTTCTTAAGAGCACAGTGGCCTCCATAATCCTTAACTGGAAGAAGTTTGGGACCACAAGAAGTCTTCCTAGACCTGGCCGTCCAGTCAAACTGAGCAATCGTGAGACAAGAGCCTTGGTGAGAGAGGTACAGAAGAACCCCAAAATCACTGTGGCTGAGCTCCACAGATGCAGGAGGGAGATGGGAGAAAGTTCCACAAAGTCAACTATCACTGCAGCCCTCCACCAGTTGGGCATTTATGGCAGAGTGGCCCAACGGAAGCCTCTCCTCAGTGCAAGATGTATGAAAGCCCGCATAGAGTTTGCTAAAAAACACAATAAGGACTCCCAGACTATGAGAAATAAGATTCTCTGGTCTGATGAGATGAAGATAGAACTTTTTGGTAATAATTCTAAGCATTATGTGTAGAGAAAACCAGGCACTGCTCATCACCTGCCCAATACAATCCCAACATGGTGGTGGCAGCATCATGCTATGGGGTGTTTTTCAGCCGCAGGGACAGGACGACTGGTTGCAATTGAAGTAATTTTCAGCTGCAGGGACAGGACGACTGGTTGCAATTGAAAGAAACATGAATGCGGCCAATTACAGAGATATCCTGGATGAAAACATCTTCCAGAGTGCTCTCGACCTCAGACTTGGCCGAAGGTTCACCTTCCAACAAGACAATGACCCTAAGCACACAGCTAAAATAACAAAGGAGTGGCTTCAGAACAACTCTGTGACCATTCTTGACTGGCCCAGCCAGAGCCCTGACCTATACCCAATTGAGCATCTCTGGAGAGACCTGAAACTGGCTGTTCACCAACGTTCACCATCCAACCTGACGGAACTGGAGAGGATCTGCAAGGAAGAATGGCAGAGGATCCCAAATTCAGGTGTTGCATCATTCCCATTCATGGCTGTACTAGCTCAAAACTTAAATGACCATGTGATATTTCAGTTTTTCTTTTTTTTTAAATTTGCATAATTTATGCATTTGGTTTTTTTTTCAAGATGGGGTGCAGAGTGTACACTAATGAGAAAAAAATTAACGTTTTTGAATTTACCAAATTGCTGCAACAATTTAAAGGGGTTTGAATACTTTCCGTACCCACTGTAGGTTTCGATTTTCTTTTCCCTTAATAATAAAGTCCTTAATTTAAAAACTGCATTTTGTGGTTACTTCTGTTATCTTTGTCTAATATTTACATTTGTTTGGGGATCTGAAACATTTAGGCTAAGTGCACACGTTCAGGATTATTTGCGTTTTTTTCACGGCAAAAAACGTGTAAAAAACGCATGAATGAAGCATCCTATTATTTAGAATGAATTCCGCAATTTTTGTGCGCATAGTGCGTGCGAAAAAAATGCATCGCGGAAAAAAAAAAGCAACATGTTCATTAATTTCGCGGAATTCTAGCGTTTTTCCCGCTATATCATTGACCTAGAAAGTTCAGGAAAAATTGCGGTAAAAACGCACAAATCAGTGCAAATAAAACGCACCAAAAATGTGCAAAAAACGCGACAAAACCACATGCGTTTTTACCGCGGAAAAAGTCCGGTTTTGCTCAGGAAGATTCTGCACACATTCCTGAACATGTGCACTTAGCCTTAAGTGCGACAAACATGCCAAAGAATAGGAAATCAGGAAGGGGGCAAACACATTTTTACACCACTGTAGGTCTCCGAAATAACTGGCACCTAATGTGTTCATTGTGTTTATTAGTCATCTGGGTGTTAATTTCCGTCAGCTCTGTGGGTGTGTACTTTCATTCTACTATGATTCTAGCTATTCATAAAAAGGCAGTGCCCATTGGTAAAAAAAAAAATTGATGCCCACAATTCTGCCACAAATGAAACCCATTGGTGCCTGGTATCTCCACAGTGATGTGGAGAAAAAAAAATAAAAGTATATACATTGCTGCTACTGTGTTTAGAAATGTACATGTTCTAAGGCAAAAATTGGTGAAAGGTCCTCTATAAGGAGAATTGACAGTCAATAAGAATTTCATAAATTGAAATGAACAGCACACCTAGATGGACGTGATATATAATCTGTAGGCTTCTATTCTGTATTGCAGCCTTCATTTTTTTTCATGATGCAGTAAAGTAGTGTTGGGTTTTGCTCTTTTGGAAAAGTGTACCCTAAACTATTCCAATGATTCTAAAATAATGAAGACTGATGGTGTTCACCCTTCCAATTCTCCGCCAGTGCTCCGATCTCATTGTTTTGGCTGCAGCGGTCAACATCGACAGCCCATATCACCACTGCAGAAAATCTCTGGTCTCAATGACAGCTGAAATCTGTGTAAGGCCGGGGTCACACTTGAAACTGCATTGCAAGAGACTCGCCCGAGTCTCTCGCCTCAATACCCGGCACTGTCGCCGGCGGTTTCCGACCGGAGCCTTCAGCTGCATAGAAATACATGCAGCCACACACTCCGGTCCTGAGAGACTCGCGCGAGTTTCTTGCATTGCTGTTGCAAGTGTGACACCGGCCTAAGTCCACTTTTCTGGAAGTTTATTTATTTAAATCTCAATATTTCATGTCCATTGACAGTTTTTTTTGTTTTTTTTTTATACTAAACGTAAAAAAAATAAAGCTTGGTTTGTTTTATATAATTGAGAGCGAACAACCCTTTTTTAACCTTAACATTATATAAAGAAATGTTGTCCCTTGTTTTCTTGGATATCTATTCCCTTTTCTTCCTCACAATTCGGCTGTTGGACAACCGGCTGCAGAAGGAGCCTCACCGTCTGCCCTTTTCACAGTCGCACGAAAACATTAGACCTCATCCTTCCACCGTTTACCAGATCAAAATGAGAAGGGTGAAATGAACCCATGTTCTCGGAAGCATTTCTACAAGGAGCAAGAAGATGCAGACTTCCAAACTATGGGCGATATTGTCTGGTTTCTTTCTTTTTTTTTTTTTTTTTTTTTTTTTCTGTATTTACTGTACCTTTCAAAACATTAGATGCAAACCTATTACCAATGGCATAATGAATGTGGATAATGCCACTGCCGATGCTTAAAAAAAAAATTATGTTACAAAGTATGTTTTATTAATTACAATGTATATATTTTTCTATATTACAAAAAAAAAAGTTAACAATCGCTGATAAATTTTATACATGCAAACAGATATCACATTATACCCATTACTGTGTGGAATCTCCCAAAGTGGTGAGACTGGTCACAAAATATCCACAATTATATCAAAGTTTTGCTCACAAATAAAAGGCGAGACCACCTTAGCCACTGATAGTCAGCTAGATTTGGTACCAGAGAAACTGAAGTCCCCAACGCACGTTTCGCTATTTTAAGTATTGGGCTTTCTCAAGGGGAGTAGCAGTACCTAAAAGGACTTTTATGTATCCGTGGTAGCTGTCACATGATTGTGGTTACATGGCCTGCTTTCATTATCGGGATAAGGGGTATGGGGTGACGGCACATGCGCACCACGCCGCGTTAGTCATCCAACCATCAGGCCGCCATTGTGCATGTCCTGGAATGCAGCTGGTTGCTGATGCTCCTGGACGTGCGCAGACAATACACAGATGTGCGCAGGGAAACTCTCACACACAAAAATCTTATTGATGACATCTATATCTTCATACGACAATCTTTTTGGGGTTAAGGGAGAGGACCATCATTGGCGATGCGGAGGTGCGGGCCATTGACCATGTGCTGTGCTGGCTCAGGCACATTGATGATGTACTTATATTTTGGCAGGGAACAGTGCAGCAGCTGGACTCATGCAGGAGTCCATTGAATACTAATTCTTTGAAAACGAAATTGACTTACACGTGTGATGCTTGGAGAATTGTCGTTTTAGACATCAGTCTTGAGGTTGATTAAGAGTCCTCTATACAGACTGATGTCTATAGCAAATCATCATTTGCAGATTTTCTAATACATGTGACATCTTCTCATCACGTTGCTATCAAGGCTGTCCTGGATGGATAATTCCTCAGAATGAGGCGGATTTGCTCAACTGAGGATAAATTTTGAGGTGCAGGCCGAGGACATTTTAGGAAGAGATTTAGTGTGTACAGCCGTAGGTGTATTAAGAATGGGTATAAGAGGGCAAAGTCCATTTCCCAAATCAATTGCTGTACCAACAGAATTAAAAAAAAAAAATAATCAAGATCATACAATCCGGTTAATTTCAACATATAATCATGTTGTTCATGTCTCCACGGGTCACAGATGATGTAGTTGCACAATAGACACAATATTACATCGGTGGCTTTAAAATGACTCTCATTCATCCCAGATCCAGCGAAAAGGCTTTGACTTGGGGGAGCTGTTCCAATGTCCCGGTAAGCAAGGGCTACCTCCTGACTTTCCGTCAGTGTACAAAGTCTCTCATTATAGGCTTCACTGCGTGTGTTACTGAGTTAATTGCCCAGTACTCTAGTCGCCTCCTTCTTGAGGTTAGGGCTGGAATCTCTGTGCTCTGTACATCCTTACATTTATGAATTCATTGTTTTTTTTCTTTTTTTTATGTGGTCTTTCCCAGGATTTGAACTCCCAACCTGTAACATTGGAGACAGCAGCAATAGCTATGAGACTCAGGCTGCACTGTCAAATATTGGATCATTTTCTGTACGCTACATGTGCATTGTATTCTTTTTTGCAGGCACATTCTACTGATACATGGAACTACATCTCTATATCCCAGTGCACTTCTATATACCTATATATTTTATCTTGCTGTAAAATTACTAAAAAAAACAATTAACATTTTTTAATACTTTTTTTCTTTAAATAAATGTAACAATATATATATAAAACTCATAAAACACTTACTCCATACAATGACCTACCCCGATATTACTGCCATATGATGACCATATAGTGGTAGAGAACAGTCCTGCAGAACATACTAAGAAATTACAGATCTGTATTGGGGTGGTTCATCCCACACCCACCCACTTTTTTTCCTCCTTACTTCACACTTTTATTTCTCCCCCTGTCTACTCTTCTCTTTGTCTTTTTCTTCATTCCTGAAGTTGCACTCTTTTTCTCTTCGCTCTCCCTCTCCTTCCTACGTTAATATGAAAATTGGACGAAACGAGGTCGCAATGTGGATTCTTGTTCACGTTACAGATGTTTTGGAAAATATGTCTAATCTATGGCTTTATCTATATATTTGCTGTGTTTTTGTTTTGTTCCTAAATAAAAAAAAATTAGATAGCGATTTACAGGTCGTGTTTTTTCTGATGGAGTCGTTTACTTTTTTTTTTCATCTGGCCCAGACCAACATCACTTCTTCCTGATTTGTATGCAGAGTTTATCATCTCACTTCCAGCACCATCCACATCTATTCCCAACAATCACAATCTTCTCATCCTACTGTCATCCCGATTCTGAGCCTTCTGTTGTATGTGTCACTATTACTGCACCTGCTATGTGGCAACAGGTAACATAACCATGCTCCTCTTAATGCCCCACATAATACCCATCGTTATTCCTCCTCCAATGTAAACTGTCTCTTTTTGCCAACTAGATAGAAAAATTGCCCAATAGATATTTTTAATGCTTTTTGAGTGTGTCCTAGAAAATAATAATGGTCCCTGTGACAGTTAAAATACCTTGGGTGCCCCAATAACAATAATTCTAAGGTGCTCACTTAACATTTAAAGGGAATCTGTCACCCCATTTTTGGACTATGAGATGAGACCACCGCCATTAGGAGCTTATCTACAGCATTCTGTAATGCTGTAGATAAGCCCCCGATGTCACCTGAAAGAGAAGAAAAACGAGTTATACTCACCCAGGGGCGGTCCGCCGTCCGGTCCGATGGGCGTTGCGGTCCGGTTTGGCGCCTCCCATCTTCTAGCGAAGCCGGCCTCTTCTTTGCCTCCGTTGCGGCTCCTGCGCACGCGCACTGATCTGCCCTGGTGAGGGCAGAGCAGAGTACTGCAGTGCGCAGGCGCCGGGAAAGGTCAGAGAGGTCCTGCGCACTGCAGGGCAGATCAGTGTGCCTGCGCAGGAGCCGCGACGAGACGCAAAGAAGAGGCCGGCTTCGCTAGAAGATGGGAGGCGCTGAACCGGACCGCGACGCCCATCGGACCAGACGGCGGACCACCCCTGGGTGAGTATGATATAACTCGGCCGGTGCGAGGTTGATCCGGTAAAGTCCTGTAGATGACGATGATCCGAGTCCCAGAGGCAGCGGTTAGTCTCTTGTACCTTCTGCAGGGTCCTCGGTCCATATGTTGATGTGGCAGAAGGCGTACAGGCCAACAGCATACTCTGAGCCCAACGTGGCATGGTAAACATACACCGGGGAGTCAGGAAACTGTTCACGGTCACTCACCCGGTCTCCCTTAGGTGGCACGCGCACACCACTAGTGGGTCTAGAGTGCATGGCAACTTGCCCTGCTGGGAACAACTGGCACACGTCCGGTCTATGCTCACAGTCTCTGTGGATGTCAGCGGGGATGCTCGGGCACGGGCCTGCACTGCTACGGTACTCAAGGGACGGAGTGCTCATTTCTCCCTCCTGCGCACTGTGTTCCCGCCAAGTCTGACTGCTAATGCGCGCGCTATGGCTGTTGCTGCTTAGCCACGCCCCCTGCTTCATGGTGTAAGGGTTTGTCCGGTTCCCTAAGCTTTCCCCCGGGCAACAGAGGAGACAGCCCGGACAGTTCCGGACCAGGCGCAGAGCAGGTACCCACAGCCCGGTCCTTCTTCCTACATTGCCTGTAATCTAATTAGTGTTAGGTGATAGAGAATTCATAAAGTGTATCCCTAGCTTTAAAAACTTATCTTATGCCATAGTGAGGCTATGTGCACACGTTGCGGAATTTCCGCAGATATTTCCGCGGCAATCCCGCACCTCCCTGCCGCGGGAAATATGCATTTTTATAGGTATGCGTATTCCCGCCAGAAACTAGCGTTTTGCAAGCGTAATCAGCTTGCAGAATGCTAGCGTTTTCCAAGCGATCTGTAGCATCGCTTGGAAAACTGATTGACAGGTTGGTCACACAAGTCAAACATAGTGTTTTACAAGTGTGACCAACTTTTTACTATTGATGCCGCCTATGCTGCATCAATAGTAAAAAGATCTAATGTTAAAAATAATTTAAAAAATAAATATCGTGATATTCTCACCTTCCAGCGGCCCCCGCAGCCTTCCTGGACCTCAGCGACGCTCCCGGTCAATCCCGTTTCCAGGCGTCCTTTGCGACAATGACCCCAGATGACATAGCGGTCTCGCGTGATGCTACGTCATCTGGGGTCATTGTCGCTAAGGACATACATATGGTACCCAGGACCTGGAGGAGAGTCTCCTCTCCTGCAGACCCTGGGTACCATCCGCACTTGAACCGCTTACTTTGCACATGGTGGGCATAGCCACATGCGGAAAGTAAGCGGTTCAATGCATTCCTATCGCCGCGATTCCGCAAAAAGAATGAGCATCCTGCGTATTTTTCCGCGATGCAATTCTGCCGCGGAAAAAACGCAGTATGTGCACATCATTGCGTAATCCCATAGGATATAATGAGTTGCGTTGGGTAAGCGTTTTCGTGGCGTTTTCGCGGCAAAAATGCTAACAATCCACAACGTGTGCACATAGCCTTAGAGTCCAAAAGCAAGGACTCTTCAGAAAGAAAGAGGACTTGAACTCGAGCGTCACCTATTAGATGTAGCAATCCTTAAAGTCTATATCGACCCTTTAACCAGCCTTGCTATAGGAGTTGGGATAAGAAGCCATACCAGACACTCCATTTGCAGACATGTTTCAGGATGTGCGCATGAGAGACAAAAGAAGAGTGAGGGACACCCCTGATAAAAGCATATTTGTTGGCGTAACGTGTGGGGCTCATACCCTATCCAAGGTATGAATAAGAACGTCTTGTTTGCAATGTGTATGCCAGCTTCCTAGGAGTTTATTTAAACATGTTTTTGCTTCATTTTTTTTTAATTCATCTAATAAATATTGGTTTTATTGTGAATTCACACATGGACATGTTGAAGGATTTACTCTTCCTTGATATGGCCTATCCACCTCTTATTTTCTCTAGGTAGCACCATTAGGTCTCGTGCCTTCTTGGATCTGTAATTTGTATCATCTCTATACATGATTATTTCTTAGGCTAGGTTCACATAGCGTTAATGCAGTCCGTTCAACACATAGCGTTGACGGACTGCATTAACGCTAGTGTCATTTTGTGATCGCGTTATGCGATCATGCTAGCGCAGCGTCTCTATTCTGAGCTAGCAGTGACGGACCCCCGAGGTCCATCACAGAATGACGGCACATCGCTTAACGCATGCCAATTTCGGCATGCGTTAGGATGCGCTACTACTATTGAGGGCAATGGTGGCGTTAACGCATCCGTTACATATCCAAGAAAGAAAAATAGGAAGCTCAATCGCCATAAAAGTACAAAATTTTATTAAAGATATTTAAAATGCATATACGGATATAAGAATCCAGAAAAATGGGGACACAATATACAGAAAAAATGGCCAAAAGGCAGGTACAAACAATATAAAGATATTCCAATAGCACATATATCTGTGTTTTCACATTTAGAAGCTATGTAAGCTAATTGGCAGTAAAAGTGCCAGATGGGTTGAAGATGCTGCTGAACATTCATGACTACATATATCATATGAAGACATCTCTCAAACAGATATATATATATGTGCATTAAACAAAAGTCATCAATTTTGCCCCCCATTAATGATGCTACCGTTATAGATTCCAATGTGCAAATGCAGAGTCTGCAGCATGTGCTATATAGTATGCAAAAATTGCATTCAAATGCACAGAGCGATGTAAAATATATACAGCAAAATTGACGCTCCCTTGTGAACAAGCTAACGCGAAACGCGCGTCAGGGGTGCCCAGGCTACTGACAGGTATGGTCTCCCATTAGCAGCTTTATTTGCTGTATATATTTTACATCGCTCTGTGCATTTGAATGCAATTTTTGCATACTATATAGCACATGCTGCAGACTCTGCATTTGCACATTGGAATCTATAACGCTAGCATCATTAATGGGGGGCAAAATTGATGACTCTTTTGTTTAATGCACATATATATATATCTGTTTGAGAGATGTCTTCATATGATATATGTAGTCATGAATATACGTTCAGCAGCATCTTCAACCCATCTGGCACTTTTACTGCCAATTAGCTTACATAGCTTCTAAATGTGAAAACACAGATATATGTGCTATTGGAATATCTTTATATTGTTTGTACCTGCCTTTTGGCCATTTTTTCTGTATATTGTGTCCCCATTTTTCCGGATTCTTATATCCGTATATGCATTTTAAATATCTTTAATAAAATTTTGTACTTTTATGGCGATTGAGCTTCCTATTTTTCTTTCTTGGATTTGCTGATGTTTTGGAAGTGCTAGGAATTCTAGGCAATACATTTATTGTGATGTGCATCCGTTACATAGCGTTAGTGCCGCTATGTGACGGATGCCGTCAGCGCATTGCCCGCAACACAATGTGAACCCGGCCTTACCTATGTGATTTATTGGTTCACTACAGCCATCGTGTTGCTTTCTTACTTTTTTATCTTGCATTTTTGGTTTCCTATGTATTGTGACATTGTTAGCTTAGAATCATAGAATGGTAGAGTTGGAAGGGACCTCCTGGGCCATCTGGTCCAACCCCCTGCTCAAAGCAGGATTCTCTAAATCATCCCAGACAGATGTCTGTCCAGCCTCTGTTTGAAGACTTCCATTGAAGGAGAACTCACCACCTCTCGTGGCAGCCTGTTCCACTCATTGATCACTCTAACTGTCAAAAAGTTTTTTCTAATATCTAATCTGTGTCTCCTCCCATTCAGTTTCATCCCATTGCTTCTAGTCTTTCCTTGTGCAAAAGAGAATAAAGATGATCCTTCTACAATGTGACAGCCCTTGAGATATTTGTAGACAGCTATTAAGTCTCCTCTCAGTCTTCTTTTTTGCAAGCTAAACATTCCCAAATCCTGCAACCGTTCCTCATAGGACATGGTTTGCAGACCGGTCACCATTCTGGTCGCTCTTCTCTGAACTTGCTCCAGTTTATTGATGTCTTTTTTAAAATGTGGTGCCCAAAACTGGACACAGTATTCCAGATGAGGTCTGACCAAAGAGGAGTAGAGGGCAATAATGACCTCACGTGATCTAGACTGTATGCTTCTGTTGATACATCCCAGAATTGCATTTGCCTTTTTTGCTGCTGCATCACACTGCTGACTCATGTTCAGTTTATGATCTATTAGTACACTGTTCCCCAACTCCAGTCCACAAGGCCCACCAACAGATTATGTTTTCAGGATTTCCTTAGTATTGCCCAGGTGATAATTGCATCACCTGTGTAATACAAAGGAAATCCTGAAAACATAACCTGTTGGTGGGCCTTGTGGACTGGAGTTGGGGAACACTGTATTAGTATACCCAAGTTTTGATAAAGTGTGCAAACTGCAAAGTGCTGCGGAATATGTTAGCGCTATATAAATAAATTGTTATCTTTCACATGTGCTATTGCTTAGCCCTATTCCTCCCATTCTGTATATGCTTTTTTTCATTTTATTGCCGAGATGTAGGACTTTGCATTTTTCCCTGTTAAAAACCATTCTGTTAGTTGCTGCCCACTGCTCCAGTTTATTTACAGTGCCTTGCGAAAGTATTCAGCCCCTGGAACTTTTCAACCTTTTCCCACATATCATGCTTCAAATTAAGATACCAAATGTAAATTTTTGGTGAAGAATCAACAAGTGGGAGACAATTGTGAAGTTGAACGAAATTTATTGGTTATTTTAAATTTTTGTGGAAATACAAAATCTGAAAAGTGGGGCGTGCAATATTATTCATCCCCTTTACTTTCAGTGCAGCAAACTCACTCCATTGTGGATCTCTGAATGATCCAATGTTGTCCTAAATGACTAATGATGATAAATATAATCCACCTGTGTATAAACTTAAAAGATATTGGCTATAATCCAAGATGTTTGTTTGTTGCATCTGTTGTGTGGATTATGAATCTGTTTCTCATCTGCTACAGGATTTAAGTTCCAGGTAAATTTACTTCTTGCATCACAATATTATCCTCTACAGTGGGTATTATTATTACTAATATTTCATCAAAGTCATTGTTTTTTAATAGTAAGTTTGGATTTATAATAATTTGGAAGTGTACCAAGAAGTTGCTGTAAAAAAAAAAAAAGTTCCCATAAATATCTCTGCCAAACAGGTAAATAGGTCAACCTTAAACCCATACTGGGAAGGCAATAGAGCGGTATTTTATGGAGAGTATCTGGCGCAATTACCGCAATTCACAATGTGACATCAATAATAATGAATTACACCCGGAGAGAATAGATGGTTTTGTAATGTCCATGAGTCATGCTGCGAATGAGTTTAATGGCAATGTACTTGCTGAGAAGTTCACTGCCCATCCTGGCTCAGCCCCCCATCTAAGGGTGCATTGTAAACCAATTCCTGTAAATCAGCGGGGTGGTGAGCGCCTCTTTCATCTGGCCTAGTTTAAAGGGTAAGCCCAGAACAGATGTAACTGGAATAAAGTTTCTTACAAAAGGAGTTACATTAATGAATATAGACATGGAATCCTTATGGAAATCATTGGCTTCTCTTTCTTTAAATCCACCAGTTGAAAGCAGAATGTTGTAATGCATCAGTGCAACATCAGAGGTTTGTCTACATCGCAGTCTCATGATGACCCTTCTTGCACTGCAAAAAGAAACAAGCGGTTACCAATTTTGGGAATGTGTGAAATTGGCTTCAATGTTTTATGTTTCCAATATCTTATATAACAATGGTTCTAAATGCTATATAATAATTAATATGGTCGTAAAACTATATATTTTACATAAATGGGAGATGTACTTTTCTTACTGGCAATGTTAGGTATTTCAGTCATTTTCCATTTAGGTGAATGTAACAAAGTGTAAGTCCTAATAGCTCCTATTACAAGATGTTTAATAGCATCCAAATGCAGTATGGCCCACCCACTCTAAGAGAGTTGCATTCCTGTTATTCCATGCTTGATATATCTTGTATATCTTACAGCTTTATTAGGTAACACTCATTTGGAGGAAGCTGGAACCTTTGGGAAACATACTGGATTCAGAGGGATTGTTAATAAATATGGTTTGTAGGGTGGATTTCAGAGTCTATGTTGAGTGGCTATATTCCCTACCCTCTTATTGCTTACCACTTTCTGTCAATATATTTCCCTTAGGTTGAACTTGGGGCGCTGTCATGCACAGTGTGAGAAAGACTAAGTGCAACACGAAGGGAGCACAACACTAGGGAAGGGGGAAGTGGAGACCCCCAGGCAGATCTAAAGTCAGCCTGTCTGCCCTAAACGTCCCTATTTATGTTCTGCACCTATGGCCGAGCAGGAATCTAATCCCTGCCTGACCCTGGCAATAAGCCCTGCTTAGGGAAGGACAGGATAAGCACTAGTCAATCCCCACTACCACTAAAGACAGCTGGGATAGACAAACAAGGGAACACTTATCCTGTGTAGACTCAGAGATGTAACATAGATGTCCTCCAGGAACACCAAAGAGGAAGATGGCCGACTGCTGTATCTCCAAACATCAACAAGGGGAAATGGAAATGTCACCGGCAACTCCCAGCACCAGGCTGGGAGTCTATAAATACCCAGGTCCAGGTATGTCAATTAGAGCTGGAGAAAGGTTGCCACTGGGTCAAGGAGTCAGAAGGGTTAAGAAGGTGTCTGCAAGGCCAAACACAGAGACCTTCTGCAGCTAGATGCAGTGCGACTGTCTGCAGCTTCTGACATACCCATGACAGGTGTTGATGTTTGTGTCCTGCGTTCACCTATTTTTATGGTAGCTTGCTACTTTGAATATTACCTTATATCAGGGCTGTGGAGTCGGTAAGCCAAACCACCGACTCTGAATCTGACTCCAACTCCTCAATTTCCCTGATTACCGACTCCGACTCCCCAGCCCCGCCACGCTACTGAGCATGTACATAAAGTGCAGCATAGAATAATCCCAACTAAAAGCCGAGGTACTTAGATCAGGGACAGAACAGACATTTCGTAACTTTCCCAAATTCTTATGAAAACATTTACAGCACATCCTGCATTGTATTACTATACCAATTTATATATAATAGGGGTCGGAGTTAGTCCATTTTATACTGGCTCCGACTCCACAGCCCTGCTTTATACTTTGTATTTCTGTACTTTTACCATGTTATTCTTATTGCAAAATTCAATAAACACTCAGTTATAAAAAAAAAAAAAAAAGTGGAGAAAGTACAAACTACTCGGAAGGCAGACGTAAACATCGAAGAAGCTGTAACGTTCGCATGAGAAAAGTGACCTCTTTCAATAGCTGATTAGTGGAGACAAACACCCACCAATCCGGTATTAATGGCCTTTCCCTGAGATAGGTTCACATGATAGTATGAAAAATCGTCCAGCGTTTTATCCACAAAAGTGAGACTTTTACTTTTCTCACATCAATGTGCAGTGTGTGTACAATCCAATTTTTTACAGGAGCAGGAATTAATAATTTACATGACCATTTACAGTCTGCTGTTACAATTGCAATGTGTCTGTAAAAATCGGCTCTGTATGAAACCCGATTATTTTATTTCTTGCACCCATAGACTTGAATGGGCTAGTCTCATGATTTTCATGTTGCAATTTTTTTTTTTTTACATTTGGTAAGTGAAAAAAATTATTTGCACTGCCTCCTTGAATAACATTTTTAATGGAAAACACTCGGACTGAAAATGTATGAGCCCTAAGGTTGTCATTAATTTTAATAGGCTGGATAATCCCTTTAAGTTTTCCCTATTTTTTCATGTAAATTTCACCACTCTCCTTTCGATGGGTCGACCCTACTGGCTATGGGGGCCTCTGTGTGCCATCTTTATGACCTGTTTTGGAGACTTCGAAACTGTGTACAATAACCATAAGACACCCCAGATTCATGCACTTTTAGACCATATTTCCACTTCCAGAAAACACTTTTTTTCCATGCTGAACTTTTGTGCATGTTTTCCGCAGGTGTCCAATCCAACATACGCAGTAGCAATCTGCTTTATTTATAAATTTCAAGCAGCATTTTTTTTAATGGAGAAATTTTGCTATTCTGGACTTAAAAACTATAGTGATTTTACATGCTGCTTTTCAAGCTCCCTATAGAATTCAATAGATTAAAAAACATGAATTGAAAAATGCTGTAAAAAAAATCCCCACAATAGACCTGAGTTTTCATGAAATCATATGGACATTGCTTATACTGTTATAAGCAACAGACTTTCTGCACCAGAAACAATAGTATTTACACTACATGTGAATATGGCCCAAAGCTGCGTAGAAAGGCTCATTCCTGTACAGTGGTACCGGATGTATGAAATATCGCAAATGTAATGTAAAATGTTCCATAATAAGGATGAAATAACGTCTGTGTACATGGACTTTTATTGTAGTTACACCCACCATATTAATATGTACATTGCAAGACCAAACAGAAGGGTGAAGTTTCAGGTATAAGGTATTCATTAAAATTTGTGGCAATTAAAACCTTTCTGGCATGGGAAAAAAATAATATAATTGCAGATGCCAATTGGCTCTGTGAGAGGATTCATGCAGCATTGGGCTGGTGGGTGCCATGGAACTAGTACTAGCAGCTCTAAGGATTGTGACCCTATTGGGGTCGGTGGGTGCAATGGAACTAGTATGAACAGCTGTGAGGATTGGGATCCTATTGGGGCTGGTGGGTGCCATGGAGCTAGTATGATCAGCTGTGAGGATCAGGACCCTATTGGGGCCGGTGGGTGCCATGGAACTAGTACGAGCAGCTGTGAGGATCGGGACCCTATTGGGGCCGGTGGGTGCCATGGAAGTAGTACGAGCAGCTGTGAGGATTGGGACCCTTTTGAGGTCGGTGGGTGCCATGGAACTAGTACGAGCAGCTGTGAGGATCGGGACCCTATTGGGGCTGGTGGGTGCCATGGAAGTAGTACGAGCAGCTGTGAGGATTGGGACCCTTTTGGGGTCGGTGGGTGCCATGGAAGTAGTACGAGCAGCTGTGAGGATTGGGACCCTTTTGGGGCCGGTGGGTGCCATGGAAGTAGTACGAGCAGCTGTGAGGATCGGGACCCTATTAGGGCCGGTGGGTGCCATGGAACTAGTACTAGCAGCTGTAAGAATCGGGACCCTATTGGGGCCGGTGGGGCCATGGAACTAGTAGGAGCAGCTGTGAGGATCGGGATCCTATTGGGGCCGGTGGGTGCAATGGAACTAGTACGAGCAGCTGTGAGGATCGGGATCTTATTGGGGCCGGTGGGTGCCATGGAAGTAGTACGAGCAGCTGTGAGGATTGGGACCCTATTGGGGCCGGTGGGTGCCATGGAAGTAGTACGAGCAGCTGTGAGGATTGGGACCCTTTTGAGGTCGGTGGGTGCCATGGAAGTAGTACGAGCAGCTGTGAGGATTGGGACCCTTTTGGGGCCGGTGGGTGCCATGGAAGTAGCAGCTGTGAGGATTGGGACCCTTTTGGGGTCGGTGGGTGCCATGGAAGTAGTACGAGCAGCTGTGAGGATTGGGACCATTTTGGGGTTGGTGGGTGCCATGGAAGTAGTACGAGCAGCTGTGAGGATCGGGACCCTATTAGGGCCGGTGGGTGCCATGGAACTAGTACTAGCAGCTGTAAGAATCGGGACCCTATTGGGGCCGGTGGGGCCATGGAACTAGTACGAGCAGCTGTGAGAATCGGGATCTTATTGGGGCCGGTGGGTGCAATGGAACTAGTATGAGCAGCTGTGAGGATTGGGATCTTATTGGGGCCGGTGGGTGCCATAGAACTAGTACAAGCAGCTCTGAGGATCGTGACCCTATTTTCAACCTTCCACTTATATAATTAATTGTCATGAGTCATAATTCAGTTTGCACTGAGTAGGAGAGAAGCCACAGAACATTCCCTGCAAGACGCAGCAAGTCAAGCTGAGAAGTACAAGGATCCTGAGCCAAGGGAGTGAGTTCACATCGTGACTATGAACCTTAACTAGGGCAACCAATCTCCACATGGACACCGGACAGCTGTTATCATTAGATCTGACGTAAATCCATTAAGGCACATACCTTTGGCCAGATCTTTTTATCACATGAAAACTATTAGTTCCAGCTTAGCAAGACTTGTTGAAACTAAATGAAATACAACCATAAGCAAGCTCATCCTGGATCATGTGTATGGAGCCTGAATAGTGGCACACCAAATCCCCCAGAGCACTGCATGTGTCACTCTGGAATGTCTCCATTGAAGACATCTATAGAAATATTCCTATAATGTGGTGTACTTGGGACAGGACAAGAATTTTTTGTTTCTTTGAGTTATATGGACGTAGGTACATCATGGTCCATATATTAAATTATTAGGCAGTGAGTGTTTTGACAATATCATCATTTTTATGCAGATTTTCCAACTCCGCACTGTTTAACCTTGAATGCTTATTGGATGGAGCAGATCAGATGATGTGTATTTGTGTAATGGGGGATGAGCCCTAAGGGCTCCGTCACACATAGCGACTCACCAGCGATCCCGACAACGATATGAACTTGTCAGGATCGCTGGTGAGCTGCCAAACAGGCAGATCTCAGCAGCGATCAGGACAGCGACTATGTGGGTAACAAGCGATGCACGTCGCTTAGTTACCCGCTGTTTACCTTGGTTACCAGCTCCCCTGCACCAGCGCGCTGGTATCTAACATACACATCGGGTTTCTAGGCACCGCGCGGTGCCTAGAAACCCGATGTTTACCTTGGTTACCAGCTCGCAGATCGCTGGTCTCCCGCCTGTCACACACAGCGATGCGTGCTGGCCAGCGGGAGACCAACGATCAAAAAAATGTCCTGACATTCCAGAACGATCAGCGATGCCCGGCAGGGGGGCCGGTCGCTGATAAGTGTCACACACAGCAATATCGCTGGGGAGATCGCTGTTGCGTCACAAAACTTGTGACTCAGCAGCGATCTCGCTATGTGAGACGGGGGCTTTAGGATACAATTCCTTTTATCAAGGTGTGCAGACTTAATAGGCAGCTTGTTTTCATCAGGCAAAATGGGCCAAAATAAAATTTAACTGTCTCTGAAAAGTAAAAAAAAAAATGTACAGAGGGAGCAGCACTCTTGAAATTGCTAAGATATTGGGGCACAATCGCGGAATCATCAAAAGTTTTGTTGCAAATAGTTAGCAGGGTCACAAACTACTTGAGAATAAACAAGTTTTAGATAAAACACACCTTAATAGCACTACAGACTAGTCAGAGAGGCGGGACCCTGGTGGCATCTCCCCACCTGTTTCCCTGGATTGACATGTATCTCCCTGCATGTGTGTAGCCCAGCTGCGCTTGGTGCCACATGTACCCTGGAGG
Organism: Oophaga sylvatica; assembly: GCA_033576555.1. Taxonomy (NCBI): domain Eukaryota; kingdom Metazoa; phylum Chordata; class Amphibia; order Anura; family Dendrobatidae; genus Oophaga; species Oophaga sylvatica. The sequence goes on from JARQOD010000002.1 coordinate 585,791,234, forward strand.
ATGCACAGAAGGTAAACCCACACTCACACCTGATATGCATTCACACCTTCACTTTTCCCTGGAGCCACCAGAGGGAGCCCTTGCAGAGTATCTAGATATATAAGGGTTGTGGAGAGAGACAGCAGTCAGTCTATCTCAGAGGGAGATGTTGTTAGATCACCTCAGAGAGTGGAGTGGAGAGTTTGATCTGAGAGGAAGTGTCAGTTTACCTCAGAACGTAGAAAGACTGTCTGTTACCCTAGAAAGTGGAAAGTAGCTCTTGAAGTGAGCATAGATCAGTCTGACGGAAGGTCCTGATACCTACTTCGGACAGAGCCTCAGAAGGAAGCGAAGGAAAGGGAACAGCAGTACAGAAAGACTGAAGTTTACAGCTTGCAATTAGTTTATTTTGTGGAGTCCAGTAATGGTGCAGGGAGTTTGCCACTTAGCCTGGTCAAAACTGAGTCAACTGAGAGTACCTTCAGTGAGCAAGCGTGCCGACGCTTTGAGAGCGGTGAAGAGAAAGGAGAACCTGCCATCTACTGCTAGAGTGTGCTTACGTTAAGGGTAAGAGTAGGACGAAAGGCGAGTGGAAAAAGGAAAGAGAGTGACAGAGGTTGAAACAGCATTGATCGCTTACCTCTACTCTGCACCACCGGACACCGGGTCCGAGCTTGCTAGCATCTACACGACTAGTATGAGAAACCGGAGACCCTGTGGGACTTCAAGTCGCAGGGGCCCAGCAGTGCTGATACGTAACCGGGGTCAGGAAGAACAGGAGTCTGGTCAGCGCAACCATTAGAGACTGAGTTCTATCCAAAAGAAGGCTCCACCACAAAGTCAGCCGGGCGTAGCTGAAAAGACAGAGTTAGACTTCGTTCTATACAGTTGAAATAGAAGAAACAGCGCTCCATCCAGGTGAAATAATTTTCAAAAAGCTTTAATCCGCCATATAAATGCGACGTTTCGACTCATAACAGGTCTTTTTCAAGCTTGAAAAAGACCTGTTATGGGTCGAAACGTCGCATTTATATGGCGGATTAAAGCTTTTTGAAAATGATTTCACCTGGATGGAGCGTTGTTTCTTCTATTTCAATTGATTACGTGTCCAAGAAGGTTCCTTGGCTGTGAGACGAGCACCCCAATGCAGTTAGTGCTGTCAGTCCACTCTGCTTCGTTCTATACAGGTCAGAAACTCACACACATAAAGGAGTACGGAGGCCCTACACCTACTCAGTGGGATTACTGGACGTGCATCCTCCACCCTGACAGCTTCCCGGGATGTGCCTGCATCTACCATCAGTAAAGGTACAGAAAGAGACTTTCTTGTGTGTGTCTGCCTTATTGCTCCTGCACCCCTACACCGCCATAAACCCTGAGGGATCCAGTCTTGCCTGTGGAAGACTTAACACCTTGCTGCCCAGTAACAACCCCTCAGCGGATCTACCCTGCAGCGCTGGTCACCCTGACCAGGTACCACAGGTGGCGTCACGAACAAACTGTACATACTAAAATCCCCTGGAAATATCCCACATTTTATGGTGATCGCCCAGGGCCACGGACCGAGCTGTGGTACCCGTGACATCCCTAATTGAAGTGAATGGGCTCGGTGCCGAGTACCCCACAGGCCCTGGCTGTGCGACTCACATGCACTTTTTGTGAGAGACCTGTTACTCCAGGGCAGCGTCTCTAAAACGTAGGAGCATCAGACATATCTGGCTGAAATCGTGTCTGATACATGCAGCCTGTGAATCAAGCAGCATGTATCAGCTGTCGGGTTCCCTTTAAGTGAGCTTAAAGGAGTTATCCAGTCTCAGAAAAAAAAAGTCTGCGGGCGTTATATGTGACTTTACACTGCTGACTCCTGAGTGCTCTGTGCACGGTATCTCGATGCCCCATAGGGGAGGGTTGTCACACGATGGCATGTGTGAGATTTGCTTACTTGTGGTCTCTGGCTTCTCTCTATTCTTTTCTATTGAAAGAACCCAAATAAGAAATCCCAACTGAATGGAAAATACGGAGGAATGGTGGCAGCATGCGCATCTCATAGTGCCGGACAACCCCTTTAAACGTTATTTTACCTCAGAAACGAGCGTTTTGGTAACCTATTTAAACTGGCTGGTAGGAAGGAACACTCATTACTGATTATCTGCCAGTGTAAATGGACTTTTAATAGGTTGTCCACTACTCAGAAAAGTTGCACAGGAGACTATTTGGACAGGTGGATCTCCAGCGGCTTCTCCCCACTTGCTCCCATGGAGTGACCGATCTTTCCCTATTCACACATACAGAGAGATCTGTCACTGCAGGATAGCAATAGGAATAAACAGCCGCACTCAATGAGTATATTTATCAATGCATAACATTGGGATTTTTATTAGGGTCACCACAGCAATAGTACAAGTGTCAAAGTAACGTTTCGACCAAAAAAGGTCTTTATCAAACAACACTTAGTAGAAGAAGTGCAAAGGGGAGATAAAGAATATTAACTATAGTCTTGAGGTGTGATTGACTGTTTGAGGCAGTGGGACCATAAGTCCCAGAGGTTACTATAGGAATAGAGGGATACATCAGGTGTCAAGCATCATAGAAAGTAGCAGTGGAGAGGGAACGATCTAGCATACTTGGCGCTCAGAGAATCTGGAGGATCTGTGGTGATCACACAGATCCTCCAGATTCTCTGAGCGCCAAGTATGCTAGAACAATATATCGGGGCAATTATACTGTATGGAACATTAAATGGGGGGCCAATATACAGTGGGTACGGAAAGTATTCAGACCCCTTTAAATTTTTCACTCTGTTTCATTGCAGCCATTTGGTAAATTCAAAAAGTTCATTTTTTTCTCATTAATGTACACTCTGCACCCCATCTTGACTGATAAAAACAGAATTATAGAAATTTTTGCAAAATTATTAAAAAAGAAAAAATGAAATATCACATGGTCATAAGTATTCAGATCCTTGCTCAGACACTCAAATTTAACAACAGCCATATAGTCTCAAAAGATGAAAAAACTTTATTAATACAATTATAAAAAAGAACATAAAACAGGAAAATGGCAGGGGAAGAAGTGATACAAACTGGGATTATCCGTATATGCACATGCGGTAGAAAAAAGCCCACAAAAAGAGCCTGCTACAGAATTTATACAGCCCAAGAATGGGACAAAATGGTCAAAGGGTTATATCATATTACAATAAAGAAATAGTAGTCATATAAGGTGAATATATAGAGTCAAACACTGTTAGCTGTCCGGCAGCAACCTTAGCCAGAAAGTGGTGTATACATAAGATCAAATTAACTGGCTAGATACCATATACTGGGCTTAAGCATCATGCTATATAATAGGTAAGTACCATGCCAACAGTATAAAAATAGTACACACCACTTCTCATGTAGCTATTGATGATGTCAGACATAAGACATATTAAGATATATTTCATATACTAGACTCTGCATATGCACCAAAAACCAATTGAACCCTGTCTTGAAAGTAAACAAAATAGGCCATACCGCTGCACATTAACAATAATGATGATGATGATAGTGCCAGGTAAAGATATTTAAACATAGGCACAAAACAAAGGAATTAAGCACATGAACAGCGATCATTGTTGTAATTACCTCAGGCTGAAGCAGAAACTCAGCGGGCCATCCCGACGCGCGTTTGGGAGCGCAATGCTCCTTCATCAGGGGGCTTCAATTTAAGTAACATGCTGTCCATTTTGGAGTTTTTCAATAAAAATGATTTAATTTAAAAAGAAAACAGTAATTTATTGTTTTTCTCTTTGGATCACTTGGAAGCTCTTCTAAAGCTGTGAGGGGGCTAAAAGGGAATCTGAACGGTAATACACGATGCCTGATCCATGTGTATTAAAAACTGGCTATATGATCTCATAGTTTAATAGACAGCTCAGTCCCCGGCATCTATTACGGTAAGGGTACATACCGGATTAGCTGCGGATTGAACGTCCTACCGCAGCGTTGAATCTGCAGCGGCCAGATGTTCCAGCATAGTGGAGGGGATTTTATGAAATCCCGTCTCCACTATGCGTCCAATTACGCAGGTGACACACCAACTAAACTGGACATGCGGCGCCTCTTTTTAGACCGCAGCATGTCCATTTAGATCGCAGCATGTTCATTTACCTTGCGGCGACGGAACGTCGCCGCAAGGTAAATAGCAGAGTCCTATGTAGCGGTGCAGCGATTCCGGATGTGTTCAATGAACACATCCGGAATCACTGCGCGTTCAGAAGGGGGCGGGGCTTTGGGCAGAGCGGAGTTTCCGCTCCGTCCAAAACGCCAGCACTCCGCAACGTGGACACGTATCCAAAAGAAGAACCCCAAGATCACTGTGGCTGAGCTCCACAGATGCAGTATGGGGATGGGAGAAAGTTGCACAAAGTCAACTATCACTGCAGCCCTCCACCAGTTAGGCCTTTATGGCAGAGGGGCCTGATGGAAGCCTCTCCTCAGTGCAAGACATATGAAATAAGATTCTCTGGTCTGATGAGCCGAAGATAGAACTTTTTGATGATAATTCTAAGCGGTATGTGTGGAGAAAACCAGGCACTGCTCATCACCTGCCCAAAACAATCCCAACAGTGAAACATGGTGGTGGCAGCATCCTACTATGGGTGGTGTTTTTCAGCTGCAAGGACAGGACAACTGGTTGCAATTGAAGGAAACATGAATGTGGCCAAATATAGAGATATCCTGGATGAAAACCTCTTCCAAATTGCTCTGGACCTCAGACTTGGCCGAAGGTTCACCTTCCAACAAGACAATAACCCTAAGCACACAGCTAAAATAACAAAGGAGTGGCTTCAGAACAACTGTGTGACCATTCTTGACTGGCCCAGCCAGAGCCCTGACCTAAACCCAATTGAGCATCTCTGGAGAGACCTGAAAATGGCTGTCCACCAATGTTTACCATCCAGCCTGACGGAACTAGAGAGGATCTGCAAGGAAGAATATCAGAGGATCCCCAAATCCAGGTGTGAAAAACTTGTTGCATCATTCCCAAGAAGACTCATGGCTGTACTAGCTCAAAAGGGGCTTCTACTCAATACTGAGCAAAGGGACTGAATACTTATGACCATGTGATATTTCAGTTTTCCTTTTTTAATAAATTTGTTAAAGTTTCTACATTTCTGTTTTTTTCCAGTCAAGATGTGAAAAATTTAATACTTTCCGCACCCACTGTATATGGTACTACTGGTCTTGGTATAGTGGATTGTATTGTGTATGGCGGTCATTTGTTCTCTCTGATATCAATAAGGGGAAGATTCTTGATTTCTAATAGAGATTAAATACTTGAATGTTTAACCCTTTCCTGTTCTGTGACTATTACACAGTATATTCTACGGTGAAAACAACTACCCTGTACTTACAGGGGTTCTATGGTGAAAGTTATTGATTGCGGGGGGTCCAACTGCTGGGACCTGCACCGATCTGCAGAATGTGCAACTTTTATCTCCATTAGTATGGAGCAGCATGTAGGACTCAACCACTGATCCATTAATTCCCTAAGTGGCTGCACTTGGCTTTTACTGGAAGCCCCGAAAGAGGATGACTGGAGCTGTGGTCAGATATTCCATCTGCCGCTCCATTTTTAAAATGGGGATAAAAGTGCCCTGTCAAGGATAAAAGTTTTCCTTTCTTCTGATGCGGTTTCCAATGGTCGGATTCCACCGATCAATAATTATCACCTTCCTAACCTGTGGATCGGTGACAACTAGTTTTCATCAAAGAACCCTTTAATGCAAACTACTGTAACTGTACATCCCAGTTATGGGGGCTCACAGTAGATGTACAGGAGCCGCCTCTGTTTTACAGTCAATGTTCCATTATAACAGGGATAATGTCTAACATTTGCATATAGGCGTAGGGTGGGTCCCTAGAGTCCAACCCCAGTCCGACTTTGAGGGCACGCCACAGTTAAGATGCGAAGAATTCATTAAGGGTTTAGAGTCTCTTATTCAATTATTTGTGTCTGACTCCAAATCACCCCTTTATTAAGACTGGCGAGTACAATGCCAGTCTTAATGAACCAGGCCCTATGTGCGCTTGTGAAGAAGCAATCCGGCAGTTGCGAAAGCGACTTTTTGTAGGACAACCGAATATTCTGGGAATGCGAGATATTAGATGTCACATGTTGGAACAACATGCCACTAATCTTACATGGGAAATCTCCATACAACAGAGTGACCAAAGAATTGTGAAAGCATCATGTTCAGTTATAGAGAATATTCTGTTACTTCACCGGTATATTTGATCCGGGTTAATTTCTACTTGAGACAATGCTCTGCTCAGTTCAAAGAAGTGTGAGCACCCAGAAATGACTGGAAGTTCTTAGAATAATATGAGGTTAGGCTACAGTACGTCAGAGCTAACTACACTGTAATATACCCCTCTTACTTCCATAGGTGATAGTAATTCCCAGAACACGGCTTTTCGAGATGGGGCTCAACAATAGTGATTTTACCACCTCAATATATGATTATGCTGCACAAAAAAATATTTTTGTCTGTGCTTTTACATCTACACTTCTCAGAAATATGATGGGAACACAGAAGCGTCATAGTATAACCACAAGTGAATTATAGACAATGGCTATTAATCTGTCCAGGTGCAAAGCAGAAACGATTGTGAGAGGCAATAGAAAATTGCTCTCTCCTTTTCCTTCCTGACTGATTTTTCTCTAGTTTTTCATTTTGCCATTTTGCATCAGCCCAGGAACAGGACTGGCATCTACTCCTTTGTGTCTGGAGGAATGTGAGGAGCACCGCCGGAGTACTACGAAATGCTGTTCAGCGACTTACTGATGTGCTTATTTTTTACCAAGTTGACATTACCAGAATCCAGGAGGGTGGCAGGTGGGCCCAACATTCTGTAACGGGAGCTCTGTTCACATTGTGCAGCTCAACTGTAATTCATGGGAGAACACCAAAATTGGCAATCCATCATAGGCTTCCAGTTCTCTTGACAGAACACGTGACAGATATCAACTAGTCTGGAGATGTCGTGGTGAACGATATGCCGCCTGCAACCTCATTCAGCATGACCAGATTGCATGACCAAACCTCCACATGACAGCCAATGGTACAGCAGTTAGACATTGGGATGAAATCCTCAGAGCCATTGTCAAACCTTATGCTGGTGCAGTAGGCCATGGATTCCTCCTTGTGTAGAACTTTGCCAAGCCTCATGGAGAGTTCCTGGATGATGAAGACATTCATGCCATTGACTGGCCCTTATGTTCCCCCGACATGATCCAGGACTTGGAGGAGATACCCCAGGACATCATCTGTCATCTCATCAATATCTTGACCAGATGTTATCAGGAGTGCGTACAGGCATGTGGGTGCCAAAAACATTATCGAGTCACATTATGAGTTTCCGTGGTGTAATTCACACAAATGAGATCCATCTTTGATTTACATTTTTTTCCTTTAATCTTCGGGGAATTTGGAATCCAGCCCTCAATTGGGTGATGATTTTGGTTTCCTCTAACCACTGATACGTCATTTTCTTACCAACAAATTGTAATCATTATTCAGATTTTTCAATTTGAATCTTTCATTCATCAAAATATGATGTTTGATTTAAGCCTTTTTATTCATTTGTTTGAGCAGTGTAAGTACAGTCATGAGAAAAACTAAGTACACCCTCTGTAAATTCTATAGTTTTACATATAAGAATATAAGAAATAAGAATAAATCTGGTCCTTAGAAAGTCTTAAAATTTATCTGAAGAATGACATATGACAAAATGCACTGTCCTTAGTTTTTTGTAATAAAAAGCCAAAATGTACATATGGTATGAAAAAATTAAGTACACCCCCAGGAATCAATAGCTTGAAGAACCACTATTAACAGAAAAACCTTGAAGCAATCATTTCCTGTATGAATCAGTTTCTCGCGTCATTCTGGAGGAATTTAGATAACTCTTCTTTACCGCATTAAGTTTATTGAGGTTTGTTGGCATTCTTTTATGCCCATCTCTCCTAAGACCTCGCCACAGCGGGCTGAATTCCAGACTTTGACCGGGTCATTGCAACACCTTGATACTTTTCGTTTTCAGACATTCTGATATAGATTTGCTGGTGTGCTGTTGATCATTTCCCCATTGCATTACTCAGTTTAGGTCAGGCTTTATCTCTTGGACGTATAGCCTCACAATTGAGTCTAAAACAATTTATTATACAGAAGAGTTCATGGTATACTAAATGGCTGCAAGCTCCCCAGTTCCCGTGGCTGCAAACACGACCAAATCATCACCCCTCCACCACCGGACAGTTGTGATGTTGTGTTTGTCTTGATATGTTGTGTTTGGTTTCACTCAAAAGTATCACAGTGCATTATGGCCAAACATCTCCACTTTGGATTTGTCTGTCCAAAAGACATTTATTCCAGAAGTCTAGCAAATTGTCTCTTCAGAGAGGAAGAGGACTAGAACTCTAGTGCCACCTATTGGAAGTAGCGATCCTAAAAGTCAATGTCGACCCTTTAACGAGCCTTGTTACATGACTTAGGATAAAAGCCAAACCAGGATCTCAATTCGCGATTCTGCTTTGGCTTTTATCCTAAGTCATGTGACAAGGCTCGTTAAAGGGTCGACATTGACTTTTAGGATTGCTACTTCCAATAGGTGGCACTAGAGTTCTAGTCCTCTTCCTCTCTGAAGAGACAATTTGCATATTTCCCAGAGTAGCATTGCGACTTTAAGTCTCCTCATCTCGGCATGCTTAGCATGTCAATCTCTGCAAGGAGAGACAGTACTTCTTGGATATTCCAGAAGTCTTGTAATTTGTTCAGACACAACTTTATTTGTGCTGCTGTGATCTTTTTTTTTAGGAAGAAGAGGATTTCTCCTTGCAACTCTTCTAAAGATTGTATTGTCATGAACTTGAACATTTAACATGCTGAGGCCTTTAGACTTTTAATTTAGCTCTTTTTTTTTTCTTTTTTTGCAATTTCCCTGACTATTGCGTGGTCGGAGTATGAGAGGAACTTACTGGGATGTTTCACTCCTTGGAAGATTGCTAATGATTTGAATGATTTCCCCTTGTGAATAATCTTTATCACTGATTTGTGAATAATCTTCAACAATGATTGACTCTGAATTGTTTGAAAATGGCCTTATAACCCTTTCCAGATTTATTGGCAGCAACAAATGCTTCTTCGAGATAATTGCTTATGTATTTCCTCTTTTGTACCGCGTTAACACATTCCTGATTGCTCCAGATTAGCAAACTACAAAAACTTCTATAAACCTTTAGGGTATGTGCACACGTTGCAAATTTACTGTGAATCCACAGCGGATTAGCAGCTGCGGATGTGCTGCAGATCCGCAGGTGATTTACAGTACAATGATGTACTATGGGGAAAAAAAAATGCTGTGCACATGCTGCGAAAAATCCGCGCAGAATCGCTGCGGATTATTTTCCGCAGCATGTCAATTCTTTGTGCGGATTCTGCAGCGTTTTTACACCCATTCCATTATAGGAATTCGCAGGTGTAAGAACACATGCGAAATACACACAAAATCCGCAATAAATCCACAGGAAATCCGCATAAAAAACGTACAGATTTAGTCCTGCGGATCCTGGCAAAAGATGCAGATTCAGCACGGAAAATTCCGCACAGCAATCCGCAACGTGTGCACATACCATATAGAGGTGGTCATACTTGCTGATGAACACTTGTTAAAGGGAATCTGTCACCCCTTTTTTGGAGTATGAGATAGGGCCACCGCCATCAGGGGCTTATCTACAGCATTCTGTAATGCTGTAGATAAGCCCCCGATGTCACCTGAAAGAGAAGAAAAATTAGTTATTTTATACTCACCCAGGGGTGGTCCGCCGTCTGGTCGGGTCCGATGGGCATCGCGGCCTGGTCCGGGGCCTCCCACCTTGTAGCAAAGCCGGCCTCTTCTTTCCGTCCCGTCGCGGCTCCTGCGCAGGCGCACTGCTCTGCCCAGGTGAGGGCAGAGCAGAGTACTGCAGTGCGCAGGCGCCGGGAAAGGTCAGAGAGGTCCAGTGCCTGCGCACTGCAGTACTCTGCTCTGCCCTCACCAGGGTAGAGCAGTGCGCCTGCGCAGGAGCCAAGACGGGACGGAAAGAAGAGGCCGGCTTCACTACAAGATTGGAGGCCCCAGACCGGACCGCGACGCCCATTTGACCCGAACAGACGGCGGAACGCCCCTGGGTGAGTATAATATAATTAGTTTTTCTTCACATTCAGGTGACATTGGGGGCTTATCTACAGCATTCCAGTGGCCTCATCTCATAGGGCAAAAATGGGGTGACAGATTCCCTTTAAGGTCATTTGATAAGCAGCAATTTTTCACACACTGCTTCTGCATTTTGGCCTACATTTTGTTAAATACATAGTGGCAGAGTGTAATTTGTTATGTGTTGTTGAGTATTTGAGGTTGTATTTACCTAGTTTAAGATCTTCTTTGGACCATTTTTTTATTATTATGTCTTGATATGTAAAAAAACAGAATTCAATTTGTGGTGTACTTAGTTTTTCTCATGACTGTATATATACATAAACCCACATTCTATTCTTCTTATCCTATTTATGATAAAATACTATGAAAAAAAATAGTATTTAATACTCACCCCTTTGAATACGCTGTCTCTTCGTGCAAACATTCCAAATGCGATGATAAGCGCTCCTACCACCACTGCTGCCGCGATCGCTTCCACCGGAAGACCGGGCTGCCGATCTGTGAAAGAGACACTACATATTATTTTGACCACATTTACTAACCTTATAATCCCCAAGTACATCGATACCGCCATTGTATACCCAAAAGTTATTGGATTGCATTGCTCATAGAAACCCAAGAACCATCCATCATGAATACTAGATTTGAGTGGTCGAATGGCTTTTAGCAAAAATGTTATTAGCATGACAATGTTGTTGACTTTGCATGGTACCAAATTTGTAACAAGAAGAGAAATAAGTTATAAATTTATGTTCTACGAATCCATAATATGGAATCCATCCTGATTTGTGCCCTTACTATATATGACTGCACACAAAGATACCAATTCATTATGACTAGCATTGTGCACCCCGGTCTCAATGAACTGGTTAGCTGGAGTACGTGCCTAATTCATCAAGAGGCATGCACCATTTAATGTGTTAGGTGCTTCTGTAAACTGTCATGCGTTACCTCCAGAAATGTCCTTCCAATGATTTCTGGAGTAAGTTACGCCATAAAATGGCATAATTTTTCATGAATTTGTATGGCATGAATAGCCAGACCCAGGCCATGCTAGACCCATACTGACGTAGCTGAATGTAAATGCCAAAAGTCACAGGGGGGCGGTTATTCATCAAAGCTTTTTTTTTGCCAGAAAAAGAGCTAAGCTGCACATGTGGCGATTCATGGGTCAATTATATTTGGATGGATCTTTATGCCATTACTTTATAAAATGGAAACAATGATTGAATATAAATCCCATTTTTGATCTATCTAGCCAAAAAGGATGACGTGTACTCCAAATTTTGTCACTTTCCCCACACACTGAGAATAGTTTTTATTCTTTTCCTCCACTTCCCTGCATTGATAGGAATACTGGCCCTATTCATTAAAATGTTTACATCCGAATTATGGCATAAACACCTTAAAAAGTGTATCTTGGAAGTTGCAAAAAATATTTGTGACTTTTGCCGTTCTTACGCCAGGTCAACCAGCTTTGCCAAATTGGCAGAACGGGTCGTGGCTATGTCTTCAGCTCTAATTAATAAAAAGTTAGTTTAGTGGCCTAACTTATGCCAAAAGTGTACTCTAATCCCTGACTGGAGTACATTCCTGGCGGAGGTGCATAGCACTTGTAAGATGCACCTATTTCAGTAAGTGATGTACATCCCTCAATGAATTAGGTGCATCTAACCCCATTACTCCCCTTCATTAAGACTAGTTTGGACAACATCAGTCTTAGTGATTTGTCCCCTTGGAGCTAATATTTATGGATTAATTGGCACCCAGCATTAAGGAAGATCTGTCCTGACCGACACCTCTCCTAAACCGCTGTTTACTCCGCATTGCTTTGCAGCGTCACTTAATGCCAATCACAGGTTTAAACCATGGTGGTAGACCAGGTGTTCACCTTCTGAGTCAGCCATTTGGCTTAGCTGCAGTAATTAACAACAAGGTGACTGATCGGCAGTAGAACTGAGCAGAACGGGTTCCACCACAGAAGAGAACATTGCAATGTTTTACAGATCACATCATAAACCAGGCAGGAGCGCTTTCCATAAATAAATGCGTGATCTGCGTCACATGTCCAGTACCTGGTATATTACATTATGGTTCATCTTTTTAGATTAAGAAAAGTATCTCAGTTTTAGGCTACATTAGATAGAAATATCAGTACACAATGGCCCGATTCCGCCATTTGACCAGAATTCTTGCGTAGATCGATTTGAAAAGTCACAAATTTATTGAGTTGTGCAAAATTTTTGAATACACCTACAACAGGGTTATAATGCAGAGCAGCTTAAAGACACGTCCCCAGGAAATCCTGTAAGCCACTCCTCCTTGGCAAAGACAGAGACTAAAAAAATTAGCACTAAACAAAAAGGCCAATTTTTTTTTTTTTTTAAACTGCCCCTAAGTACTCAGAGGAGCAGCAGGAAAACAATAATAGCAAAAACTGCCAAGCTTTGATCTGATGATAGGTCTCCTATAAAGTTTCTGCACATGTTCAATACAGTTATACATGGAGGCTTTCCAGGTAAATATTCAAGACCAGTAGAACTATTTGTGCCTCTGTATAATGTCTCCCAAGGCACTATACTCTAGAACAGAGCTGGGCAAACTGCGGCCTGCAGGCCACATCCATCTCTCTGGCTGTTCCAGTGACAGCTGAAGGGCTGAAATCGTTTCCCACAGGCCTCACCATGTCCTCCATCACCCACTGTCACCGCTATCTGCAACCTCTGGATTCAGACAGCGGTGAATACACTGTTGGAGGACTGGGCCGCTGGCTCCATCTTCCACCAATCAGAATGTGAAACAGCAGACGCGATGATGTCATTTCATCAGACTGCTGCTGAGGAGGCACAGGAGACAGGAGCAGAGCACCGGGGAATGGGAGCGAGCTGAGTATGTGTTGTTGTTTTTTTTTCATGTGCATGGGATATTTGTATGTACATATAGAGGCTATGTGGCGCCCACATTGTGTATATGGAGGTTATGTGGGGCTCATGCTGATATATATATATATATTAGAGAGAATATATGTATACATATATATATATAGAGAGAGAGAGAGACGCGCTATGTGGGGCTCAAACTGTATATGAGGCTAAGTGGGGTCTCATACTCTATGTAGGAGATATGTGGGGAGTTCATACTGTAAATTGGATGCTATGTGGGGGCTCATAATGTATATAGGAGGCTATGTGGGGCTCACACTATATAGGGGTTATGTGCAGGCTCATACGGTATATAGAGAGATGTCAGCATACTCAATCCTGCTCAATGCTAAGTGGTACAATATATATTAATATTAATACGTTAATTATTGAGCAGAATTAATTACAGCCTTTGTTAGGTCATCCACAACAGTCTCTCATGTGGGCCTTCGTGAAAATTAATTGCCCACCCCTGCCCTAGAAACATATCTCCAAAATGTGAAGGAGAGAAGAATCTCTTCACAATACAAGGCCAATTATAAACTATAAGAAGCTAAACTACCAGGAGGCAAAAAAGGTTACACGTGTCAGGAAGAAGCTTGGAAACACAACTAGTGTTGACTCTTACCTCCAACAATCAGCTCGATCACTCTGATGGTCTCATTGCCCTCGGATAAAGCTACACATGTGTAATTGGCACTATCTGCCTTAGTGGCCTTTTCAATCGTGAGCTGCAGAGTCTCCGTGGTCATGTACTGCTTGTAGCGGGAAGGTAATGTGAAGAGGCTGTTATTTTGTCTCCAAAACATTGCGGCTGCCGGGCTGGCCTTGAAGCCACATGTGATTTGGACAGGTTTACCCTCTTGTGCAAAGATTTTTGTTTCTCCAGAAAGTTTAGGAGGAACTATGAAGATAAATGATGAAATCAGTGTTAGGTCTGTGCCATCAACAAAGTATCCTTCACAGAATTTCTCATGGACATGCACGATCAGTTTGGAAGAAAAGCCACTACCGGGCACTTCACCAGCACAAAAAATATCAGGTACAAAACCAATATGGCCAATTCCCAAACTAATGTTGCGGGACAGTTGGTATCTACCAATTTTAGTAGAACATGCCAGCATAAATGTAATGGACGACATTGCTTAGGGTACACACATTTCACCCAGTGAAGATTATACCAATATTACTACCCATTGCTTACATAATGCCAACTTATTGAAGTGTTATATCAAGATTGTCACCATTCACATCGGTCCTATCCTAAGAGGGTGTCACAGTACCTTACATATTAAACACACAATGGGCATTTTTATAGTAAGCCAATTATCTTCTCATTATATTTTTGTCATTTAGGAGGAAACCAAAATTTGGTCAAATTTAACCCAGGACTATAGTGTTTCTAGGCGACTATGCTTACCACAGAGCCACCCAAGTTAGACAATATGGACCATCAATATACAAAAAATCATATGACAATGAAAAAAAACCCCACACATAAGGTGCATGCTCAAGAACAAGAAATGGTCCAAATCAGGATGCCCCCGGAAGAAGCTGGCGGCAAAACGCGCGTCAGGGTGAGGTGATGCTGAGCATATCACCTGTGGCCACCATTACACTGGTAAATAATTATTTCTACTGTCTATCTTTACTTCACTTCTGCATCTAGCTGGCAGGATCACATTATCTTGGCTAATTACCTTTGTGTCTAGCTACCAGTGTTAACATAGGGAGTCATATCCTATTTGAATCTTTGGTTTCATTGCTACAACATTTACCCGTTCATGGGTATTGCCACTATGTGAGGGTGTTTAGGTGCTACTATAATAAATTTAGCACTGCATTACAGGACTGATTCACCTAGTCACCTAATATCGGCAGTCATTATACTTTCACCTATCCCTTGTGAGTAAGTACATCATTGTTTACTCACTATGCTTGGCATCTCTTCACAGAATTTGCTTTTTATAATATGTGTTAATATTATTCATTGAATAAAAATTATTTTAATTGTATCTGATTTGGATCGCTTCTTGTTTCCCGCATGCACCTTATGTGTGCTTTTTTTTTCTTCATTGTCATATTTTGATTGAAGTGCTCTTTCACTTGGGACTATTTTGATTTAATCCCCAGTATAATCTTCATGATTAAGGTTTGACAACTTACAGTAGATTGATATGATCTGATTGGGCACTAATTCTGCATTTGTAGATCAGTGACGTGAACATTCCACTCTTCGTCCAACAAAACTTGATGTTGGACGCTTGTCAAGGAAGAAGCAATGTTCTGTTTAATTGTCAGTATTGAATTTTCTTACATGTGAGAGATTTTCTATTTTGGTGGCTCTCCGCTCTAGTTAATAGAAGAGGGTCTCGAAATTGGCATTAAGTGCAGCATCTCATAGATAAACCAAGATTATATTGTCTGTTGTGAATAGGCTGGAAATGAGTTCTGAGCAGAAGCTCCCTCTGGTGGTTAAACGGTACTGGACTGTCCAGTGAAGATTTTGAGGATTGGGAATCAGGTGTTACTGACTGGTCTTATATAAGGGAGTCACCTTCCCATCAGGGTTGCCGGTGATCAATTGTTCTGGTCTCAATCCTTGATTCCTGTTTCCTTGGTAGCCTGCTGTGTCGTGTCTGAATCTCCTGCTAACAGATAAGACATTTTCTTCTTTTTGTTTTTGTGCTTGATTTTTGCATTTTGTCCTGCACTTCTGTGGGGGCCTTCAGGGTCCCCTCTGGGGGCCTTTGCCTCTCAGTTCAGTTCAGCCACTGTTGTTTGTACATTTGCTTTTTCCAGTTTTTTCAGTGGCTGCTGTTTTGTTTTTGGTTACACCAGAGAACTAATTTAGGTGGTAGAGGTCGTGTGATCTCAGGTGTTTTTGAAATAGTAGAGTTGGTGCTTTTCAGGGTTTTTTTGGGATTGCAGTAAGTGCCCTTCCTATCCTTTTCTATTTAGTAAGTTTGGTCCCCAACGTTTGCTCATACTATTTTCTGTCTGTGTCAGTATTTCTTCTTGTCTAACCGCCATTACATGTTTGGGGGCTTTCTATGTTCTTTGGGGATCTGCTCCGGGGCAGATAGCTTTCCTCTTTCTATCTTTAGGTGTAGTTAGTTTCTCAGGCTGTGACGAGGCGTCTAGGACCAACGTAGGAACGCTTCACGGCTGCCTCTAGTTGTGGTGGTTAGTCAGGGTACTGCAATCTCATAGTTTCCAACTGCTCTGGTGTATTTCCTTTTTTGCCTGCTCTCCTCAGCTACCAAATCATAACAGTATCACCGGCCTAAACTGAAAATTATATGGTACTCACAGAAGGGAAAAATATTGTGAAAGAAAAAAGTTGTCAGAGTTGTCAGAGATTTTTTTTTTCTGTTTGTTGCATTTTTTTTTTCCCTCTGTATCTCTGGGTGCTGAGGAGGATTTTTTTTTTCTCTCAATGGAGTTTGCACAGTTGTCTGGCCGTGTGGATCAGCTTGCCACTGAAGTTCGGAGTATTGCTACCTATCTTGCTAGGTTGCCTGTTGGGGAACCTAGGATTCCCATGCCAGATTTGTTTTTAGGGGATCGAGCTAAGTTTCTGAATTTCAAAAATAACTGTCAATTGTTTTTTGCCTTAAAATCTAAGTCCTCAGGGAACGCAGCGCAGCAGGTTCAAATTGTCATCTCTCTCCTGCGCGACGACCCTCAGGATTGGGCTTTTTCCCTGACACCTGCGGATCCTGTTTTGAGTGATGTTGATGCGTTTTTTCAGGCTTTGGGGTTATTGTACGATGAGCCTAATGTCACTGATCAAGCTGAAAAAACGTTGTTGGCATTAAGTCAGGGGCTTGAGGACGCTGAGTTATACTGTCAGAGATTCCGTAGGTGGGCAGTCCTGACCAAATGGAATGAAGACGCTTTGGCAGCTCTTTTTCGGAAGGGACTGTCAGATAATGTAAAGGATGTTATGGTGGGATTCCCTGTTCCCTCTGGTCTCAATGATTCTATGTCATTAGCGATTCAAATTGACAGACGTTTGCGTGAGCGGAAAGGTATGCGTGGAATAATGTTGCCTTGTGAATCTGCTTCTGAATCCATGCAGTGTGATAGAGTGGTTTCTGGGGCACAGCGTCATGAATTTCGAAAGCGCAATGGGTTATGTTTCTACTGTGGTGATGCCTCTCATGCTATTTCTGTCTGCCCTAAGCGGGGAAGACGTTTTGCTCGCTCAGTTGTCTTGGGTAGTGTTCAGACTAAGTTTTTGTTAACTGTTACCCTGATATGCTCTCTGTCCTCATTTTCTGCTCAGACTTTTGTTGATTCTGGAGCAGCTATTAACCTGATGGATTTTGATTTTGCTAAACGTTGTGGGTTTCCCTTGATACCCCTACGGAAGTCTATTCCCCTACTGGGGATCGATTCTACCCCTTTGGCTGAGAATAAACCTCAGTTCTCTACTCAGGTGATAATGAGGGTAGAACCTGATCATCAGGAGAGTTGCAAATTTTTGGTTCTGTATAATCTGCATGACATTATCGTACTGGGTTTCCTTGGTTACAGTCTCATAATCCTGTTTTGGATTGGAAATCTGTGTCTGTTACCAGTTGGGGCTGTCAATGTGTTAATACCAACACTCCTGTTTTTTCTGCCTCCCCCCAGGCTCAGGATGTTCCTGACTTTTTGATTGATTTTTCTGATGTGTTTAGAGAAAGTAAATCTGCATCCTTACCTCCCCATAGGAGCTATGACTGCGCTATTGAATTAGTGCCTGGTAGTAAATTTCCTAAAGGTCGCCTTTTTAACTTGTCTGTACCTGAACATGACGCTATGCGGTCTTATATCAAGGAGTCATTGGAGAAGGGTCATATCAGACCATCCTCTTCACCCTTAGGTGCCGGTTTTTTCTTTGTGGCCAAAAAGGATGGTTCATTAAGGCCGTGTATTGATTATCGTCTCTTGAACAATATTACTGTGAAATATCAATATCCGTTACCCTTGATCTCTGATCTGTTTTCCAGGGTGAAAAACGCTACTTGGTTTACCAAGCTTGATCTCAGGGGGGCATATAACCTTATTCGCATTAAGCACGGGGATGAATGGAAGACGGCATTTAATACCCCTGAAGGGCATTTTGAGTACTTTGTGATGCCCTTTGGGCTCACTAATGCTCCTTCTGTCTTCCAGTCCTTCATGAATGACATTTTCAGGGATTTTGTGGATAAATTTCTGATTGTTTATTTGGATGATATCTTGATTTTTTCCAATGACTGGGACTCTCATGTAAAACATGTTCGGACTGTGTTCCAGATTTTGAGAGAGAATGCTCTGTATGTGAAGGGATCAAAGTGTATTTTTGGCGTTCAGAGGATCTCATTTCTGGGTTTCATTTTGTCCCCATCTGTTATTGAAATGGACCCGGTCAAAGTTCATGCCATCTGTGATTGGGTCCAACCTACTTCATTAAAGGCTCTTCAAAGATTCTTGGGTTTTGCCAATTTTCATCGGAAATTTATTGGTAATTTCTCTGTTATTGTTAAACCATTAACTGATTTGACCAAGAAGGGTTCTGATGTGGTGAATTGGCCTCCTGAGGCAGTCTCTGCATTTCAGAACTTAAGCAGAGATTCACTTCTGCTCCTGTTCTACGGCAGCCTGATGTTTCTCTACCATTTCAGTGGAGGTTGATGCCTCTGAAATTGGGGCAGGTGCCGTTTTGTCCCAAAGAGATCCAGAGACCTCTAAAAGTAACCCTTGTGCCTTTTTCTCTCGAAAATTTTCTCCCACTGAACGTAATTATGACGTGGGTAATCGGGAGTTATTAGCCATGAAGTGGGCTTTTGAAGAGTGGAGACATTGGCTGGAGGGAGCCAAACATCAGGTGGTGGTCCTTACTGACCATAAGAATCTAGTTTATCTGGAATCTGCCAAGCGACTTAATCCTAGACAGGCCAGGTGGGCCTTGTTTTTCACACGTTTTAATTTTGTGGTTTCATTTCTTCCTGGCACTAAAAATGCTAAGGCGGATGCCCTCTCGAGGAGTTTCCTGGCGGACTCTCCTGAGTTATCTGATCCTTCTGTTATTTTGAAAGAGGGTGTAGTTCTTTCCGCCATCTCGCCCAATTTGAGACTGGCTCTGGAGGGGTGCCAGGAGGATAAGCCCGAGCGCTGCCCTGTTGGGAAATTGTTTGTCCCGGACCAGTGGAAAAAGAGTGTAATATCTGAGATTCATTGTTCCGCGTTGGCCGGTCATCCCGGAATTTTTGGTACCAGGGACTTGGTTGGTCGGTCCTTTTGGTGGCCTACCTTGTCTCGTGATGTCAGGGAGTTTGTGCAGTCCTGCGGGACTTGCTCTCGCTCCAAGCCTTGCTCTCGTTCTAGTGGTTTGTTGATGCCATTACCTGTGCCCAAGAGACCATGGACCCATATCTCTATGGATTTCATTTCCGACCTCCCTGTTTCTCAGAGAATGACCGTCATCTGGGTGATTTGCGATAGGTTTTCCAAGATGATACATCTTGTGCCATTACCTAAGTTGCCTTCCTCCTCTGAATTGGTGCCTTTGTTCCTTCAGCACGTGGTTCGTTTACACGGCATTCCTGAGAACATTGTGTCTGACAGAGGAGTCCAGTTTGTTTCCAGATTTTGGAGGACCTTTTGTTCTAAAATTGGTGTTCAATTGTCTTTCTCCTCAGCGTTTCATCCTCAGACCAATGGTCAAACTGAGAGAACAAACCAGACATTGGAGACTTATCTAAGATGCTTTGTGTCTGCTGATCAGGATGACTGGGTCTCTTTTTTGCCTTTGGCTGAGTTTGCTCTTAATAATAGGGCTAGCTCTGCCACTTTGATGTCTCCATTTTTCTGTAATTCTGGGTTTCACCCTCGATTTTCTTCTGGACAGACGGAGGCTTCTGTCTGCCCAGGTGTTGACTCTGTTGTGGAGCGTATGCAACAGATTTGGGACCAGGTAGTGGAGAGGTTGTCCCTCTCTCAGGAGAGGGCCCAGCGGTTTGCTAACCGGCATAGGACTGATGATCCTCGGTTTAAAGTGAGGGACTTGGTCTGGTTGTCCTCAAGAAATATTCCTATGAGAGTGGCATCTCCTAAGTTTAAGCTTAGGTTCATTGGACCTTATAAGATCATGGAGATTCTTAACCCTGTTTCTTTTCGTTTGCTTCTTCCAGGGACATTTAAGATCCATAACGTGTTCCACAAGTCCTTGTTGAAGAGGTTTGTTGAACCAGTGGTTCCTACTACTGTGCCTCCTGACTCTGTTTTGGTTGAGGGCAATCTGGAGTATGTGGTTGAGAAAATATTGAATTCTCGTTTTTCTAGACGGAAACTCCAGTATTTGGTTAAATGGAGAGGTTATGGTCAGGAAGACAATTCTTGGGTGTTTGCTTCGGACATCCATGCTAGGAGACTCATCCGTGCGTATCATAGAACTCATCCTGACCGACCTGGTTGCTCAAATGAGGGTTCGGTGACCCCTCCTCAAGGGGGGGTACTGTTGTGAATAGGCTGGAAATGAGTTCTGAGCAGAAGCTCCCTCTGGTGGTTACAAACGGTACTGGACTGTCCAGTGAAGATTGTGAGGATTGGGAATCAGGTGTTACTGACTGGTCTTATATAAGGGAGTCACCTTCCCATCAGGGTTGCCGGTGATCAATTGTTCTGGTCTCAATCCTTGATTCCTGTTTCCTTGGTAGCCTGCTGTGTCGTGTCTGAATCTCCTGCTAACAGATAAGACATTTTCTTCTTTTTGTTTTTGTGCTTGATTTTTGCATTTTGTCCTGCACTTCTGTGGGGGCCTTCAGGGTCCCCTCTGGGGGCTTTTGCCTCTCAGTTCAGTTCAGCCACTGTTGTTTGTACATTTGCTTTTTCCAGTTTTTTCAGTGGCTGCTGTTTTGTTTTTGGTTACACCAGAGAACTAATTTAGGTGGTAGAGGTCGTGTGATCTCAGGTGTTTTTGAAATTAGTAGAGTTGGTGCTTTTCAGGTTTTTTGGGATTGCAGTAAGTGCCCTTCCTATCCTTTTCTATTTAGTAAGTTTGGGCCCCAACGTTTGCTCATACTATTTTCTGTCTGTGTCAGTATTTCTTCTTGTCTAACCGCCATTACATGTTTGGGGGCTTTCTATGTTCTTTGGGGATCTGCTCCGGGGCAGATAGCTTTCCTCTTTCTATCTTTAGGTGTAGTTAGTTTCTCAGGCTGTGACGAGGCGTCTAGGACCAACGTAGGAACGCTCCACGGCTGCCTCTAGTTGTGGTGGTTAGTCAGGGTACTGCAATCTCATAGTTTCCAACTGCTCTGGTGTATTTCCTTTTTTGCCTGCTCTCCTCAGCTACCAAATCATAACAATTGTCCCTTATCAGTCTTAAAGGGATCCTTGGAAAACACTATGTGGATATAGGGTTAATCTGCAGGTAAATAGCAAAATAGCATTCCACCTTACTGAAAGTGCAGTTACTGGGAAAAAATGAATCGGGGAAAGGGGCTGAGCAAGAAGTGATTACAGTCTCTGCTGTGAAAGGTCACTATAGCTGCTTTGTGCAGTCTTCAGTAGTTTAGAAATTCTTCTACAACCAATGCCATCAGTATGTTTTGCAACAATAAGGTTGCGATGGTCTTGAGACAGCTCACTGGTTTTAGCCATCATTGTGTGGCACCTTGGTAATGAGATACCTTTTTAATCCCTTAACGATCAGGGATATTTTTGGTTTTGCATTTTCATTTTTTGCTCCCCTTCTTCCTAGAGCCATAACTTTTGTATTTTTTGGTCGAAATGGCCACATGAGGGCTTGTTTTTTTGCAGCACAAGTTGTACTTTTAAATGACACCATTGGTTTTACCAAGTTTTGTAAAAGAGAACGGGAAAAAAAATTCCAAGTGCGGTGACAGATTTCCCATTACTGTGATAGGAGATGGCAGTTGGTGGTTTTAAAATTCTATGCAGGAGAGAGGAGCTAGAGGCAGAAACAGACAGACGTTCTACTGCAAGTTCTCCTAAAGCAAGTTACAGTTCTACATAGAACTTTATGAGCACCAACTGCCATTTCCTATCTAACTAATGGGAAAAGCTATATTCTCTGAAAAATGTTAAGAATTAATGATCAGTCCAAGAGGAGCAAAAGGTGGGTTTCATTAATAAAATACAGTATATTCCCAAGTGTCTTATTTTCATATGTGCTATTGATTTATAAAATAAAGTAAAAGTATGGTTACTCTTTAACAGAAATTCAAAAATGTAAAATCCAAAAGAACATCCATATATAGATCTGTGTTTCCTGTATTCATTGCATTCACACATTTTTTCCTATTAGGTCTCACAGTGTAAAATAATAAAATGCAGATTCTGCTAGATCAGAATAATTGTGGGACTCACACATGACATTCATCTGTAGGGACAGCTTCATGGAGGTGTTCTGCTTCAATAGGCAGGTGAAGCTCACGCCATTGTCGTCGATGGTCAGCTCCGGGATGCATATACTACTGACGTTCACACTGTTTTCAGACTTAATATCCACTTGTTGGGTCCCTCGGTACCAGATCAAGCTCTTATCGTCAGTGTTGTTAACAACTTCACAGCGGAGAATTACTGGATCGCTGAGATTGGCATCGTGTCGACTGTCATAGGTTGCATTGTTCAGCAAGAGTTGCAAGGCTGCAGGGAACCAAAATGATATAATTAATAAAGCTAGAATCTAAAGCTACCAAACTATCTGGCGAGTTTATGCTTCATATTTTCCTAATGAGCCAGCGCAGATCTGCAAAATCCTCGCATAACACATGAGAATTTTGTAAAAATTCAATGTGACTAAATCTATAACGTAAAAGTACACCATGTATGAATCCA
Organism: Oophaga sylvatica; assembly: GCA_033576555.1. Lineage (NCBI taxonomy): Eukaryota > Metazoa > Chordata > Amphibia > Anura > Dendrobatidae > Oophaga > Oophaga sylvatica. The sequence goes on from JARQOD010000002.1 coordinate 585,814,215, forward strand.
CCCTTAGGGCTCATGTCAGTGCAGATCAGTCAGAGACCGGACCGCAATGCACGGACTGATCGCGGGTCTCCTAACCTCAGCGTAACAGCCTCATAGAAATATATGAAGCGATCATGCTTGGGTCAGGAGAGCGGCTGTCAGTCCGTCCTTTAGCGGTTCACCCTCAGACCGATTGTCATGGACATCTGAATTAGCCCTTACTGAGTGGCAGGGACAATCTGCACAAAATTCATTTATATGAAGCTGATAATTCATTCTAAAATTGCAAGATAGCTGCACCTGCTATGGGACGTCAATGTTCCCTATAGGGAAAAAGTTAGGCCGGGGTCACACTTGCGAGTGCAATGCGAGAAACTCGCGCAAGTCTCTTGCCTCAATACCCGGCACTGCCGCCGACACTCGGACCGGAGCGTTCAGCTGCATAGAAATCCATGCAGCCGCCTACTCCGGTCCCGAGTGCCGGCGGCAGTGCCGGGTATTGATCGATGCGAGTTTCTTGAATTGCACTCACAAGTGTGACCCCAGCCTAATTATAGGCAAACTCCTGACTGTTACAAAAAAAAACGTCACCATGGTCAAACTTTAAGGCCACATTAACGAACATTCTGATTATTCCACAGTTTTACTTTGACTAAGTAGCAACATCATGTGCACACCATAAAGATAGACCAAAGCCCTCGGGCAGAGGCGACCAACCCTGTTTGGCCAAAACAACCTTTAATACTGAGTGGCGGGAATCTGTACACTTGAACGGTTAGCAAATGAGAAATGACCCATGGATCACAGAAATAGGAATCAAGATGGAAATAAATGGAATATGTTCTGCGGGGTGAAAGCAGCCATCAGAATGGAGGAGCATTTTTATCCTTGATATGAAATTCTCCTCTTTTATTTCCGTCACTTGCGATATCTTTATGGAGCTGCAGTGAAAACATAAACTATATCCCCGTTAGATTTCTTTCTTCATTCCTACTACGAACAAGAGTAGGTCCAGATATAATGGGAATATAGCGACATTACAGAGGCACAGGAGTGTGTAGCGGTTGAAGATTACCGTATATTATTAAAGAATTATTACATTTACACAAAAGTGAAAACTCCTTAGATTATTTTTAGCATGACATTCACTATAAGGTATGAATTCTACATATTTCTAATGGTGAAAATAATGTCTCAGAGGTAACAGAACATTTATCATAAAATATTCAGATTACACATTAACTAGGGTCTTATATGCAGTCCTAGCTACTTTCATGGGCAACACAATATTTAATGTAAACCCCAAAATTTTTAGGATAGATCCCAGTCACACCTGACTTATACTGAGGGCTGGTTCCAGGTTTATGTCAGCTTCCATTTGTCTATAGGACTTTCATCCCCCAAAGATACTACTTTTTTTTCAAATATACTACAAACCAATAATGTTACCAAGGTCACTGTAACACCGGTGAGTGTGGACCCACTACGCCACGGGCCGGGCTGACCATGGAGTGGCGTAACTAAGCGACTACCGGGTCTTCAATAGACCCTCTGGTGGTGAGGTTAGGCTTGGCTGTAGGTAGTCGCTCCAGGGCAGTCCCCGACACTGCGGCATCTGACCGGAGAGCAGATTAATGGAATGGCCATACACGGGGAGAAACCACGAGGTGAGTAGAGGGGCACTGGAGGGGTGTGCGAGTTACCGCTGTCACATTTTTTTTTTTTTATATATTTTTTATTACATACAAATATATTTGTTGTCATTCCTACCAAGAAATGGCCCAGAAGGAAATCTGAAAAGACGGGACATAGTTGTATGCCACAAAGTTTGCAATTTATTTTACTAATGGAAATTTGGGTGCTGTAGTTTTGAGACAGTGTTCTGTATAAGAGAAGTTACACAAAATATAGGAAAACTGCAGTGTGTTTTGTAGAGAAACTGCATAGGAAAGAGAAGACAGAAACAAAGGGCCCACCCTTCCAGAAGACCTGATCTTGCCAAGTTCTGGTACCAGCTTTGCTGTATTATTTATTTCATAATGCCATTAACTTCCATGGTGATGTACACAAATATTATTATATGTTTCGCGTAGGACATTATATACTATACATTTATATGTTCATTATATTGCATAATTTTGGGGCTATTACTCACCTGTAATTTTATGCAAAAGAGACAAAAGTACAGCTAATATGATTACGGGTTTCTTCATTCTTACTCAGAGCTAGAAGCGACAAAAAGAAAAGTCAGTAATTCTTTATTGCATTTGAATGAAATTACCTTTGTGTGTGTACGGTATATATCTGCAGATAGAAAAGATTGTGAGCAGCGTTGGGGACTGGTATAATTTATGTAAATTAGAACATGTAAGCAAAGAGAATTACCATAAATATAAATGTTATATAATATTTAACAACTAGTCAAGACCCAGCATTAGGATTGTCATCATATATCAAGTAATCTACATGGATTATACAATATTCTTGCTACTGTTATGTAAAAAAAAAAAGTCAAAAGCATCGCTATCCGATATCTCAATCCTCATAATCTGATAAGATATGAAGAGAAGGGTGATTGTGACTGCTACTGAAGCTTCCAGGAATATTGTAGATTTATTTGAACAGGTTTAAAGCAATAGAAAACTCTCCAAACTTTTAATGGGAATCTGTTGGCCAGTTTTTGTCATGTAACCCGAGAGCAGCATGATGTAGAGGGATTGAGTCTAATTCCAATTATGTGTCACTTACTTGGCTGTGTGTTGTTGTTTTACTAAAATAACAGTGTTTTTATCAGCATGATATAATCATTACAGGACTAGCTGCCTTGCGCCTCCTAGTCAACAGCATAGAAAATAGTGATTGTATCAAAATGACAGCACGCAGACCACCAAGTGACACATCATAGGAATCAGGGTCTCAAATCCTACATCTTGCTGCTCTCAGATTACATAACAAAAACCTGCTGACTTATTCTCTTTAAAAAGATGGACTAAAGCTCTAAGCAAAAATAATTATTGACATGTAAAACAAGAACTTAAATAATAATAATAATAATAATAATAATAATAATAAATTAGCCATTTGTCTTCATGTAGGTTCATTGTCCTGTGTAAATATCAAAATGAACATTTCTGTCCAAATTTTTAGATCTTTTACAAGCTTAAAAAAAGTCTGAGGAAAAGTTAAAAAGTTTTAGTGGGAAACGAGCTAGAGGAAGATTATAATAATTTGAAAAAATATAAAAAAATGTTATTAGTAAATTTTTGTAAAACCTTAAAGTAATATTTACTAGAGATTTTGAAAATCTACTATATAGTCTTTCCTTTGATCTATACAATTCTATACTGTAGTTGTAGTTTCAGAACATAATTGTGAATGATCATTTTGGAATCTATGTACTAAAAATAGAAAAACTGCTCCTTTTATCAGAGCACAATACTATACAATTATTCATAATAAAAATCGTTTAATTGGAAACGTCTTTCTCTGTTTGTTTCTAACAAGATAGAAAAAGGCTGGTCAAATCTTTGCCAAATTTTACATCTGTAGACTCCTCATCTGAGATGGTCAAGAGTGTCCTTCAGACTTGACTTGACACAAGACATCTATTGTAAGGTCAGCCTAACCAGAACGACCCACTTAAACTGCTCCAAAGGGTCAGAGTGGCCTTCTTTTTACTAAATACATTTCCAGCTAGAATCCAAGAATTCCAAGTAAATATAAACCCTTAAATTATTTTTCCTGAAAATTGGATGTCAACTTCTACCTGATTTTTTGCCTAAGCTCCAAAAATCTCTTACGTTGTGGGTGATGATCCTGGAGAACCTCCGTTTGGCTGTGAAGTAAGAATGTTTCTGTTGGTTCTGTTCTTGTTCTCTTTAAGTTCTTTATTGACATCAGGGTCAATGCCTGAGAAGTTACAGGTCAAGGTCTACACTGTTTTATGGACCATGAGTAAATATAAAACAGCTCTCAAGAAAAGCTTCAGCATTGTTGAGTAAGGACAAACCTGTACCTTCTCCATTTAATGGCTTTGGGCGAGGCTTTTAAGTCGCTGAGAAATGCAAAGATTTCTGGCATCTAAATAATTTCCATGCCATTCACCCCTGTAAATTTATAAATGCTTGACGAACTAGAAAATAGACTATTTTGTCTTGAAACATGACTGTTTTGGGACATAAACATCCCCCAGTTTTGGGACATAAACATCCGGTGAGGGGTGCAGGCATCATGTGAGCACACCAGTCAGTTAGTGGAGATCTGATAATCTGTGGCCTTCATAAACCACGTGGCTCAGATAGTATTGGAAGTCTGCATCAGTTACGCTTAGAATTATCACCAAAAAGTTCTATCTTTGTCTCATCAGACCAGAGAATCTTATTTCTCATAGTCTGGGAGTCCTTCATGTGTTTTTAGTAAACTCTATGTGGGCTTTCATACGTCTGGCACTGAGGAGAGGCTTCCGTTGGGCCACTCTGCCATAAAGGCCCGACTGGTGGAGGGCTGCAGTAATAGTTGACTTTGTGGAACTTTCTCCCATTTCCCTACTGCATCTGTGGAGCTCAGCCACAGTGATCTTGGGGTTCTTCTTTACCTCTCTCACCAAGGCTCTTCTCCCACGATTGCTCAGTTTGGCTGGACGGCCAGGTATAGGAAGACTTCTGGTGGTCCCAAACTTCTTCCATTTAAGGATTATGGAGGCCACTGTGCTCTTAGGAAACTTCAGTACTGCAGAAATTCTTTTGTAACCTTTGGCAGATCTGTGCCCTGCCACAATTCTGTCTCTGAGCTCCTTGGCCACTTCCTTTGACCTCATGATTCTCATTTGGTCTGACATGCACTGTGAGCTGTGAGGTCTTATATAGACAGGTGTGTGCCTTTAAAAATCAAGTCCTATCAGTTTAATTAAACACAGCTGGACTCCAGTGAAGGAGTAGAACCATCTCAAGGAGGATCACAAGGAAATGGACAGCATTTGTGTAACGAATAGAAACGGAGGCACAGATGTTGCAGTGTACATTCGTTTATTGCAATTTTGTGGAACCACAGGACCACGGAACAAGGGGCTCCGAAGAGGGCGTGAGTATGCGAGCCCCAGACACCCGTAGTAAGACCCCCTCGAATCGAGTCAGATTGGAATGCCCAAGTGACGCAGGTGCTACCTCCAGTTAGACCCCGGACATGTGGAAGCTGACCCAGCGGAACAGGTGGATTGGCAGGTATTGCAGGCAGCGGTGAACTTGGCAGACGGCAAGAGGCTGAAACAGGTAGCGAGCAGGAGCGGGTAGGAACTGGCGCAGGAAGCTCTGGCGTCGTCCTAGGTGATGTAAAGAAGTACGGCTGGCACTCTGAGGAGAGAAACAGGATTAGCAGGATACTGACAGAATACTGGCGGGATACTGGCGTTACACAGACACGACGGTACGGGAACCTGTGAACAGCAACAGGAAACACTTGGTGCTCAGGCACCTCCTCTAGGGCAGAGGTGCCAGAAATAGTACCAACTATTCAGTCATTGGTTCAGACCATATTTTGCAAAAAAAGGCGCTCTGCCTCTTTAAGAGACAGGAAGTGGGTGAGCGTACGCCCTCAGAGCCATTCCCGGAGAGCTGCCGACCGTGCGCCAGGAAGAAGCAGGAGGGAAGTCCGTGGACCCAGGGACGGAGACCAGGTAGCGGGAAGCAGACCGGGAGCGGGGATTCCAGCCGGACACCTGCGGGGGAGAGGGACTGAGCGCTGGCACTACAGTGTGACTTAAATACAGCTCTGGCAAAAATTAAGAGACCACTGCAAAATTTTCAGTTTGTCTGATTTTTCTCTTTAAAGGTATTGTGGAGCCCAGCTGTGCTAGGATTCCCACATCTCCTGGAAGGGTGACTGAAGGATTTAACCACCAGAGGTCCCAATGCATACACACACCTTCATCCATCCCCTAAGACCACCAGAGGGAGTCGGATAGGTATATAAAAGGAGGGTGAAGATAGGAAGTGAGCTCAGATTTGAGAGACTGCAGTTCAGTTCAGTCAGATTAGAGTTCTGCTGAGTGCAGTGTGCAGTGCAGAGCAGAAGGCTGCAGTCTGCAGCAGAGAGACTGCAGAGCAGTTCAGTTCAGTAAAGTGGAGTCTAGTAGAGTGGAGTTGAATCCATTCCAGTCTAGTCAGAGCTGAGACAAGTGAGTAGGCTGCAGACAGAGCAGACAAGTGGAGTTTGCAGTAAAGGACTCCATAGCTCAAGTGGAGAGCTGGGAGCGTGCCGACGCTCTGAGAGTGGCGAAGAGGCAGCCCACCAACTGCCAGTGTGTGTAATCATGTGAGGGCCCGAGTAGGCCGAAGGCAAGTGGAAAGAGAAGTAAAGGAGGCAGAGGAGCCTTCACGGCTCACCTCAACAAGTATTTACCGGACGCCGGGGTCCGAGCCTATAGGGATCTCCACGACCCATTAAGAGAACACCGGAGTTCCTGGAGGACTACAGGTTCCAGGAGCACCACAGAGCTGATACGTAACTGGGCCAGGAGGACGGAGTCAGGCAGTGCACTGCCAACAGGGACTGTGTACTTCAAGAAAAGGTCCAACCACAAGGTCAGCCAGGTGCAGGACGGAGACTAAGTTAGGCCCAGCTACATGCAGGCCAGGACTTCATACAGAAAGGCAAGGAACAGGAGGCCACACACCTACTCAGTGGGAGAATCTGGATGTGTACCCTTCACCCTACAGTGCTCCGGGATGTGCCTGCAACATCTTCAGTAAAGGTACCAAAAAGACTTGTGTGTGTCCCTCTTCTTACCCCTAACTGCCGGGTTCCCCTCCGTCCTGCATCCCTCCCATCTATCTGCCCTGAAGGACTCAGCCTCACCTGTGGGAGGCCTAACACCTATAGCTGCATAACACCAACCCTTCAGTGGATCTGCACAGCAGCGCTGGTCACCCTGACCAGGTACCACAGGTGGCGTCACGAATCCCCATACCAACATTCAATTCCCCTGTAAATATCCCACATTTATGGGTGAGCGCCCAGGGCCACGGACTGAGCTGTGGTGCCGTGACATCCCCTATAGAAGTTATTAGGCTCGGATCCGAGTACCCCACTGCTCTGGGAGGGTGGCTCAGTATATTTTTTAGTAGAATGTAAATTGCTCTTTTATTCTATAAACTACTGACAACATGTCTCCTAATTTCCAAGCAATAAATTCTGTATTTATTTTCAGCAAATGAGAAATAGTCAAAATAACAAAAAAAATACAGTGCTTGCAGACCTCAAATAATGCTGAGAAAACAAGGCAACAAGCAGAAGAGACTTGTTTGGGCTAAAGAACACAAGGAATGGACATTAGACCAGTGGAAATCTGTGCTTTGGTCTGATGAGTCCAAATTTGAGATCTTTGGTTCCAACCACTGTGTCTTTGTGCGATGCAGAAAAGGTGAACGGATGGACTCTACATGCCTGGTTCCCACTGTGAAGCATGGAGGAGGTGTGATGGTGTGGGGGTGCTTTGCTGGTGACACTGTTGGGGATTTATTCAAAATTGAAGGCATACTGAACCAGCATGGCTACCACAGCATCTTGCAGCGGCATGCTATTCCATACAGTTTGCATTTAGTTGGACCATCATTTATTTTTCAACAGGACCATGACCCCAAACACACCTCCAGCTGTGTAAGGGCTATTTGACCAAGAAGGAGAGTGATGGGGTGCTACGCCAGATGACCTGGCCTCCACAGTCACCAGACCTGAACCCAATCGAGATGGTTTGGGGTGAGCTGGACCGCAGAGTGAAGGCAAAAGGGCCAACAAGTGCTAAGCATCTCTGGGAACTCCTTCAAGACTGTTGGAAGACCATTTCCGGTGACTACCTCTTGAAGCTCATCAAGAGAATGCCAAGAGTGTGCAAAGCAGTAATCAAAGCAAAAGGTGGCTACTTTGAAGAACCTAGAATATAAGACATATTTTCAGTTGTTTCACACTTTTTTGTAAAGTGTAATGTATAATTCCACATGTGTTAATTCATAGTTTTGATGCCTTCAGTGTGAATGTACAATTTTCATAGTCATGAAAAATCTTTGAATGAGGTGTGTCCAAACTTTTGGTCTGTACTGTATATATATATATATATATATAATATATATATATAATATATAATATATAAATAATATATATATATATATATATATATATATAAAACTGTATCATGGTGTTGCAGTGCTGGAACTTCTTTATTTACCAAGCAAAAGTGATGACCAGTTTTTGATCTTATTAATTTCCGCTATTCCACTGAGTATTCCTTTTCTTAACTTTTTTTCTTAATGAGCCATACTAAGAGGGTGTGATAAAAGAGGGTAATAATGCAGAGCACCATAAAGACACGCCCCAGAGGATCTTGTAACCACATCTCCTTAGCAAATCCCATATAAATTAACAGTAAACAAAAAGGCCCATATCACTGGAAATGTATGGTACATTTAAAGAAAGGACTACTCAGCAAGAATAAAACAAAAGTAGAAACAGGCTACTTTTGACCTGGTGACGGGTTCTCTTTAAAGGGATTGTCCACTACTAGGACAACCACTTCCTGATCGATCAAAATATTTGGCCCCGATAACATAATAAGGGCTCTTTTCCACTTGCGAGAAATACGTCCGATTTTCGCATGTGAAATCCCAGCTCTGGGGCCGGCATACAATACATGCAGCCGCATACTCCACTCCCGAGTGTCGGGGCCAGAGCTGGGATTTCACATGCGAGAATCGGACGTATTTCTCGCAAGTGGAAAGGAGCCCTAAGGGCTCATACTCACTTGAGCCGAAAATGGACGATTTCAAGCCGATAAAAAATCGGATTGAAATCGGACCAATGTTATTCAATAGGTGACATCTCATTTGCGATTTTTTTCTCAGCCGAAATCGGTGTGAGAAAAAAATCGCAACATGCTGCGATTTGCTGCGATTTTGGCATGATAATCGCTAATGCAAGTAGATGGTGCTCTAAAAAATCGCATGCAAATCGCAAGACAATTGCACATAATCGGACCATCCAGAAAACGGACTGTTTTTTTTTTTGCCAAATGGGTATGAGCCCTAAAGCTTATACTCACGCCTGAAGTCACGAGGAGAGCGACTGCCAACATCGCGGGAATATTGCCGGCACGGGAAGTGAGTATAAGCTTTATTATGTTATCGGGGCCAAGCGAGGGGTATAAGAAGTTGTCCAAGTAGTGGACAACTTCTCCAAGATCACAATAAGGGTCTGAGGAGGGGGTGATTTTAGGCTCTTGAATTGTTCTGGAATCTGCACCTGCACCCTGGTAGCAAAATCCAATGTTTTCTACACTTGGGGTATGTTCACACACACAGGTTTGTTTTATTTGGAGTTTGAATCTTCCAAGTTCCAATCTTCAAAATAAAAAATAAGTATTCAAAGAGTATTTGAATTAGATTTTGGTGTGGATTTTGAAGCAGACCCTACTCAAAATCTATGTGAAAAAAAAACCCCTCTGTGTGAACATATCCTCATGCTTCAACATTCGTACTATGCCCCATTGTAGTTATTAAATGTTTTCTTTTTCCATGTATAACATGGCTCCCCATTCTGGCTCATGGAGGTTCCCCTCTGTATGATGTCTAAATGTCTATAAGGAGGTATCTGTAGAGTGATTGTCTTCATGAGACATAGACATTTGGGTTTATTGTTAAATTTAGACAAAGAAAGAATAATAAAACTTTGTACCACCAGGGGGCAAGCAAGGACCAATTACAGAACAATTCTCATTTTATTGCAAAATATTTAGAGTTGAGAGTCCTCAGTGGTTGATACCTTTTAATGGCTAAATGAAAAGATGGTAACAAATTGCAAGCTTTCGAGACTACTCAGGTCTCTTCATCAGGCAAAGACTAATACTTTTATATCTTAGTACCGGAATAGTCTTGAAAGCTTGCAGTTTGTTACCATCTTTTCAGTTAGCCATTAAAAGGTATCAACCACTGAGGACTCTCAAGTCTAAATATTTTTCTATCTACTGGCTAACACGGTACGAAGATACACATTTTATTGCACGCATTTTTGCAGGCGTTAGAGATAAATTCATATGAACCATAAATGTTGTGAATTTTACCTGCAGGTTACAGAGCCAGGTGTGAGGACGTCATTTTACCAGATCTCATCCACAACTTGGGGATCTTTCATCTGCATGGATATTGACCCATGGTGCAGATTTTGAATGGAGTCGATGACCCTAAAATTGAACTGTTTAGACCTACATATAAGTGACTTATTCCCCTTCAAAATGATATTGATACTGCAGATTTTAGTAATTTAGTTTATATAAAAACAGTTTATTAGCTATGCAAGTGAGGCATGAGGGGGCTTCTGTGTACCTTAAAGCTTCAGTGCAACAATCTGCGCCTTCAGTTACCATCACACGGACACTGCAGGACCAAGAGCTCACACAGTGTCAGTGTGTGCAGGAGCGTTATCATCCCTCTCCTGTGCAGCGGCCGCTCGCTGCACCAAGGATCACACAGAAGTGAGAAGCCATGAGACACGGGAGAGAGAGGAGTGCGTGCACACTGACACTGAATGCGTTCTCACCTCCCTTTCCTGCCAGCATCGGCCGCCCCCTGCTTTGTGGTCACGTGCAGCGAGCGGCCACCACACACAGGAGAGATAATAATGCTACAGCGTATGCTGACACAGTGTGAGCTCTTGATCCTACAGTGTCAGTGTGCTCAGGGCTGGGGATTTACACCTGACAGCGCTTCAATTCGAGGGCTGTAAATCACTGCGAGTAAAGGGATGGATGATGGTAATTGGGGGGTGGAATGGTGCACCAAAGCCCCCTTACTTTTCATAGCTAATAAAACTGGTTTATATAAAACTAAATTACTAAAATCTACAGTAGCAGTATGATATTTATAAGGGTATGTTTCCACGATCAGGAAACACTCCAGATTTGCTGCGTGTTTGGCGCTGTGCGTTGGCGCAGCGCCAAACACGCAGCGTCCAGATGTTACAGCATAGTGGAGGGGATTTCAAGAAATCCCGTCTCCACTATGCGTAACAACACGCAGGCGGAAGACCTGCGTTTACGGACATGCGGCGCGTCTTTTCAGACCGCAGCATGTCCTAGCGTATTGCGGCGACGGTGCGTCGTCGCAACGGAATTTCACACAGGGCTATGTAGCCCTGCGTTCTTTCCAGGTGTGTTCCGGAGGTGTCCTGAACACCTCCGGAAAGAGCGCGCGTCCGAAAGGGGGCGGGGCTTTGGGCGGTGCGGAATTTCCGCTCCGTCCAAAGCGCTGTGGTTCCGGACCGTGGAACCACAGCCTAAGCCAAAACCAGGCGTGGGACAATTAGAGGGAAAGTATAAGTTCACACTGGGAGTTTTTTCAATGCAAATTTTCAGCTGCGTTTTACAGGACCCACAAAGCCTATCAGATTTCAGAAATCTCATGCACACTCCTTGGGTTTTTTCGTCATCAGGATTTTGGGCTGTGCATGGTTTTTCACATAATGGAGCTTTTCCCTTCTTTCAGCGATTTTTCACCCATTGAAATGAAGGGGGGGGGGGGGTGAAAAAACGCTGAAAAAATGCACCAAAAACGCAGGTATCAGGTTCTGCTGCGGTTTTTGTGCCAAAACGTGATTCTATAGAATAAGACTTTTTTTTCAACCCTAAACTTCATCAGCATGCCAGAACTGCAGCAAAAAACGCAAGAAAAAAACAAGGAGTTTTTTTTTTCCTGCCAAGAGATCAGTTTTTCTACAGAAAAAAACGCCAAGTGTGAACTAACCCTAATAGAAACACGTCACCACTTCTGCATTTCTCACCCACAGTGGTTTTTGGCTAACATACAGGCTATCATATACATATTAGGGAACCTGCAGCAGTGATGCTAGTGTGAACACGCAGCTGCACCACTGCTCTCAGCGCACGCGCAGGACACACTGCTGCAGCGCAGGACAACTTTCTGACAGGCCCCGCCCCCCAGCCACTATTGGGCATTGTCACTCTATGGGCGTGTCTTACTGTCTAGAGTGGGCATGTGTATACGTCAAAAAAAGGGCAGGTCCTGCACTAGCTGTCAATCATAGGGAAAGCAGAAAGTGGGGCAAGGTATGCTCAGCCATAATGTCAGACCCGCCGGAAGTGGGGCATGGAAACCGGAAAAGAGGGTCTCCTAGCTAGTGGGTTGGTTGCTAGGTGCAGGCAGGAAGTCGGGAGGTGGGGGTGACGGATTGATGGCAGCTGTTCTGGCTGGCTGGGACGGGATGGCGAGTCCCGGGCGATGGCTGCCGTTCTGTCTCCTGGTCCTGGTGTTGTCCGCGGTGCTGCCCGCACACATTAAGAAGGCGATGGAGGAAAGCCCGGAGATGTACAACCGCTACTACCACCACAAGGAGCTGAGCGAGCGGCTGCACTCACTGGCGCAGGAGTACCCGGAGCTGTGCCGGCTCTCCAGCCTCGGCGCGTCCGTGCAGGGCCGGGAGCTGTGGGTGATGCGAGTGACCGCGGACCCCGACTCGGCGCCCCCGGAACGGCCGCAGTTCAAGTATGTGGGGAACATGCACGGAGATGAGACGGTGTCCCGCCAGGTGCTGGTGTACCTCCTGCAGCTCCTCCTGGACAGCTACGGGCGCGACCCGCGGCTCACACAGCTCCTCAACACCACCGACATCTACATCGTGCCCAGCCTCAACCCGGACGGCTTCGAGGCGGCGCAGGAGGGGGACTGCTCGGGGGAGAAGGGCGGCAGGAGCAATGGCCGGCACCTGGACCTCAACCGCAACTTCCCGGACCAGTTCTCTAACAAGCAGCCGCCGGACCCGCAGCAGGTGCCCGAGGTGGTGGCCATGATGAGGTGGATCCAGGAGAACCGGTGAGGAGGGCAGAGAGTGGCGGGCATGGTGCCCAGTGTGTGGGGGGAGACCGTGCAGGGGCCCCACAGCCGAGATCCGGCCATCACCCACCCATTGGGTCCTGCCATTGTCATTAGAGTGACCGCTAGATAAGCCGCAGCATCTGAGGGGTTAAACTGCTCGCGCCAATCACAGCACCGTCAGCGGGTCCGCAGGGTTGGGCCACGTTCCCATAATTAATATTTTGCTTTGTTTTTGATGCTTATTTTGCCTTACGTTTCCAGAAAAGTGGATCGGATTTATTGAACTCTGATGCCCGGTGCACTTTTAGGCTAAGTTCACACTGGGCGTCGTTTTTTGCAGCATTTTTTTTTTAATGCAAATTTTCTGCTGCGTTTTACAGCACCAGCAAAGTCTGAGATTTCAGAAATCTCATGCACACGTGTTTCTTTTTTGTCATCACGATCTTGTGCTTTGCATGGTTTTTTGCCACTTCTTTCAGGGCATGTGCCCACGATCCAGAATTGCTGCGGGTTTGACGCTGAGTATTTATGCAGCGTCCAGATGTTACGGCACAACGGATGGGATTTCAAGAAACCCCATGCCCACTTTGCGTCCAGAGACGCCCGCAGCTCACCCACGGACACTGACACTCGGCGCCTCTCTCCACACCGCAGCATGTCCGTTTCTCCTGCAGATATACTAATATCCACCAGATAAATGTCACCCATTGAACGCGAAGAATCCACACGGTTCAGTGATCACATGCAGATTTCCCCGCGTTCAGTAGACAGCAGCGATTCGGACGCAGCGAGCATGTGCTGCTACTTCCGGATCGTGTGCAGAAGGCCTCAGTGTTTTTCACCCAATAAAATGAATAGGTGCTGAAACAACGCACAAAAAACGCAGGTATCAGGTTTTGCTGCGTTTTTAGTTCCAAAACCTGATTCTGTAGAATAGCACTTTTTTTTTTTTTTTTTTCAAAAGTAAACTTTATCAGAATGCACAGGAGACATTTCTAGCATGCCAAAACCGCAGCAAGAAAAACAATAAAAACCTGCTCTTGTTCTGCAGTTTCTTTCCTGCCAAGAGATCAGGTTTTGCTGCAGAAAAAAAAGCCTAGTGTGAACTTGCCCTTTGTGTGTGTTTTTCTTTCCTACTTTGTGGTTCGTGTTTGAGATCTGCATCACGTCAACGTCACTTGCAGTAAATATACACTTGTGCGGATTTTCCCCATAGGCTTGAATGAGATGAGAAAAATCCGCAGGTGAAAAACATATATGCGTTTTTAGTATGTTTCTGTAGTGGAAATGCAATAAAAACGCATGTAATCCGAAATGACTTTATCAATAAAGTGTTATCAAAGCCAAATACCAAGAAGTATCCAAAACAAACCGCTTTATTTAAAACATGTCATACCAAACGATGCTGAAGTTGGATTCTTATTCTGCAGTTTCTTTTTTTTTTCCTGTGTTTTACAGGTTTAACAGAAATTAAAATTACAATAATAAAATCCAATGCAGCGGGGGGCCCTGATGTGACTACGCAAAATCAGCTGTAACAGTTGTCAGAGCTCTGACAAAGAACACAGCATGTGTTCGAAACGCGTTGCTGCGTTAATTGGGTGCCATTACATGTGAATTTATACATTTTTTTACCATTTTGTAATAAAGCAAGCCATTTTTATCAGCTGGACCCAATTCCACATTTTTTTCCCTTATTGTTGCTAATGTCCTTGAGCTCAGCAGGAATTTTAAATTGGGGCGGCTGATATGAACATGGCAAGATTTTTTTTTTACGTAATGACATAAAAAATTATCAAAGATTGTTAAAAAAATAAAATAATAATAATAACCAAATTAAAAAAGTGATTGTCTCATCTTGTTAAATGGGTAAAATTCCAAAGTGCTTCTGAAAAAACAAACCACTTGCAATTTATCTCTTCTTAAAAATCATCTTTTTTCTCAAAAACTGAGGGATTTTTAATTCTTTAGTTTCCTGCTTGTTGTCTAGGTTACCGGTCACCTCTGCATTGTCATCATTGGTGGGTGAGGGGCTCGCTCTTGGAATCTGCCCATAGTGCAGAGACAGACCTGCCTCTGCTTGTATCATGGGAAGAAAGCGCATATTTTGGTCCTGCAGCACAACCGTGCCGCTGGTCCGGACTTCAGGAGCAGCCGACAGGCGGGAAGCAGAGGAGCGATGTGCTCCTGAGTACAGAACCACATTTTCTGATGACACAGATGCACACTCAGGAGGCCATGAATTAAAGAAAGTCACATGCAATGTTACATGGTTGAAAAAAAGACAAATGTCCATCAAGTTCAATGAAGATTAAACTATTTTTATAACTTTCTGTGCTTTTGCTCTGTCTTTTATGGAACATGAGTCGTCCATATGTTTTACTGCAACTCGTGGGCGTCAGCGTCTCTTAATAATTATAGTCTCCCATAACTGCCCTGTAGGTGTTATGTGAACCAGTTCCTCTAATGCCAGAGCTGCTCCAAAGTGAAATGTTGGGGAACCTTCTCCTAGCGTGAGGTCTTAAAGGGGTTATCTGGGATTTTCGTTCATTTTGCTGCAGCGATGATGTGCCGTAAATCTAGGTAACCTCTGCCTCCAATCACTGGCTCAGCGGTCTCATGCCGTACGTGCTAGATCACCTGTAATGCCGGTGACTGACAGCCAGTCTTGTATCCCTCTGGGTGTCAGCCCTTCACCCTGACTTCTCACACTTGTAAGACACACACCGCTGTCACACATTTGTGGGTATCGTTGGCTGATCCTATATTTTACCCACTTTGGTTTTAGAGAAACCTGCGGTATAAGTCAGTAAGTAATAAAAGGATTCACATGGTGTCGGCGCTCTGCTCCTATCATCTCATGCGAGTACAGCTGCGGAGGAGATGGAGAAATTAATTTCTCCCATCTCCTCCATTGCCGGCGGCGGGCACCGTTCTGCACTCAGGTGATATCAGAGTGCAGTGCGATGTTTCACATGCACCCATAATCTTATATGGGTGCGTGCGATTCGATTCACGGATGCAATCACAGCGTGGTGCTATTGTTTTCGCGTGTCGATTCAGCATGAAAAAGTAATCGCTCATGTGAGCTGCCCCATAGGTTAACATTCAGCTGAGTGCAATCCGATTCTTTTATCCGATTATATCACAAGTGGGAATGAGCCCTTTACTTAGCAGAGCCCTCCCGTGGCTGGTTAACAGGTTAGTGGCTTTGTGCCAGAGCAAACAACCTGTTAATAATCCAGGGGAGTGTGCTTCTAGGTAGTGAGTGCAGCTTTGGGCTGAGAAGCTACAAGGAAGTGCATCATTACGCCCCAATGCATTTCCAGTCATAACTGCTGGCGTCATCACTTTGTGGTCATAAAGGGATACACAATCATATTAATACTTTTGGGGAGAGGGTGTAAACGTTTCTGATGCGTGTGTTGTCAAGGATTTAGATATTGGGCATCTAGCTTTATGACAGGTCATCAATATCAGATCAGTGGGGGCTCTGACAACTGGCTCCCACCCTGATCAGATTTTTGCAAATTCCCTGGTGAGCAGAGGTAACTGGTGTCCTGAGCAGGGCCAGCACCGCTCCATACACAGTGTAGTGGCTGTTGTCAGACAGTGACGAGGAGCTGAGCTTCAGCACCCAAGAAAGGCTACTACACAGTGTACAGAGCGGTGGGGTCCCTGCGCAGCACACCGTTTACTGCTGGGAGCTGGTATCAGATTCACATCAATTTGATATTGATGACCCGTCCTATGGATAGGTTGTCATTGTTTAATGCTGGACAACCTTTTCTGGAAAAAATGTGTGTTCATGATCTTCATTTATTAACCAGTGCTATAGATTCCCCCGATCTCCTGGACTTCTGTCAGTCAGTGCCCCAGTGACAGCCACTGCTCTCTACACACAGTGGTGACTGGAACCGTGCCGGCCGTACCCCTATGACTAAAAGAGCCAGGCTGCAGGGGGACTACAGCTCATTTCCTCCTGGCAGCGGGGCTTTCAGTGCTGGCGCCGCGCAGTGTCAGAATGCTATGAACCTGCAGATTAATCCCGTATCTGCAGGTTTATAGCGTTATTTTTACATCACAGGTTCCTTTTGAGTATATACATGCAGTATGTGGTTGTAATGTGTAGGGTTAATCAATTTTAAAGTGTTAATTGTTATACATTTTTGTAAGGCGTCACGCTATTTTCATGTATGAGAAAAACTGCATTTCATCAGTTACTTTGGTCCAAGTTTATCAGTTTTTTTTTTTTTTTTGCTGCTGAGATAAAAAAAAAAAGTTTGTCCATCTTCTCCTATCAGTTGGTGAAAAACAGACTGCACCCGGATGGCATCCGAGTTCTCATATTTTTTTTTTTCCACCCACCCATAGACTTTCATTTCCGAATTTAATCAGACACTTTGTCCCCGCAAAAAGATCGTGGACATGTGAACAGCCCCATTGACTTTTATAGGTACGAGAGCTATCCATGAAAAATTCAGGTAGCAGCACTCCTACAGGAATAGCTGGTGTGTGAATGAGCCCTTACCTGCAATGTCTGCAGAAGGAACATCATTAACCCCATGAGCAGCGGAGCCATGAGTTTCCCTGCACAGAGGGTCTGTATGTCCCGTCACCTCTCATTCCTGACTGTACATTTAGTGCGCTGCTAACTTGCCATGGAGCAGCCATATATTTCTCTTGCAGTGATCTATTAATATTACTTTTGCCCTTGGCACTTACTATATTCTTTTCCATTATATGAAAAAGCTGTAAAACCAGTTTTACCCGGTGCAAAAAAAAGTCATTTTCTGTCTTTAAAGGGAATGTACAGTATGTGTCATCAAAAAATGACTTTTAAATCAGGTTTGTATATCCAAAGGAACTTGTTGGTACAACAGTCTGTGTCTTAGTAAAGGCAGAACAGTGGTTATAATGACCATTGAGGCCATGTCTGTGTCACAGCTAGCGCTCAGCGGTCACAGGAGAAAATGAGCTTATGTTTAACCCATACTGTTCCAGTCATCTGGGCGGTTGCTGCGCGGCGCGATCACGGCTGTTCTCCAATCACACCCTCTGTTTGGTTGGCGATTATAACAGCTAACCGGTGCGGTCCGGGAGCAGGATAGCTGTTCTCATTTGACGGGGGTGGGCGCAGTGACTAGGCCCACCCTGTGCACGGAGCTATTCTTCTATAGTGGGTATCTGCTGAGCATGTGCGTCCTGTAATGAAAGAACTATAGGACGTATCCATGGACATCCAGATAGGCAAAAGCCTCTGACGTGCAGGGTGTCGAGGGGCCATATCTGGCGCAGTGAGGTATCTGATTTGAATTTGACCAATTTTTGAGTTTTAAGCCACCAAACTATGATTGACAGTGTGGAATTACCCTTTAATTTTCAAAGATCAGGATGTGGCTTTATACCCTAACATTCTGCAAGTTTAATCGTGTGGAAAGCCACAGACCTATTGCATAAATTTCACAGGAAATTAATCAGGGTTTGCTGTAAGTTGGCCCCGTTTCACTAGAAGTGTACTTTCCACTGGATTTAAAGGATTTCTGAGGTGAAGATCTGTGCATCTCGCGGAGTCCTCACAAAGCTGGCTTACCAGCAAAGACCGCTTACATGATCTACCGATCATCGGACTGGCTAGAAGCCCACACAGAAGGGAATCTGTCAGCAGGTATTTGCTATGTAATCTGAGAGCAGCATGATGTAGGGACAGAGACCCTGATTCCAAGGATGTCGCTAAGGCTGGTTTCACATTTGCGTATCGGTGCGCAGTGTTTGATCCACGTAGAACCGCATGGGTCATGTGTACATATCTTTAACATGGTGTACGCAGGGACATGCTTTTGCATTTTGTATGCATATGCATGAGTCGTTTCGCGGTGTCCGGCAAACGCAACATGTTGCATTTTTTTGAAGCGTCAAAAAACACATTACTGTCTATGGGAACGCAAGGACATGCGCATGGATGCGGTCGATGCGCATGCGGACTTCAGACTGCGCATGTCCAGGAACTGATTACAGCACTTGGAAATATTGAACGCATGCGCATAAACAACGCAAACGCCTGCAAAAACTTTTTTTTTTTTTGCGTCATGGGTAAGCTGATGCGGATAAACACTGCGTTAGCGGATGATATGCTGCATACTCAAACGCTAATGTGAACCTAGCCTTAGTTTACTGGGTGCAGCAGTTATGATAGTCCACTCTCTCTGCTACAGATGTAGCAGAGCTCAGTCATTGAGCTGTGTATAACCAAAACTTTCTGTGTACATTGCATAATGACAGCTGCTAATCAGTGCTGGGTGCGTGGTAGGACTAGGAGGCACAAGGCCAATTGTCACTGAGTGATAATCTGCTGCTTGTAAAACACTGTATTAAAACGGCAAAGCCCAGCCTAGTAAATGACACATGGCTAGAATCTGGGTCTCTACTCATACATCTTAGTGCTTTCAGATTACATAACACAAACCTGCTGACAGATTCCCTTTAAAGTTGGCAGAAATTGTCGATTTTGTCCAGGCTGTCTGACCATCCATTGTGTATGGTGGTCTACCGACTCTCCCTGACAGTTTGAATGTAAATGCCCAAACCTCTAGTTTTCGGTGGAGGTAACCCCTGCCTCACACCTCTGGTGGTGGCTTTTCTCCTCACTTCCCATTGAAAGTTTGGGCAAATGTTAATGTATATGGGGAAGCTGAGAGATGTGCAGTTGGTGGTGACTGAATAAATAACTTTAGGGGTACTTTAATGACTGTTGAGATTTTGGAATATTCCTACATATTTTGTTTCCTCCATGTTTGGAGTTATTTATTGCCCTATACGCTGCATTCTCTGACCGAGCATTATATTTGGTGATGTGTGGCCAGATCAGGAGTATTTCAGAGAACTTTCTTTTGCATAGATATAATTGCATATTTCTAAAATAATAATGACCTATTTTTTATTTTCCCTTCAGGTTTGTACTTTCGGGTAACCTCCATGGCGGCTCTGTTGTGGCCAGTTATCCTTATGACGACTCCAGCAGTCACTTGGTAACCGGATTCTATAGCAAGTCTGCAGATGACACAGTATTCCAGTACCTGGCCAGAGCCTATGCATCCAACCACCCAATAATGAAGACGGGATACCCGAGGTGCAAGGGGGAAGAAGGGGAGTATTTCCCAGATGGGATTACCAATGGAGCCCATTGGTACGATGTCCAAGGTAAATGACCCGATTTTATTGCCAAATACAGAAGGGGCAGGGCATTGCCTAGAAGAGCTGATATAGTGGGCACAGTCATCGGTTTCCATTCTTCTGATGTCTTCCTATTTGTTGCAGTAGTGGATGTTCTGTAGACTTTATTATGTCGCCTCCCTAAGGGTACGTCTCCACGCTGCGTACTGGCAGCGCTTTGGACGCAGCGGAAACCCCACTCTGCCCAAAGCGCC
The DNA here is from genome assembly GCA_033576555.1 of Oophaga sylvatica. NCBI lineage: Eukaryota > Metazoa > Chordata > Amphibia > Anura > Dendrobatidae > Oophaga > Oophaga sylvatica. The sequence continues at coordinate 585,834,493 of JARQOD010000002.1, forward strand.
GCCCCCTGTTGTATGCGCGGTAATACTGCATGTGTTCATTGAACACATCCGGAATTACTGCATCCTATCCATAGACTGGGTTATTTAGCTTGCGGAGACAGAGCGTCTCCGCAAGATAAATAGACATGCTGCGGTCTGGAAAGACGCTCCGCATGTCTGGATACGCAGGGCCGAAGGATGCGTCCCTGCACGCATAGTAGAGACAGGATTTCATAAAATCCCCCCCACTATGCTGTAACATCTGGACGCTGCGGCTGTACACAGCGTCCAATCCACAGCAAATACTGATGGTTTCCTGACCGTGGAAACATATCCTTACTGATTTTAGACACTGTATAGTTTGCTTGTGTTTGCACTTTGAGATGATAGTGAATATTGTGTGAGTCACCATAGTCCGTCCACCAGGATATCCTGCAGACTAGATCAATTTACATTGATGACTGTCCTACAAATATGTGTCATGTGTGACAGTAACAGCACCAAGTCTACTCACTGACAACCTGTCACAAACTCGTCCTGTACTATCCTGTCCATCCACCGGCCATTAATGTCCTTCAACTGACTCTCACTCTACATACTACCAGATGTCAACCTAAAAGCTTTCTGCAGTATTACTTAAAGGTTTTTTTTCTGGGTTCTGAAAAGTTTTTCTCCCACCCCTCGTACAGTTTAAATAACAATCTTTTTTTTTTTTGCTCGTCCTCCACAGCTGCCCTGGTTTCTGTTGTTTGTCTACAGCCCTTACATAACATTTACAGCACCGCTTAGTTCAGTGTTGGCTGCAGCTCTGTCAACGTGGGAACAGAGACCGAGCGGCAGTGGCGATTCCGCTCTGGACCAGGGAAAAAAGGGAGTAAAGTGCAGTTTATTTGTTTTTATATCAAACCGTGCATTTTTCTACAACCAGAAAATCAATTTAAACCAAAAATATACCTAGAACATCCTCCTACATAAACACCCAGTTGTTATTTTGGATTCATGCATTTCCAGGAGGAATAATGGAGGCAAAACATAACAGTGAATTCATAAGTCCCTGAGCGAAGTAGCCTGTCCGTATTCAGTACAGGGCAATTCTAGTGTGAGTATAAGAAATAGTGTTCATCAATCACAGGACAGATTGTCATCCTACAGAAATCAGCGTAGAAGGTTACAGTTCACTTACCACGAGCAGTGATGGAGGTGAAGACTAGATGCAGAGTGTTAGAAAATTGCTTAACTTTTCATACAATAAATTCTTTACCTGGTGAAATCTGGAGCAGCTCTTGGAGTGGTCTCCCGCAGTGATACAATTTGCTCATGAATCTTTGTGCCTGGTGTCGGACCTCCACAATCTAAAGATAGTCATCAGTATAACCGTGAGCATCCTAACCACTAATGCCCTGACTACGGAGATCATAATTACTGACGGGCTACCCGGTGACCGCTGCGGCATTGCAGACATGGCCCCTGATTCATAAGAATTTTTATAGTTGCTCAAAAAGTTTGCGTCATTTTTTACACCAGTCACGACAACTTTTTGAACAGTCGGCGGAGCTTAGCGGAGAGGTGAGGCCGACTACAGACGGCAAATTTCTCATTTACAAATTCACAGCAAGTTACGGTAAGCAGGAGTGTGCCCAAGTCCCTGACTGAAGTGCGCTTCTGAATGATGCACCAGGATGATTGAGGAACACACTTTTCTCCTTTTTCTCCTTCACACTCTTCATCTAGACTGACATACAGAATGACAGTCTTAATGAATCGGGGCCATCATTTTAAAAAGTCTCTGGGTTCTCTGTGCCTGACTTGGTCTGATTGACAGGACTCTTCGTAAATGCAGATAGGACGGCACAAGCGCTGACAGGTTCTTTTTTTAATTAGCAGATACTTTCTCTTACTGCCTTACCAGGCTGCAGCCGAGCGATTACGTGTCCCCGGTGAGTGGAGAGAGGTGAATATTCATTACCTTAATTAGCGGTAACACGTAATCGCTCGGCCGCAGGAGCTGCTGGAAGCCGGAACTAACAAGATGCTGCGAGGACGCGCAGGGAAGGTAAGTAAGAGGTTTTTTTTTTTTTGTAATGCTTTTCTCATGGGGGCCATGCATTCAAGGATAGGGATGAGGAGCGATGCATACCAGGACAGGGATGAGGAGCCATGCATACCAGGACAGGGATGAGGAGCCATGCATACCAGGACAGGGATGAGGAGCCATGCATACCAGGACTGGGATGAGGAGCCATGCAGACAGTCAAAAAAGAGTTTGTGAATAAATTAAACTTTATTGTCCTCATGGAAAAGAATATTTACACGAAGAGAGGTCAACATAAAAATTTTGAAAATGTGTTGGGCGGATGGATGGTCCAGGTGTGGCGTCTGTTGATGTCATGTATAGTGTACAGTTCCTATAGCGTCTTGTGCTTGGGTGCGAGGAAAACACAGGAGACATAGGTTGAAATGAAATGACTTGTATTACGTCATACAAGCATGCTGAAAAGTTCACACAGTTTGCAGGAACAGCGACAGGAGACACAGCAGGCCAGAGTAACTTCAAGCACTACAATAAATCTCCAAAGCAGGTTCAGGATCTCTTCTCTGTACCGTAATTCCTCTGCAAACATGGATTCACCAAACAGCAGGTTTCCAGAGTCCAAAAGTGTTCCAAGGTTCCTCAGTAGGGAATAGCTGGAGTAAAAGTCCAAGGCTTCCAGGAGTCAGGTCACAGACTGACTGAGGCTTGATTCAGGAGCACTGATTGTTCAGCTGAGGCTGCTTAAGAAGCAAGAGGGAAGAATCAGGGCGGGAACATGAAAACTGGAAACTCCATATTAACTGAGGGCAAGAGCTGCAGAAAGACAGAAAGCAAAATGGCCGACGGAAAACTGAGTTTCAAGGAACATGTCAACAGAGACAAAGAACCTTACATTACTCCCCCCTTAGGGACAACCTCCGGATGACCTCAGACCAGGCTTGTCAGGGTACCTCTGATGAAACTGGCGGAGCAGGCGAGGAGCATTTACATTATTGACTGGTTCCCATGAGTTGTCGTCCACTGGGTAGCCCTGCCATTTAATCAAATATTGCAACTGATTTCTGTACAACCTGGAATCTAGAATCCTTTCCACCATAAATTCTTCCTGACCATCGACCAGCACTGGGTCAGGGCAAGGAGAAGAACGTCCAGGAAACGTATTGGGTGTTGCAGCCTTTAGTAGGGATACATGAAAGACAGGGTGGATTCTCATAGTTCTGGGTAGTTGAAGACGACAAGCAACAGCACTTATAATCTTATAAGGTCCAATGTACTTATGTCCCAATTTAGACGATGGAATCTTTAATTTAAGATTTCTGGTTGACAGCCAGACCAAATCTCCTACCTTGAAAGCTGGTGCAGGTTTACGAAATTTATCTGCTGCTTTCTTGTACCTTTCCTGAGCAATTCTAGATTTTCCTTTAGAAGATCCATATTCTTTTGTAAAGAAGTGATTCTTTCAGCCACTGCCGGCAAGGGCGTATCTATGGGAAATCGAGGAAGAATGTTAGGATGATAACCTAGATTGGAGTAAAAAGGAGACTGCTTAGTGGAGGCGCTCTGAGAGTTGTTATAAGAGAACTCAGCCAGTGGAAGTAGATCCACCCAATCATCCTGTAGGTGGCAGATAAAACAGCGGAGATACTGCTCCAGGGTCTGATTGGTTCGTTCTGTCTGTCCATTAGTCTGGGGATGAAAAGCAGAAGAAAGGTTTACTTTAATGTCCAATGCTGCACAGAAATTTTGCCAAAACCTTGAAGTGAATTGCACCCCTCGATCCGAAATGACCTCATCCGGTACTCCATGTAAGCGAAACACATTCTTAATCATCAAGTCTGATGTCTGTTTTGCAGTGGGTAAGCCGACACAAGGGATAAAATGAGCTGCCTTTGTTAGACGGTCAACCACCACTAGAATGGTGTTCTTCCCTTGAGAGGTTGGTAACTCCACAATGAAGTCCATAGAAATGATCCCCACGGGCGGGACGGGGTGGAAGAGGTTGCAACAGACCAGTTGGTGAGGAGCGAGGTGTTTTGCATCTTGCACAGACTTCACATGAAGTGACATAGTTTAAGACATCTTTCCTGTAAGTGGGCCACCAAAAGAAACGAGAAAGAAATTCTTGTGTCTTTAGAATTCCCCTATGCCCGGCTATCTTGGAATCGTGGATGAGTTGCAATACTCTCAATCTGACTGTTTCAGGTATATACAGACGTTGTCCCTGAATCCACACACCATTCTTAAAGACAAGACTTACGTCCCTTGGGGGTTGAGCCAACAAAGAATCCGCATGGTATGCTTCCTTGATGTCTTAAGTAGGTCTTGATTTGATCACTCAGATTGAGTCAGAAGAATAGTCTTGAGAGTATGGACTGTCTCTGCTATGAATCTAGAGAGTGCATCAGCCTTCATTGCGCGATCGTCTATAGAATGACAATTAATGGTAGGAAAGATTCAGCGAGCTGGCGAGGGTCAGGCACTAGGTATGCCACATAACAACATCGCTACGATGCTAAAATCACTATTAGCGATCGTTAGCGATTTGTTTGCGGCATGCAGCACGAGTGCCTGCTGTGTTCCGTCGTGTCTGTCGTTCGGACCTATGATCGTCGGTCGCTGGGTAAGTAAAATATGAGTGTGACCTTTTAGCATTAGCGGTATTTGTACGTAAAGTCGTTAAGGATCGCTAACGGAGCGCCTTAACGACATGTAAATTGGCGACCTAGCGTTGAAGATCCGCTAGCGATCTTGTATGCGACGCTACAGAGTTAGCGGATCGTTGTGCACTAGCCGACCTGATAAATTCAAGGTTACGATGGTCTGTCAGGACGACTATTTGCTGTGCAGCTCCCTGAAGAAGGTGTCTCCATTCCTTGAAGGCGGCAATAATGGCCAACAATTCTCTATTGCCCACATCGTAGTTCCTCTCAGCCGAAGACAACTGCTGGGAAAAGAAGGCACAGGGATGCAAGACATTCTTCTCACCTGTTCTCTGAGAGAGTATAGCTCCAACGGCACAGTCTGAAGCATCCACCTCTATTATGAAGGCAAGCTCGGGGTTGGGATGTACTAAGATAGGTGCGGTGGTAAATTTATCCTTTAAACAGGAAAATGCTTCCTGAGCTTGCGGGGTCCAGGAGAACCTAGACTGTTTCCGGGTAAGTTGGGTGATAGGTGACACTACCTCAGAAAAATTCTTAATGAAACGTCTATAGAAGTTGGCAAACCCGATGAACGCTGCACCTCCTTCACATTTCTAGGAATTGGCCAATCCTTGATGGCTTGGGTCTTGCTTCCATCCATACTAATCCCTTGCGTAGATAGTACATACCCCAGAAATTGAATTTCGGTCCTATGGAATTCACATTTTTCAAGTTTGATGTAGAGATGGTTTTGTCTTAGGCGTTCTAAGACCATTCTCACATGTCCATGATGTTCCTCTGTGGAGTTAGAAAAAATTAGAATATCATACAGATAAATCACCACAAATGTATCTAGGAGATCCCTGAAGATATCATTCACGAAGTGTTGGAAAGTGGCTGGGGCGGTACTCAGACCAAAAGGCATAACTAGATATTCAAAGTGTCCATAGCGTGACCTGAAAGCAGTCTTCCATTCATCCCCAGGTCTGATACGGACCAAGTTATAGGCCCCACGGAGATCCAGTTTAGAGAAAGTTTTGGCATGCCGCACTCTCTCCAACAACTCAGGGATTAAAGGCAATGGATAACGGTTTCTAATAGTAACCTTATTGAGTTCCCTATAGTCTATGCAGGGTCTCAGAGATCCATCTTTCTTCTTCACAAAGAAGATGGGTGCACCTGCGGGAGATGAAGAGGGGCGTATGAAGCCCTTGGCTAAATTTTCGTCTATATAATCCTTCAAAGCTTTTAGCTCGGGCCCCGCTAGGGGGTAGATCTTACCAAAAGGTATCTCGGCTCCGGGTAATAATTCAATTGGACAATCATATGGACGGTGAGGAGGAAGCTGATCAGCGTTCTTCTTGTCACATAAATCGTCATAGTCCTGGCATACAGCTGGTAGTTCAGGGACTGACATGGTTCCTTTAGGAACAGAGCAAGCTGAAACTCCTTGACTCATCTGTTTCTCCGGAAAGTGTGATTCCTTGGTCTCCCAGTTAATCGTAGGATTCTGCGCCTGCAGCCATGGTAGCCCTAGAATGATGGGAAAGTGGGGAGAAGAGATAAGCAAAAAAGACATTTTCTCCTGATGATCTTTACCCATAAGGACCCTCAAAGGCTGTTTCTTGATCCACTGGTCCAGAAGTCAGTAGAGAGCCATCCACAGTCTCCATCTGTACTGGAGTAGCCTTCTTCACTGAACGTATCCCCTGTTTCAGAGCAAAGGAGATATCCATAAAATTTCCACTTGCTCCTGAGTCGATCATAGCAGAGCTAGACACCCAAACTGAGTCAACCCAGAGTTTGATGGAAAGGAAGCAATGAGAATTGTTTCTTTTACAACTCAGCTGGGACACCGCTGAGGAAACTTGAAAAATTGCAGCGTTTATACCGTCATCGTCCCCAGAACTAACAGAGTTTAAGTCCGAGAAATCAAGATCTCTTGCAGCAGATCTCTCTGGAGCCTGAGGCTCGGACATGACAGAGCTCCTCTCGCAACACTCACAGTGAATGACTGCTGCAGTAGTCTTACGAGAACGGCTGGGGCAGTTTATAATGAAGTGCCCTGACTTACCACAGTAGAAACATAGATTTTCCTTTATACGATGTTCTTTGCGTGCATCACTAACCCGTCTTTGTAAAGAGTCCACCTGCATGGGTTCAGGTTCTGGTTCCCTTGTGATCCTACTCAAAGGTTCCTTAGCTGAGGAGGGAGGTAGTAAAAGGTTAGTGCGATTATTTTCAAACCATCTCTCTTGTCTGCGTTCAGTCAGACGAGCATCAATACGGATACAATAGTTAATAAAGTCACCTAACGCAGTGGGAGGGTCGGCACGAGCAAGTTCATCCTTAATCAGTGGAGACAACCCTTTCCGAAAAATAGATTTTTTTAGCGGAAGTGTCCTAAGTGGTATCAAGAGCCCATCTCCTGAAATCCAGGGCATATTCGGCTACTGAACGCTTACCTTGGCGCAAAGTTAACATGGCTGCTTCAGCTGTTGCACCTCGATTGGGGTCATCAAACACCTGCCCCATGGCTGAAATAAAAGCATCAAGGTGATTCAAACAATCATCCTCAGTCTCAATCAGAGGGTTTGCCACATCAAAGCCTTATTGGTAAGCAACATGATTATAGTAAGCACTTTGGATCGTTCAGTGGGAAATTGTGAAGCATGTGCAGAGAAAAATAAATTGCATTGATTAATAAATCCCCTGAATTTCTCACGTTCACCGCCAAAACGAAAAGGAGGTAATTTGGGGATCCCAGAACTTGGGGTTATGGCAGGAGCCTGGGCTCGTTCCTCTAGAGCCTCAATCCTGGCTCGCAATTCCTGGGTAGTCTGTCCAAACACTTGCAAATTATGATTAGTGAGGTCCTGTAGGCTTGCAAAACGGGTTTTTAAAGTCTGTACATCTGAAAGGATTGTATCAGTCACTCCGCAAAGTTCCTTTATGCGGGCCTCCATCTTCCAGATCTTTTAAGGCAGAGGTGCTGGAAGGAGAAGAGGAAAAAAAAAAAAACAGTAGTGTTTACCTGTGGTAACACTCCAGAGTAAAATTTTAAGGGAATGCGCTCACCTGGAATGGTTGTGAGAAGTCACAACCACTGTCATCACATAAGGTATTAAACGGACATCTGATATCCACAGTCACAGCAGACACGGCTTTCCCAGACCCAGCAGACACTAAACATTGGCTCCTGAATCTTGTCATGTGTAGTGTACAGTTCCTATAGCGTCTTGTGCTTGGGTGCGAGGAAAACACAGGAGACATAGGTTGAAATGAAATGACTTGTATTACTTCATACAAGCATGCTGAAAAGTTCACACAGTTTGCAGGAACAGCGACAGGAGACACAGCAGGCCAGAGTAACTTCAAGCACTACAATAAATCTCCAAAGCAGGTTCAGGATCTCTTCTCTGTACCGTAATTCCTCTGCAAACATGGATTCACCAAACAGCAGGTTTCCAGAGTCCAAAAGTGTTCCAAGGTTCCTCAGTAGGGAATAGCTGGAGTACAAGTCCAAGGCTTCCAGGAGTCAGGTCACAGACTGACTGAGGCTTGATTCAGGAGCACTGATTGTTCAGCTGAGGCTGCTTAAGAAGCAAGAGGGAAGAATCAGGGCGGGAACATGAAAACTGGAAACTCCATATTAACTGAGGGCAAGAGCTGCAGAAAGACAGAAAGCAAAATGGCCGACGGAAAACTGAGTTTCAAGGAACATGTCAACAGAGAACCTTACAGTTGAGTTGTTGCAGAGTAGGTTGGGAGTCGGTTAATTACCTCTGCAGTAATTGTACTTGTGCGGCTGAGCTTTTGTGAAGTGGTGTATACATTTATCAAGAGGACATGTACCAGTTTGATAATAAAGGATATTGGGATGGGTTTGGGGGGGAGGTGCGGAGGGAGAGGGTGGGTGGGGTACTGGGTAAAGGGGCTAGTTCATGTTAAATGAAAATATTTTAATCTGCTTTGTAATTTTGGTATCTGTCTGAAGTTTGTGTCAGACTGTACTACATTTTTGATACATGCCTTAATAAAAACTATTTGATTAAAAAAAAAGAGGAGCCGTGCAGACAAGGACGGGGATGAGGAGCCATGCATACAATGATGGGAAAAAGGAGCCATGCAGACAAGGATAGGGATGAGGGGACAATGCATACCAGGCTAATACTCAAGTTAATACATTTTCCCAGTTTTTCATGGCAAAATTTGGTTCCTCGGCTTATACTTGGTTCAACGTATACACGAGTATATACTGTATATTGTGACCTCAGACTTCTGAATCCTATGGAGTGCACACCAAACCGTGTGATCGGACAGCACCTTTTATCTTGTGTTTTTTTTTTCCTTACCTTGCAAATGGCACGTTCCTCGTTTAGCTGGGGTTGTGACTCTTGGCATTTGTTCCTCAGTGTTTTGTGATCTTGTGATGCTTGTAACATGAAGCAGAAAGTCTTTTCTACATTAGTAGGTAAAAAACAATGTCCTATTCATAAAGCCTGAATCCCTGCCTCATAGAAACCGTATACTTTATTATTTGCAGCTGAAGCTGAAATTTGAGTTCTAACTTTAATTAAAAGTGAAGTCGTGTATCAGATGTTTGATGATGAGAACCTCATGGATCTACTGATCTCTTATAAGGGATATGCGAGTTAGGCCGGGATTACACAGGCGAGAAACTGCCGGTCCAAGTGCAGGCGGCAGCGCCGAGTGTTCATGCGAGAGACTCGCATGTGTGATCCCGGCCTTAAGGTACTGTCACACTAAGCGAGATCGCTAACGAGATCGCTATTGCGTCACCATTTATGACGCAGTAGCGATCTCGTTAGCGACTTAGCTGTGTGTGACATGTAGCAGTGATGTGGCCCCTGCTGAGATGTCGTTGATCGCTTATGAACTTTCTGATCCGTTTTTGGTCGTTGGTGTCCCGCTGGTGAGCCTGAATCGCTGAGTGTGACACCCTTTATGAACGACTTTACCAGCGTCGCAGGTGGGACTAGGTTTTCCCAACGACCGCAGAGGTCGTTATACAGATTGCTGATGAGATGTGTTTGGAAGCTAACTAGCGATCACATAGTGATCGCACTAGCGATCTCGCCTGGTCGTGTCGTTGTTGTGATCGCTAGTGCGATCGCTAAGTGTGACAGTGCCTTTAGAAACATTTCAGGTGCTCATACAACCTAGATAGCTGAACAAGCAACCGAGCATGACTCGCCCTGTACTCCTCAACTCCTATTTGGACCAAGAGGCCCGCTATCTCATTCCTAGGCCCCGGCTACGCCTCTCCCTCTGGGAATATGTTGCCAGGTTTTTGCTACCCCATCTGAGAACAGAATGATTTAGGGTCTGTGCACACAGTGCGGAATCTGCAGCGGATTCGCCGCTGCAGATCTGCATCAGAACTGCAAGTGATGTACAGTAGCATTAGAATCAATGAAAAAAAAAAAACACAGTGCACATGCTGCGGATTTTTCCGTGCGGATTTAAATCCGCAGCATGTCACTTCTTTTGTGCAGTTCCGCAGCGTTGTGAGACCTGCTTTAAATAGAAATCCGCAGGTCTCAAAAACACATCAAATCCGCACTAAATCCACAGGTAAAACCCAGGTCGTTTTACCTGCGGATTTACCAAAATCTGCGCGGAAAATTCCACAGCAGAATCTGCACCGTCTGCACATAGCCTTAGGATCAGAGACCCTGATCCCAGTGATATGTCATTTGCTGAACTACTTGCTGCAGTATTGACATAATCCCTTTTTTTTTCTCTGCTGCAGATCTACCAGTTCTCTGGACGCTGAACTCTGTATAACCCTGTCCACACCACTGATTGTCAAATTACTGCCTATGCACAGTGTGCACAGAAAGCTGCTAATCAGTGGTGTGGGCGGGGTTATACAGAGCTCATGAATATGTATGACAGGTTGAACATGTTTTTTTTTTTTTATATATTTCACCGGTAAAAATTGTCAAGAACCATATTGCAAAACTAATGCTATTTTGCTCTAAAACAAGGTTGTTGTGTTTTTTAATTTATTTATATAAATCATCTTGCCTCTTAAAAGTATGTGCACACATTGAGTATTTGCAGCAGGATCTTCTGCAGCAAAAAACAAAACGTTGGTTGGAAAAACGCTGTGTAAAATATTTGCGTTTTAGCAGTGTTTTTTTTTTTCCCCTCCATTAATTTAGTTGCTGCAAAAACAATGAAAGAATTGACACAGTACAGATTTGAAAAAAAACAAAATGCTTTGACATTCAAAATCCACAAGGAAAGAATAAGTAGCTTGTCCATTGTCTTTGAGAAATATCAATTACTTTGCTTTTTTTTCAGCATGTCAAAAACACAGCATGTGAAAAAGCCCTAAACGTGTACCTAGGACCCTAGATTTTTTTTGTTTCCTGTCCAAGTAAATTAGGTATAGAAATAGATGACAGTTTCCATCTCCTGCTTTTATCTTTGCCTGAAACCCTATAGAAGTGAGAATAGTAGAATCCGCTTTTACAATGGCCTCCGCAACAAAAGCCTCTCCCTGTTTGATGTGTGGGACGGAGATGAAGCGTCTCTTCATGGTGAAATGAATATGTCCAACTGAGCGAGAATCCGGACTTCTGTCGTGACTAGATACAATCCCAAACCAAGGCAACCACTGGGGTCTCACGTCCTGGACCTCTGGACTCCCTGTGCGAGGAATGTTAGCTCCTAATTTTCAATATTTTTTTTTTCTTATGTAAAAATATCTAATCCTATACACTGCCAGAACGCACTGCCAGCT